>VZTG01001350.1:1793383-2141778 GCA_013397845.1 Melanocharis versteri | reverse complement strand
TTTTTTTGGGGGGGGTGTTTGGGTTTTTTTTTTTTGTTTTTTTTTTTTTTTTTTTTTTTTTTTGGTATTTTTTTTTCCTAAATCAAGTCCACCTTCTATGCCTTAAAGGCATTGAGTTTTATCTCAGTGGTAGGGCAGTTCTTACCCTGACCTACAGTACTAGACCTGTTCCTTCAGCTGCCCAGTGTCTTTAGCTGTACAGGTGAAAAGGCGGGTCTGTTGCTCCCCTGAAATTACACAGAGACATACTTCTCATTCTCTCTAGACCTTATTTTCTTTTTGTTTTCTCCCATTTGTTTCTGTCCTATGAGCAGGGGAAGTCTAGGGGCTTGTTTATCTTCAGCTGTCTCCTCTGCAAGTTGTTCAGCTATTTCCTTGGCCTCTCTGTTTACCATAACCCTCAACCACATTATTCAGTTATTCTTTTTTCTTAAAACAAAAAATCTACAAGTTACAATAAAAAGCCAGCATTCTACCCACAATTATTTCTGTTCTTCTTCTTGCCTACCCTCTCCTCAGATTTCCTACATTTTATTTTAGCTCTTTTCTTCTGTCATTCATAGACTTCTTTCCTCTTTTAGTATGTTTTCTTCATCTCCAACAGATCATTCTTTCTCATACATAAAAACATGCAATGCTTTTCTTTCTGCTGAGCAGAAGGGAACTATAGGTGAAGTTGCAATTAAGGATTTTTATTCATTTGTTAGTGTAATAGAAATTTTTAATATCTATTAATATCATGTTACTGGGCTTTGTCTCTAAATTACTCTCTAGGGCTTGTCAGAAACAGATTCAGCACTAAGAGCAAGAGTCTAAGAAGTCCAGATTTGGCTTTTAATTCAGTCATCCTTGTCCTTCTCTCAGCTCACAGCAGAACTCAACTTCCTTTTTGAACGTCCTTCACTAGTGCAGGAGCTGTTTGACTTACTGTGAAAAATCCTCCAATTGGATCAAATCTGGTTTGTAAAATTAATGAAAGGCTGACCTGATTGTCTTGTGAAGGTAATTCAGAGAGACGTGCTAGTGCTCATGACCGTCCTGGAGTGGAATACAAACAAGGACATCTCCTTTCAGCAACCGTGGTTATGGACCTCTCCTCATCACCACCCCATACCCCCAAACCTGCCTGGCTTCTAAAACCAAGCCAAGCTAAAGGCTTCTTTTCCTCTGTGCTAGTTTTGTAGCAGCATTTCATGTGAGCAGCTGGGTGTGCAAAGTCAGAGGATGCTGGGTTTACAACTGCTGTCACCGTGACCCCTGCTCTGTCAATATTATCACATTGACTCACTGTTTTCATCACAGTTTAAATAGACCAGAGATGCAGTTAAAAAAGAAATGAATAATCAAAGCCTTTCCTCTAATTCTGTTTTACATCGCAAAAGTGGAGAGTGAGGATCAAAGGATCACTCTCTGCTGCTGATGAAATAAAGCCTGAAAACAGGGATGTGTTTGTGGACTTTAGGGGCACAGATTTCAAAGCGTGAGCATGCCTCACGGGTGCTGCTGTGCACGAGAGCACCTTCCTCCTCGTTTCGCTGCTGATACATTATACCTGCCCTGCCCTCCAGTGGCCCAGCGCAGCCACAGGGCCCGGTGTCGCTGCTCCGCGGAGATCCATCCCCTGGTGCTTCAGGCTGAAGAGAGAAGCGCTGCAGGTGTGGGTGTTTGCACCACAGCCGTGAGTTTCACGGGTGGCGAGCTGAGTGCCAGCAATAAACACACACTGTCTGTATGAGGCTTCCTCTGGCAAAGGATGGGGATGAAAGCAGTATTGTGTACGCAGGGCTCAGATCTCCCAAACTGCTTTTCTGCTCCTGCCTCTGGAATCCACATCACCAGGGAGAATGGAGTACTAAAGATACCAAATATGGGTGGGGAGAGAGATGAGAATATGGTTAGCAACGTTTTTTCCTTACTTTCGCAATGTGTTTGAGCCTTCAACATTTCCAAGAAAGAGGTGGAAACCAGTAGCATCCTAAAGAGAATTACTAAGCAAGGAAATGATGTTCCGTGTTTTAGCCTTGACAAAACAGATCCTTGGCTCCTCCACACAGACACTGCTCCAGAGAAAAAGGATTTTGATGCAGCAGTATCACCTCTCGAAGCAATCAGAGTGGCCAACGGACTGAAGGAAGAGTCAAAGAAAGCAAAGTTTTTCTCAGTAGGTGGTGGAGAAGTTTGAAGATTATGGCTAAATGAGATAGGATTCAAACATCTGGGAAAGCAATTTTTGTCTTACTTTCCCATGAAAGGCTCAAGACAACCGTGTGGGCTGCAGCAGTCATCTCTAAACGACTTTTCCAGCCTGGTATGTGGCATCTGCTTTCTTAGCACAACAGTCATAGAACAGACCCAGCAACAGCTTGAGAATGTAATGAGCAAGTGATAGCTCAGGGATGAGATTGAAGAATGAATTCAGAAGTCTTGTCAGGGTCTAGAGGCTGAGGTACAACTGAGAGACCAGCCAGTGCTCCTTCAGTGCTGTGGTTCAGGACCTGTGCTGACATAATTGTAATCCCATTGAATCCCAAACTATATGCCTACTAAAAAATCCCATGCTACTCTTTTTGGCTCTGCTGTCACTCATTACTGGTGTTTTGGAATAGAGACCTGGGCAGTCCCAAAATTACATCCCTATGAAGATCCCACCATTATAGCATAGCCTATGTAAGTGGAAAAAGAACAAGGACGACAGAGATTTGCAGTCTGACAGTCTCAACTTTAGTAGGAGCGCCTGAATGGCACAGCTGAAATTCTTTTGGTGTCACACAGTTCCTGAAGGGCTATTGCTTGGCACCTTGTGGCTTGAGGCAGGATTCAGATGCTAGGACCAGCACATGTCATAGCAAAACAAATATTCATAAATATAACAAACCTGAAAATAACTTGTTGCACCCAAGGATGTAAAAATACAGCAGGTGATTTGGTGCAAATCCCAGTTAACAATATGCAGGTAATTTCTTTCATGACATCTGCATGATAGTCAAGACTCACTGGAATTAAAAAATAGGTATTTTTTAACAAAAAAAGTATTACCCTATAGAAAGAATAGTCCATGATACAGAGCAGTAAGTACCAACATAGGGATGAGGAATTCTTTGCAAATTATACAGGAGGAAGCTCACTCATTTCTAATCTAATAAAAATGAGTAGGAAACCTAAAAATATCATACATTTTTTCCATAGATAATACATGTTCATGGTTTGGAGGTTACTCTTATCGAATTTCTACTCTTCCTCCAAGGTAGCAGGAGATTAATTAGAAAGTATGGATTCATGGTTGACCTGCACTATTGAGGAAACAAAACATAAGAAAAGGCAGGCATCCTTCATACAAGGAAGTTCCAGTTCTGAGGCAAAGACGGGTTGGGTGGAAGGCAGCTGCAGAGCAGAAATCTGCACCATAGTCCCACACTCTGTATAATCTTTGTAGCCAATGGAGACAAACCAGCACTGCAAGAAAACTGCCCATCTCATCCCAAAGAACAGCTCCCGACAGATTAATCTAACCTGTGTGAGATCTTGATGCAGAGACAAGTAAAGTTGCAGAAGCATCTCTTTCTCTGTTAATTGTGAAGGGAGACTGGACAACAAACTGAGATGCAGAGCATGACAGTACAGAAGTCTGTACTGAGCAGTGAACTCTGTTTCCTGGTAACAGTCATTGTAATAGTGCTGGATTGTTGGTTCTGCTGTTCTGCCACCCCAAAGGTAAACCTGAGCAATGGGAACTGGTGCTAGATCTTCTCGACCATACCCATGACTATCCTCCATCATCTTACAAAGAAAACCCTCTTTTGCTGTTTAGAGACACAAGAACTACTGACCTAGTAGGAGTTTGTTTTTCGTACAAGCTCATACATCACTGTATGCCTATGAATACAGCAGGACCTGCAAGTCTGCTTTCCACTGTCAAAAATAATAGTGATTATCATATGTTTAATGGGAATCTCCAAAAATATGCAGCATTTTAAGCAGCACAATTCTGTGCCCGTTTGGCCTGCGGGCTGCTCAGAAGTACAGGTTACATTGTTTCTACACACAGGACAGTCAACTCCCTGTACAGGTGATTTTGTGTTGGCCCCATTTCTCTCTGTGATGTTTTTGGCTGGGGTATAGTTAATTTTCTTCACAGTGGCTAGTGTGGTTGCATTTTGTGTTTGTGCTGGAAACAGCACTGGTAATTCAAGGATGCTTTCATTATCAATGAACAGTGCTCACACAGCACCAAGGCCTTTTCTGTTTCTCACCACATCCCATCAGCAAGAGGGCTGGGCGTGCACAAGGAGATGGGAGGGGACACAGCCACGACACTGACCTCAGCTGACCCCAGGAATACTCTAGACCATATGCTCATGCTCAGCATGTAAAGCTGGGGGAAGAAGCAGGGGAGGGATTCAGAGTGCTTTCCTGAGGATGCCTGAACACCTGCCTGATGACGGGGAGTGAATTCCTTGTTTTGCTTTGCTTATGGGCACAGCTTTTGCTTTACCTATTAAACTGTCTTTACCCCAACCTAAGAGTTTTATAACTTTTACTCTTCTGATTCTCTCCCCCACCTAACTGGAGGGGAATCGAGCAAATGTCTGTGTGGTACTTAGCTGCCAGCTGGGATTAAATCATGACACTCTCTTAAATTTTTCCCAGCAACAGCTGCTTAAAAAAAAAGCGCTATTGCTTATGAAAGTACAATTTTAAACAACATTCGAGCTCTCCAAATCAAAATTTGTCTAGACATGGTAGCAGAATCATACTTCTGAAAGTACAGCAAGCTCTGAAAAGGGAAATCAGATAAACTGAGCAAAAGAGATTTTTTTTAAATTGGGAATCCTATCCTACGAAAAACAAAGTATTAGTTACATTGGGAAAGACCTCACATTTTCAGTTAAAAAGGCTTTTTGACATTAATGCGTTATGATTTTTTCTCTGGTGATCCTTCTTCATAAACCTTCAGGTGATGGGTGTGTGTCTCTCCATAAAGCCCGAACAAAAACTGTCACTGTAGGTGAGTTAATTAGTATGGTTGGCATAGGTTTGCATAGGGTGCAACAGAGCAAATACTTGAACCCACCAAAAAAAGCTTGGTGGTGCAGTTGGCAGGACAAAATATATAAAGTTCTTTAAAGACAGTGACATTTAGATGTCACAGCAGCTCCAAAATAGTGAGTGTTCTCCTGAATCAGCATATTTCTGTACTGACCCCTTCCAGAGAGGGAAAATTTAAAAAATAAAATTCAGCATCTGCTCTCAGAATTCTCTGCATTGCCAAGCACAACAGAGATCTTCCTAACATATAAAATTAGAAAATTAGGATTCATCTCCTGGGACCCAAAAGAGCAGGAGTTTAAAAAATGTGCTTAAACACACCATTGTTCATTGCTTTTACTTTATTGGGTAGCTGATACCTTCTAAAGATAAACATTAAGAAATACCATCCCAAAACTTAAATACTTTTAAGAATGTACAGAGTTGTTGCCACTTTATAATTGTAGGAGTTTTTTATTATTACTCCATTTTCTAAAAAGAATTTTCCAATTCTTACAGCAAAAATCTTCTCAAAGATAAATTTCAATGACAGTTTTATGCAGGAAACCAAGTATAATGCTTATTGGTTACTGTTGTTTCATGTTGGCTCTTGAGAAGTTGATTGTGGATTGATTGTTAGACCCAGAAGGCGCTGCTGGTGAGGGCAGCAAGGTCATTTTCATTTGCTTTTATCTACAGAGAAGAAAAAGACAATATGATATCATCTTTCGAAAGAAAATCTCTTCTTTGCAATTTGTCACTCAGAGGTAATAATGGAGAAGGAGTGCTAGGAGCTAGAAAGAATGATTATTGCTCTCTCATTGTACTGAAGCTTTAGCCTTTAGTCCTCTCTATTAGAAAAGCTTTTCCCTTATGACAGAGAAAAACAAATAGGTTACTGCACTCTGTTGCTGCTATTGATGCCCTGGATGAGGTTCACTGTAAGGCAGCTTTAAAGGAATGATACCATGAAATGTGGAAAAGCTAATTTCACCCTCTTACCATAGCAGGTTTGTTCCTGTCCCATGTTAATTAGCACTAAGAACAGACTCATTTTGTGTGAGGTGCAAACTGGGGCTTTCTGTTCATCTATTGGGAAATCATTTCTCAGACTAGCTGATCTCATTGTTGGTACACATATGCACTCAAAATTTCAGCCTGGATTTTGTCTTTCTTCCTGTCACTCACTGTTCCCCCAACCCCTACTAATCAACTCCCCTGCTGTAGCAGACAACATTTCAGCTGCGGTTGGCCCACAGAAGCATCACGGCTTGACTGTGCTTGCTGAAGGACTTACCTAGTTTTTACCTTTTTGTGAAGCATTTCCTCTGCTTGTTAAACAGTTAGAGAGTGAGGTGCTGTCACTAGTCCTTGTCCCCAGCTGCCTCACCCCACCCATATCCTGCACTGCTCTGATCTTTGCTGGGTTCTTCTTAGACACTTTGACCCACCAAGGCAACAGAAAACTAACCCAGAAAACAAAGCTAATTGATTTCTGCTCACAGAAAGATCTGCCAAGTACCAGGGCATATACAAGGACTGTCAATAACCAAGTTACACACTGTGAGCACTGGAGAGGAGGGAAGGGGAGATGCTGAGTGTTATTCCTGTTAGCAGTGAAGAGCTCACACTCAAACACTGCTGGCACTGGCTGCAGCACATCTACTTGTGGAATCACAGAATGGCTTGGGTTGGAAGGAACCTTGAAGATTAACTCATTCCAACCCCTCTGCCATGAGCAGAGATGCCTTCCATTAGACCAGGCTGCTCAAAGCCCATCCAGCTTGGCCTTGAACCCTCCCAGGGATGAGGCATCCACAAGTTCTCTGGGTAACCTGTTCCAGCTCCTTACCAACTTCACAGTAAAGAATTTCCTCCTACTATCTAATCTAAACCTACTCTCTCTTTCAATGTAAAGCCATTCTACCTTGTCCTATTACTCCATGCCCTTGTAAAAAAAATCCCTCTCCAGCTCTCTTATAGGCTCCCTTTAGGTACTGAAAGGCTTCTCTAAGGTCTCCCTGGAGCCTTCTCTTTTTGTGAAGACAGCTTTTGTTTTTGTAAAATAAATCTGTCAGCGTAACCCAAACAGCACATTTGTTTGGGGGTTATTGTCTGTAACACAGGGACACTAACAAATTTATTTTTTCACACCAAGCTGTTTTTGTTCGTAATTTTGGTTTTTTTTCCTGTAAATTTGGAAGTCAAACAGTCATGCTTGCTTTTGTACTTCTGTCACTAACTGAACTCAGGTTTTGTATGGGCCTTCATACCCATGTCTCAGCCTAGCAGTTAAACTCCATCAGTTTCTTTCAACTGAACTTTTTAAATGAGATTCTAATCAAAAAGAGGTTCTCCATACTTGGGCTGCTACAATTTTTCATCAAATTTACAGATACCAAGACAACTCAGCTTCTGAGAGGGCTTATTTCAGACAAGCCTGTCACCAGATAGCCCGCTACACTTTTGTTTTCTTGAAGTTTCAGAGAAGCATTAAGTAGTTTTCACTAACCAAAAGAGATGGTTACCTGCAACAGCCAAAACTGGGGAATGAGCCTGTTATTTTCGTGTGATGGATGTGCCTGAGACCGTGCCTGTATATGGTGCCCTCTTGACAGGAACAGGTTGACATACCTGCAATAAAATGTTTTAAATCTTTCACTATTTTGTTTTCTCTTGCAATTGCTAATTGGACAAAATTGAAATAGAAATCCTATGATAACCCGTCTTTCTATGTTATACATCCCAATATTTTCATTGAACTTCTCACCAGAAAAGATCTCTTGCACTGGGATTAAACAGCTCAGTTCGAGCCTTTCTTCAGGAGCTGGGTGGCTAAATCTGTTCAACACTGTAACAACCCAATTCTAAATCCATTTTTTGAAAAAGCAACTTATCATGTTCCACCTCATTTTATGGATTCTTCTATTTGTTGGAGTATTCACATTTCCCAGTGATGTTTTTAATACATCAGGTAAGAGAGGTTAATAAATATCAGTGGAACAAGGCAAATTTTGCCTTGTGTGGATATCTATCACCCACTATTCCAGCTGCTGGCTACAGGAGGCTGAGCTGGTTGAAAAATCACTTCTGAAGACATACTGCAATTGATATTCGGGTTAAGGGAAAATTCTCTCTAGCTTTGATGGGACATGGTAACCATCCGTTCATGGAAGTCTTTCAGAATTGTGTAATTATCAAATTTCTTATAAATTTCAGTTTAGTTTAGTTTTGATACTCTATTATGTGTATGAACTTGTAGGCAGCTCACTACCTCCTGTGAAATTGTGGTCTTTGGAGGAAAGCATTCATCCACTTCTACGTGCCCTTCTCAGTCCATCAAGACAACAGCAGAAAGAAATATATAGAATTATGCTGGGGGCTTTTCTTTGGGCCTTATTTCACATGGACGCTAGTCTGATTCAGCTTTTAGATCGTACAGTGAATCCCACTGATTCAGGTGGTGATTTTAAAATGTACTTACTCTGTGTGCTTTTGAAAATCCTATTCACAGTACACAAGGATGCAAAAGCATCATGGATGCTTGCACAGTAAATAGGCACTGAAAATTCAATCTTTATGTGTTTAAAATATTTTTATTTAAAAAATAGAAAAGAACGAAAGCTTGAGCAGAGCTGTCTTGCTTGGCCCAGTAGTGCCCTTTGCACATGTTCAGCTTTTAACACATTATTGCTGGAACACAGCAAAATGTTCAACACTCTGCAGGGTTTAGCTCAAAATATCTGATCCATGAAAGAGTTAGAAAATTTTTGATTTCTTCCTTGGAGCAAGATTTCTTCCTGCATATGATATTTAGGCTCTCTGATTTTCAGTGAAATCAGTGATGAAATGTAGCAGTTAGATTACTCAGAAGCAAAACTTTGTCCACTTTTATTGCAAGTAGGACATGTTTATTCTTAAAAGTACTGAGGCTTAGTTCACAAGCTGTACAGACTACTGTAAGAGCACGAACTAGTCTATGATATTTTTCTGTAAGACAAAGAGCAATAAAAATTGAGTCCTCCTTTTCCTTTCCTCCCACCTTGGCATATTTTGATTAGTAAGGAAAATTACCATTGAATCCCCAAACTTCTCTTCCCAAGAGCTAGTTATCCTCCTGTTGTACAAGGCATTACAGAGATTTATTAGTTTAATTAACCTGTTCCCGCTGCCTGACTCGTTTGTAGACATATGGAGGGAATGGTGGACGGGAGACATATTTGCCTTCTCCCGCTGTGACATTGAAAACTCCGCCTTCATAAACCACTTTGCCTCTTGAAACTGTCGCAACTGGAACTCCATGGCAGACCATTCCTTCAAATATATTGAAGTTATTTGCCTGGTGATGTGTCTTTGCAGATATTGTCCTGTGTTTACAAAACAGTGCACAGAATTACTATGATCCTTGCATTTTACTTCATTATAAAATTTTGATAAATTGATATAGGAAGAAAATTTAGCAACATTATTTAGCTACGACACTGTACAGTACATCATAGAGCAGCTGTAAAAATAGGATAGCACAATAACATTTCATTGAACAGTAATTGCATTTCAAAAGAATGAAGAGGGAGTCAAAAGGACAGAACTCAGCAGCCTTTAAATGCAAAATTTTCCACTACAAAAGAGATTAGTGGGAAAAAAAATCGGGTTGTAATATTTTCTTTGGAAAACATGATTTCATTTTGCCTTGTCAAGCAAATATCTATGCACAATTTGATCAGAAAAAGCTCTGACCTTTTAGCTGGAATGACTTGCAATTTCAAGTTTGAAAAGCATCGCTGCAATGATTGAAAGATTGAGTCTCACAAATAACACAAAGACCTTTTCATTGGAAAGTCAGTAGATGGTAATGATTTTTGGTAATGCTTAGTGTGAATTGGATTAATTCAATGACTGACAGCCCGAATATCTTAATGCTGCTAAATAATAATGACATCAAACTTCTACATACCTTTCCTCCAAGGGTATTAAGTAAATTACAATTTCAGACTTCAACAGTACTCATTTGGATGATGGTATTATTACTTTGTCTGTATATAGACCTCATTCTGTAGGATTCCCATTTTTCTAGACAATTTCTCCAAACATAACAGGCTACTTTAAAGACAGAGACAATGCTAGAGCTGACATTACTATCTGGAGGTCCAGGCTGTGTGCACTTCTTTTATTGTCCATTTTCCCTACTAAGCTACTGTACTGTAACTACAGCAGGTCAAAAGACTTTGACTTTCAGTTAATTCTTTTATTAACGTCCTTTATCCAAACTACAGATTATATTTATTATTTAGAGAGTTTATATTTTTATTGTCATTTATAGTTTCTGAAAAGAAGGAAGCTTCATGATTTTGGCTACCAGTCAGCCTTTTTCCAGTATGGGTGCTCAAGCAATCAAAAATCTCTCATGCATATATTATAATGCATGTACATGCATTCATATTATTTCAGAGACTGCATCTTTTTGCAAAGGAATTATGAAGTCAAAAGAAATATGAAATATTAATGGATTAAAATATTGATCAAATTGGAGAAGAATTTTTTTAAAACTTTAGTCAATATCCTTATCAAAATGAGAAAACCACAAACAATCTGTATCTTACTTGAAGTATAGCCATTTTCAAAAATAATCATATTAAATGTTTGAAATTATTACTTATACAGAGGAAAAAATAATTCATGGGAGGATACTTAGCTTTCCTTTCATATCATTCTGTTGAACTAAGAGTAATTGGTTCTGCTAAGGGCTACATTTAAATCTTGGTGGTAACTGACATTTCAAAGGCTATATTTATGTAAATACTGTCTATGACCAGTCTACCCATAGGAATAAAAACTTTGCCTTATACAGCACACCTTGGACAGAAAACTGATGCATGCCTGCTCACCAATATCAGCATCACCTTGCAGGTTTACTTTGGGAAAAGACAAACCTCTCTTGTTTTCTCTGTCTCATTGAACTCTGTCCAACAAATTTATCCTTGGGTGTTGTAACAGCCCTATTAGGAGTTTGTGAACATATTCCTTTAGCTTATTGCATTACCCTTATGGGTCCAATTGCTAGAACAGTAAGAACAACAACTGTAATATAATAATCTTTAGCCTTCTCTGAGTATATATCCTATCTGTTTGAACAATTGCACCGGGACATGAAAAGAAAAATGGAGAAGGTAATTTGAAGAAACACAGAAAAAGAAGCAAGATCCTTCGTCAACATATGAGCCGTTTAAATGTGCTAGAACAGGATCACTAGAGGTAACCATGCCTCAGAGGTAAGTACATCCTTCATTTAAAGACACAAAATGAAGTTGGCACATTTAAAAGTAATATGCATTTGTACAGCTAAACCTTGCAATACGACAAAACACATTTCCAGAGCTTGCCTCAACAACAAACCTCTATAGAACTCATTTATAACTCTTCTGTTGAAACAAGCTGTAGATCACGCTGACCTTTCTGAAGGTGAAGTGCATTTTTCCTGATGGAAATCACCAAAATTTGCCTGTGATTTAACCCTTTGACATTATCAATGTCAGTAAAAGTTCCAGGTAGCAAGCAAATAGAACTAGATGGTATGTTTGGGTCTGACACTCCCAATTCAGCAACTTCATGCAACAGACTGTATCACCAATTTCAGTAGCAGGCAGCTTAGCGAAATTCTGATGTTTGCTCTCAGCTAATTGCAAAAGCAGTTGTAACCTACTAATAATCCAAGAAACCAAGAGTGCCACCATAGTAGAATACAACTTAACAGTTGTCTCCAGCATCCCAAGTGACGCTTAACGTAAGGGATTACTCAGCATGAGAACAGATTCTGAGTCCCGGTTTCAAAAATTTGTATTGTATTTTTTAAATAAAATTTGTAAAATTCTCTAATTCTGGTTATAAATTGCAGTGGCTCTTGTATCAAACAACCCTTTCTCAAATGGAGACTGAGATCAGAACAATTACTTCAGCATTTAAAAGAACATTCTCCTCTACAAAGAGGATACTGTAAAGACGTCAGATCCTATATTGTTCCTACTCACATCAGAGTTTCCATGCAGTTCACTTCAGCTACATTTGATACACCTGGCTTACAAAGCAATGTGAAGCTATTAATATAAACATTGCCATTCCTCTAGTACCAAAGAGGAAGACATGCTTCTGAAACTGTCTTTTTTCAACACCATACTTCTGCCTAACTAGAGTCAAAGAGTAATTTAGTCTAAGGACAACTGACAGATTTGATCTAACTGTGTGAAGATTCAGTGACTAGTAGTACTGTATTTATTTATGCTCTATGTGAGAAAGGACTTTACAGCCACTCCTGGAGTATTGTAACTAAATAAACTACGGACTGCAGCTTGAAACTTAGAAAAGAGCAGCAGATTAGACTAATGCAGCAACACGTAGGGTGAAATTCAAAACTATACAGGTAGTCAGCTCAAGTTATGACCTAAAGCTTTGTTAAGGAGTTAGAGGTACCAGTTTTCATCTCAACAAACATGTCTATGCTTCAGTCGGAGATTGAAACAGTAAATAGTGAGTTACAGTTGGGCAGGAGGGGGACATGCATGAAGGGAAACCATTAGACATTGCAGTGAACTTCTGCATTTTGTAATGCATAGGACATGAAGCTACATCAGCTCTAGAACCAAAACTTTGACTACTATGAGGATTGTCTCTTTAATTTTCAAGGTCACATAAGAAAGAAATCAAAGAATTTAATTACATTCTATGGAAATGCATACACCTCTCACTCAGATTTCTTTAAAAATTTCAGATACGGGAATATGAAGGAATGCTGTAGACTACAGCCCTTAGGCAAGAATAGCTGCTCAACATCTCAGTAAAGGGAGGACACCTATTTTATAATCAATTAATTACTTAATTAAAGACATAGT
The DNA here is from genome assembly GCA_013397845.1 of Melanocharis versteri. NCBI lineage: Eukaryota > Metazoa > Chordata > Aves > Passeriformes > Melanocharitidae > Melanocharis > Melanocharis versteri. Next base: position 2,128,870 of record VZTG01001350.1, on the reverse strand, counting down.
AATAAAGTCTGTCATTGAAAACAACTGCTTTGTTGACAGCTGCCAAAAAAACCCAGCTTATGTAGGAGTGAGTATTTGAGCTGTAAGGAACTTCTCTCAATGCTTACAGTGCAGTATCTCTGAGCTTTTCAGAGCTGGGGGTAGGTGAGAAATGCCACTTTGCTGAGGACAGTATCAGCCTTTGAGAGTTGCCTCTTCTCACCACTTTCAGATGCCTTTGAACTCTACATATTTTTCACCCGCTTTTCTAAAATCTAGGAAAAATAAATCTTTCACCTTTCTGTGTTTTCTGAGTCACCACTCATTTATTATGATAACTAAGAGTTTTATTAAAAAGAAAAGCAAAGAACAGGAAAAAGAAAATAGAGGAAAAATAAGAAAGTCTTAAAATCAGTGTGTAAAAATGCTAGCTATAAGCCTATAATGTGGATTGAAAACCTCGTGGCCTACTTTACATTACGGAATTGCAATAGCTGCATATGCAAATATATGCAGGCAACTATTCGTAAAGTTGTGTTCCTAGACTCTTAAAAAACATCTTCAATAAACATTACTTTTGAGTAGCCATATGAGTTGAGAAGATTTGTAGATAAAAACAGATGCAAGAAGAGACAGTAAGCTAATGTTTGGGAGTTTCACATGAAAGTGACTTATCTGAAGGAATAGGATCTTTATTTCACACAACCATATCTCCTAAAATTCATCATTTTAAGGGGGGTACAGAATAACAATAAAATAATTTTTTTATTATGGTAGGTAGCTCATTTGTCAACAATACAATCCAGTCTGCTCCTACCAATTCCTCCAAGCTGATACAGGATGGAAGTGAACATTTGTGAAAAACTGTGGGCAGGAGAGAAGCAGTAATGAGAAATTAGCTTGCAGAAAAGCATACAAAAAGAGGAAAACACAAATTAGTCTATTCCATGACTAGAGAAGATCTTGAAGTGTTTACAAGGGAAAAAAGTAAAAATTATGTAAGGAGAAAATAAAGAATTATTTAATTTTTTTTGTAATATTTCTGAGATTCACTTCTCTAAAGAGACCAAGTGACATTTTGGAGACAGCAACTTACTAGGGAAACACACATCTTGCACTCTGAGAGAGGCTTATCTTGCTACATTTCACAGAACCAGAGTGTCACTGAGGTTGGAAAGCATCACTGGAGATCGTCTATTCCAAGCCCTCTGTTCTGATCAGGGTCAGTCAAAGTAGGTTTCTCGGGGCCATGTTAAATTGGGTTTTAAGTGCCTACAAAGAGGGAGATCCACAATCTCTGTGGGCACCCCGTGTTTGATCACCATCACAGAAAAACAGTATTATTTCTCATGTTGAAATGGAATTTCCTATTTTAATTTGTGCCTATTGTTTTCTTCTCCCCATTTTCTTAATTTGAGATAAGAAGTCTTTGGCAGGATTCTGGTAAATTAGTGTACATCACACATGCACGCCGCTTTCACTTGGGCAAAAGAACATGGGGCTATTGAAAATGCCAGAACATACTTGTCCTATGCGTAGATATGTGCATGCCACATCATTTCATTTTGCCTCATTGTGACTAGATGCAGTTATCCACATTCTCAGTATTCAAAATTATGCTCATTCATCAAAAGAGTAGGACAGTTGCAGCATTATTTATTCTACTCTTGTGCTAACATCTTGGTTTCTTCCTCTTATGGTTCTAAAAATTACAGGCAGTTACTTGGCAGGGTGCTTAAACGTTGCAACGTCCCCACTTAAGCCTCTGAGGTTGAAGACTTGACTACAAATGAGACAGTCATAGGCTGCAGATTTTGGTTCTAACAAATGCAAAAGATTTATCCATGAACATATCTACATGCAAGCAAAGGCATTGAGGGAACATATGCCAGCAGACAGGGGAATTCTGACTCCTTGCTGATTCACATCCAGTCACTCTTTCCCTTAAAATGCAAAAATACAAAAAGCCCAAAGAGGATGGTGCTACCTGCACAGCCAGCTCTGCCTTTGCAATCAGAAGTATCTAACTTCTCAGCTGTATTTAATGAGGCAGAAGCGCTGGGGGGTGAGGCTTCCCAATTTGCACATTGTTACAATGAAATGACTGGATTTAGAAGGTTAAACTGTTTGAGACAGGTTTTTTATCCTTATGGGAGTTTGATCTTGCCTTTGGGACCTGATCCAGAGTTTACTCGCAAGGCTCCAACAGGCTACAGTGAATTAATTGAGCCCTAATATCTGCTGGGAGCTGGATGTCTCTTTACGAGATCTTTAGGACCTTCTGCCCCTACTTTAGAAGGGATGCTCAGCTCTTTTCACTGGCTGAATTGGGTACTGCAGTATTTAGATTCCTTGCTGAGCATTTCTGAAACAAACCCTAGAGATTTTATGCTCTTGCTTGCTTTCAAATAACTAAAGGCATCAGCTATAGAGGACGCTGACTTGCTGACATGTGAAATTCCCTTTCCCTTACTTCGTCTGCGCTCTCCTCCTGTAAAAGTCTTTACAGCTGCTTTTGTTTCGCAGACTTGGGGCTTTTATATTATTTGTGTGCAGCGGAAAGAAGTCAGTGAACAGTCTTGATCAAAGCACAGATTAAAATAAGATGGTACAGTGAGTACACATTTGCTGCCTACATGCATTTTCCCAAGGAGTTTTCACAGAACAATCCTGTTTGCACAGACTGTACTTGGGATGCTGCAGGTGTTGAGGTCTGCAATATGATATTTCACAGCACATGGCTTGCAATAAACGAACAGATCCCTTTCGTATTTGTGTGGTCTTTAATGAATGGAATAAGTATAAGGAAGCTAACAAAAAGATCTATTTTGGCAGGACTCACAAACCATCTTTTGTAATGCAGTTTCTAACCAATCTGTACATTTAATGTTTCTTCCCAGTAACGCTTGCTGTCATGCAGACCTGCTAAAACCAGTATTCAGATACTTTTAAATACAGTAGCAAATGTGATAATTGTTGATATAGTGTTTTTTGCAGAAATTACCAGAAAATGCTACAGAAATATGCCAGTCAATGAAGCTGACCCTTAAAAGTAAAGCCTCAGCTAGAGCAGCGGAGTGCTGGAAGCAGAACCTTAAATTGCAATTGCTCTCATTTTGCAGAGTCATCACGCTGAATTCACTAGGGTTTTGTAACCTAGAAAGAGAAAATCCTGAGTGCTCAGATAGCACCCAACATGTTGTTATTGTGCAATGGTGTGGGTGGGGAAATGCAGCTGATTTTGTAGGGATACAAGTTTTTGTGTTAAAGAGCTGCACTACCTTTCTGAATGACTCTAGAATCTTCCGTTTAGACTTCCTCTGACAGATTGTGGTAATACCAATTCCTCACAGCAATACTTCAGCAGCTGTCCAACTCTTTAGGCTGGTATCAGTCAGTATTTCAAGACTACAGCAAAACAACCTCAAACTAGACAGGGAAAATTGCGTTTTCCTCTTACAAGACTTAGAGTTGAAAACAAGAAAAAAAGTCATGTACAAAGGAGGAAGAACTTAGCAAGAAAGAGGAACAAGCCTATTGGGAAATTGAAAATCGCTGCCCAGAATCAACATAGCACATGAGGCTGCACCTTGTGTAACATCTTAAATGTGAAATCCATTAGCTAGATCCCTTTTTTCTGCTGGACTGTTTATGCCCTCTTCAGGATTTGTAGTGAAATTAATAGACAAGTTCCAGTGAGATTTATTTATACTTACTCATATAGTTCACACAGTTGTACCTGCAGAGACACTGTCCCCAGCAAAGCCAAATGGATAAACAAAGGGAACAGTACCAGATCAGGAAGAAAAATATTGGCTAAACTTAAAATAAGCTTGCTCAGTAAGAAAATACAGTTTAAATGTTTAAAATACTTAAAGGAAAACTGCACCTTCACAGCTGCAGTGGGTGAAAAAGCAATTAGAGCACTCAGGAGAGAGTGAAGGGAAGCAGAAGGAATGTTTGAAAGGCAAAAAAGATAAATAATTACAGGAGCTGACGAAGCACATTGAGAACATTGTCAGAACTCTGCTATTCTTCTAGATTCATTTGTCCCCAGGCAGAGCAGAAGAGAGTTCAGAAAACAATCCTTCAGGGTTTTTTTAAATCAGAGTTCATAGCTTCACTGTCCTGAAATAGCTCAGTGCTGGTATCTCAAAATATGCTTGCTCAACATGCCAGAAGGCATAATACACATGAAAATCTCCCTGACCCAGCAGTGGGCAGGCCTCTATATTTATTTGGGTTGTTGGCACTCCTGAAACTTCTTTTGCTGGTCCTGTCAGGTTTTTTTTTGTGGGACTTCTGAATAGCAACCTCCATATCCTCGAATGTTGTAACTTAAAACACAGAAGACTCCACACTTTCACATGTTTTTGGTACTCATTAATATACTGAAACGAGTGAGAATTACACTATCAAAAATTAAAAACACCACAAGTTTGGTCAAAAGACTTTTGTTTGTGTAAGGTAAATCTGGGATTGGGAGGAGGGGAGGGGGTAGGTGGGTGGTATCTCTTTGGCTACCAAAAATCAGACACGTCCAGTTACATTTCAGAACGTTCCTACACTGTGAGCAGAGTATTCAACCTTTTTGTTTTCAAAAATCAAAGGCTGGTAGCACAGTCGTGTGGTGACACTGGTCACTAGGGCTGAGCCCATGAAGAGAACTGCCACCCCAGAACACTTGCTGACCTGCTGCTGCCGTGTGCACGGGTGGTCAGAGGAAAGGCTTGCTTGTTAAAGTTCCTGCAGATTTGGGTTACCCTGCCCTGCACTGGCACAAGGGAGATGCACTCACAGAGCTCATGGGCATCTCAGCTGAGACACAACTCCCCAGGTGATCTGGCTCTGTGACAGACAGCTGCCAGACCATTTCCAGGCAGTTTAAACAAGACCAGGATGGGCACAAGAGCCAGAGCAAGATTCAAGACATAATTCCTGAAGTATTTATAGTCCTGACAATGGAATTGGCTGATGGTGTGAATATACCTGAGGACAGGAATTAGCTGTAATGCACAGTACGCTGTGTCTGTGGAGGCTCCTAGAAAGACACTTGATGCCCTTTCTAGCAAAAATGTAGCATGGTATCAAGTCATGCAGGGTGAGACACCAGGACACCGTTTGTGCATCTCTTGGTGCAACAAGCTCTATTCCAGCAGAATTACTGTGCACACAATCAGAAAATTCCTTAAATAAAAGCATAAGTATGAACAGTTTGAGCTTCAGAAGTAAGTTCAATCTACCTTTGAACATATTTAAAGTGGGTCTAAGTTCAAAATACAAGTTTGTAATGGGTCATGCTGAAGCAGGCTCTTCTCTCTGCCCTTTGCAGTGGGAGGCACTCAAACATACTCCACCACTAAAAAGAGTTGCTCTAAAATCCCAAAGGGGTTATTTTTGCTTTTAGGATACCAAACCCTGGTTGCATAATGTACAGACTTTTTAGTTTTTGCATTTGGTCAGCAGAGAGAATGCTTTTGAATCCATCTAGAGATCAAAGATCTCTCCTTACATACACTATTGTGGGAGACAAAAGCCTTAAATTCGCTCAAGGTGCTATTTAAAACCACCATAACCTCACCCAAAGGCTGATTGTTGTACAGAGGCTTTGTGATGCTTTTTTCCTGCAGAAAGGCTGGATGGGGGAGAAATAACTTCCCATACATACCTTGTAGCTTTAGGATCCCAAATTACGATGTCAGCATCAGAGCCCACAGCAATTCTTCCCTTCTTTGGGTAAAGGTTAAAGATTTTTGCTGCATTTGTGCTGGTAACAGCTACAAATCTGTTTTCATCCATTTTTCCACTGTGCTGCAAAAGAGTACACAAAAGCAAACTCATTGCTTTTTTAAACAAGGAATGAAAAAATGCTCTTCTTGTTGGAAAAGCCAGGATGAGTGACATCACATCAATTTTTTTAAAATGTCATACTGAAGAGTTTAGAAGTAAAAATAACTAGTTGTCTCAGATGCCCATAATGCAACGCACCTTCAATAAATACAGTAAAAATATCTTATTTTATCCCACAGCAAAGAGAAAAAAAGACAACTTTAAACCAAACGCTCTGTGGATCCAGTCTCAAGCTGACTGAAATTAAATGTTTTAGCTGGTTTTAAATCTGTAGTCCTGCTCAGCAATTTGCTCAGGAAACATAACATCTCTCGAGTATCTAGGTTTTGGAAAATGGCGACACAGTATTAAGGAGAGCTTAGAAGGCGCTAACGGCGAAGCAAGACACAATGTGTAATATAGGAAAAATGATTTGCAAATTTCTTTAACAATAACATAGTGTATAGTAGTGATCATTAAATGTTGAAATCAAGTAGTATAAAACCAGATTTGCTGAAGTGACACTTCAGCAAAATAGCAAATAACAATGGATACATCTGTGTCTTGTGACTGTCCACTGCTGTGTAATTAATTTAATCCAGCTTCCATGACTCTTGTTTATTTGGAAAGCCAACTACACTGGCAGTAATATTGTGCATAGGTCAGTCTAGGAATCAGAATGTCATAAAAAACATGTTTATGGTGGCCTGTGAGCAGTCATCTGAGAAGAAAAGTATAATGAAAATGGTGAACACTTAATTAATGGTGTATGAGAAGGGAGGGAAGCTGTTCAGACAAACTCACACAGCTGTGTAATGTTTTACAAGTGAAAAAAAGGAGGAAAAAAATTACCAATCAAAGAACTTTTAAAAAATTATCTTGCCCAACAGGATGCACTGTTCAAAAGCAGCACTGATGAACACATTCATGTCTCAGTTTCATTTGAACCACAAGCTAGATTTCCATTTACACCGTAAGAAGTCTCACTAGAGCTGTGCCACAGGTGAGTAGAGGCACAAGTGTGTGCATTTTGTATATACTAACTGGAGCTGAATCCCAAATACAGATAAACAAGAGACATCTTGAACAAAATTCTTACGAAGTGTGTGAGGTTATACTGTGACAAATTAATGTGCTGCACAATGCATTATCAACGTGACTTCACTACTGCAAGAGAACTTAATATCAAATAGAACTAGAGCTTCCAGAACGTAACAGTTTTGCACTAGCCAGAGCAATCATAACACCAAGTATGCAGCAGATTCCTCAAGAGATTTCCTTACCTCCCCCCTCATCAGACATTATGTGAGGAGCACTGACCATTCTTGTGTTGTTGATACTGAGAATTTGAAGTCAGTGGGCCTTGAAGGTGCTCATTTCATCTTATCACACGACTGAACCACACATTAAAGAAGTATTTCTTAAAATATAAATTAGAAGTTGACAGGCACACCAGCGTGGAAACTCCTCCAACAGTGAAGTTTGAGAGAGATCAAAGAGGAAAAAATACACAGCTGATAGAGTTGAAACTGTAGGCACCTCTTTCTTTTTATTTTCATTTCATGAGTTGAAAAAAATGCTTCAAGGAAATATACTTGCAGTAGCACTGAAACAATAGCAATCTCTGGCTGCTAAACAATAGAAATGATTCTTTAGTGAAATATTCTAAGCGCCGAGAATCTTCTTCCATCTTCCAGGAGCATAAAGTGAGAGCTAGTAAGGGCTGTTATGGTTTTCAATCAAAGGAGTTATCCTAGGATAAATGCACTTGATAAAACTGAAGAATTAATAACTGCTGAGAGATTATGTTCTGTTGAAGAAGTCAATGACCTCTATGTTTGGACATTTTGATATACTTACAACACCTTTTTCCCATATGACGGACATCCTGTCTTCCACACCATTCACTCCATTAGGGATTTTTGTGAAGTCATCTTTGCCCAGAGCTTTCTGGCATGTGTCAAAGGTGCAGTTATCAGTCCCAGTCACAGATAGGTCACCACTGCAGAGAAACAAAGTTCATAATGAATCAGAGCATGTACTGGGCAGTACCACATAGGAAAATCTGTTGTAAGGCTGGGTAGGTGAAGACATCCATCCTTCAGCACAAAAACTGATATGCCCTGCCAGCCTGCCTTCAGTCCCATCCTCCAAGACTGGCTCCACATCAACAGCCAGACGCCCTATGGAGAAATTTCCTCTTCAGAAACCCCTCAGAAGAAAACGAGAGCGAACACTGACATTTTGCTCTGGATATGTCAAAGGTGTCCCACAAATGGAGGACTGTCCACTTTGCCCAGAGCAATCAGCTTGGTTTCATCCTCAATTTGGGCAATTTTAATCTGTGTCACTCCATATGACCTCTGAAATTACTAGCGATCTGCACAACAGTTAGCCAGTGTTCAGGCATACTTTTACAGGCTCTTTGGTCAAATTCAACCCTTTTGTGGAGTTAACCTTCATTGGTAATACCAGCAAACTGGAAATACCAGCAAACCACACGTCTTGTTAACTGCAGGTATCTGAAAGATACTTCTTTTTCTACTTTGTTCTGAGGTAGACGTTATGAAGTGAATACCTTATATGTACCTTCAGAAGCTAGCAGACTTAATTTTGAAGCAGCATTTGATTTTCAAGTGAAAAAGGCAGCTGACAACAAACCCCAAAAAGTCTTGCCGTGACCTCACCTTTTACACATTTCCCACTGACTTACAGCCTTACTGCCTTCCTGGGCATGGTACAATTTTTGCTGCGGTATGAGCAAGGCAAGACTTACTGAATAAAATCAAATGTGGACAGAAGACCATAGGAGTTCAAATAAATAAAATATGAAATCAGAAATGTTTCTCATCTGTGATTTCACCTTCCATTTCTTCTCTCTAATGATGTAACATTCTGTTACTTAGAAAATCTCCAGAGCATCAGCCTGCTATTATGTACTCCTGGCAAAATTTGCTGTGCATTTGGGTATCAGCTGTCACTGTTTGTTCATCTGCTTACTTGGCCAGTAAGTTCATGAGGAAACCAGGAGTAGATGGATCTGGTCTCAGTGGGGGTCCCATCACATATGCTGCAGCATGAGCCCAGTCTTTATTCCAGTAGTTGGTGCCATCGGTGCCAAGACTTGCAGCAATAGGCTCCCCATAAACCACTTTTCCTGAAAAATGTAAAGCAAAGGTATCATCATCAAACAACATAAAAATGCATAACTTGTATTTTAGCTGTTGAGGATCTTTTTGGTGGCAATGAATTTAAATTTGAATGAGTGTTTCAAATTAAATACCAACATGTGGAATGACATAATAAACTAAGCTTTAACACAGTGTCTTTGTTCTGAATATTCTGCTAGTGATTTCCCAATATATTTCCTCTTATGAACATTGCTTGCACAAGTTTTTTAATTAAATTGTTGACAGATATACTATAATGGGTTTTACACATTGTTTACTAGGAATGTGATTGAAATTTCAAAAGGAATGCAGTCCTCAGTTGCATTAATTATGTTTAAGATTCATATACCTTGGTAGCACCTGTTTAGTGCTCCGAAATTACTGACTACATAACAGTGTAAGTTAATATATCAGCATATAGACTTTGCAAGGTGGTACTTTTAGTTTTCAGGCTATAATTGTGTCAGGAAGAACAATATGGCAGTAGACATAAACCAGGAAGTATAGAAACATTTCCCAAATCAAAAACTATAAATGATTATATTTTAAAAGTTACGTCCCAAACTTTAATCTTTTATCCTTTGCTGCACAGTATCCAATTTTCCTCAGAAGAGAACACCAACCCAGACTAGCTGTTAGCCTTTGGACGGATCTAACATATTTTAACTACCTTTTCCTCCTGGGAAACCTGGGTTTGAAACTCATCAGAAAAAGATGTTTCACTCCCTGAGCAAGTGATCCACACACTCTGCAGTTCTGTAGCTGGCAGGTGGTAATGCCTCCAACTGCAATGCTCACTAAAGAACCAGAACGAGCTGGGATCTCCCACACCCACTCAGAGGCCACTTGGTGCTGGTTAAAGGCAGCCTCTGCTGGGTCCCAGCAAGAGCCTTCTCCCTCCCCTGATCCCTACAGACAGTGGGTGTTTTGCTACGGATGCCAGATTTCACTCCAGGCACAGTTTTTATCAGAACTATCCCTGCATTGCCCCAGCAAGGCCACAGCTGCTAATTGCTTGGTGATACAAGACTGTGACCTTTCTCTGACTTTCTGCATGTAAGTCGTACAGTTGTGGTACTGTTGGAAAACAACAAATCAAACCTCTGCAGATTTCTCTCTGTACATTAGACTGCTACTTCTGTGAGTTACTGGATTGTAACTCCTACACTGGCATAAGTAGCTACTGAGGAGCTCCATTATTTTCAAAATACGTTTCCCATTGCACTAGTACCATTCCTGAAATCTTTGGTGCTAGATTTGCAAAAAGGCCTTATACAATGTTATTTCTCCATGGTGTCAAGGTCTGCTCTGGTGTCACTGTATTGTACCTTTATTCCAAGTACTACCTTGTACAACTACGTCCACAGCCTAAAGACTCCCTATTAGCATTACTAATTTCCTAAAACCACCTCAGCATGCTCTGACATGCTGAATGTGCTTGTCTCATATTGATGCTTTGGCTTGGAGCATTCTGAGTTCTCAGTCCCACTTATCTATATATGTTATAGATTACTACATGAGCTCAGAGGGAGACCACCATTTTTTAGACTTGAAAACGTGACTTTGGCAGTTATTTACTGGTTTTTGCATCTTATTTTCAGAACTTAAAAACATTGATGATGAGGCCATGCATGGAAGTGATATGATCACTCACTGGTGAGGAGATTTGAGCAGATTAGTGTTTTCTTAATTCAGAGCTGAATGATGGAAGTTAAGAAGAGAGCTGGATGAAACCTAGCTCATGTTAGTTCAGGGTCTTCCCTGACTCCTGCAGGAGCTCTTGGCCTTCTCTGGGCAACTCCAAACACTGTATTTGAGGGTAGGCTGCCAATCTGGATGTATCCAGAGAAGGTCTGGTATCTATAACCAATCTGTCATATTTACCTATTAGTCTTTTGACAGATTTTTCATGATCAAAGCCACCAGAAAGGGGAGAGAGAGGGAAGTATAGTTTGTGTTTCTTCTACTGCATCTAAACAAGCTAAAGAAGCTTTCTTCCAAAGTAAACCTGAGCTACGAATCATTAGGACATAGCTACAAATTACTAAAGTTAAAATTTCAGGAAAAGAGCACATTTTTGCTTGCTAAATAATATGGAGAATAATAAGAAAATTATTTTCTCATCATAGTTTCACAATGTGAAAACGAAAAAAAGTTGCCAAGCTCCCAGTTGGATATGCTGCACTGATTCTAACTCATGTACCATAGCTGATGACAGTATTTCTGCAGTCAGAGTTTGTGATGACCAGCTGCCTTTGTTCCCATGAGTGGGGAGGAGTGGAAGTTATTCCCTCTAGTGATTTTGAGTCTGAACACTGCAGTTTCATCAGACTACCTCCAGACAGTTCTGCTGAATGTGCAGTTTCTTGCATTTCATTTGGGCCGTGGCTAGCCAGACTGAAGGATACAATAATATCAAGATTCTGCCTTATCCCAATCAAAAGGAAATTCTTCACTGAGGCTCTTTTAGCTCAACCAGCAACAAGGTAATTCTGCATGAAGGTTCTTCTAGCTTGATTGGCTTCTGCCTATAGGCATAAAAATGAAGTAATGCAGTAATAAATCATGTCTTTCAAATTGTTAGGTTTTCCAGCATTCAATAAAAAAAAAGGAACCAGCAAGTGTTCTGATGTTTGGTCTTCCTGACACCTCTGAGCAGCTTGTAAATAGCTGCGTATTTGGTGACTTTTGATCAGATGCCCAAACTGGCTAGCAAGAGTTTTTTTTAATAGATTACTTTATTTTAAAAAAGAACATTCAATTGCAATTTTCTTTACCACCTACCAGAACTCAAAAAGAGTTACAACACTGATAAACACCAACTAACATTTACAGGCCTGAAAAACTGGTCCATATGTTCTTATTCTAGTAGAAGTTTTAGAAGCACTTAAGATAAGGTCATGTGGGGCAAAGATACAAGCTATGCTCTGAAAGGAGCAGAACTGCAAGGCAGAGTTTACTTAATCAGGGATAGCATTGCATCCATCAGGCTATATGCAGTCTGGACCTGAGGTGTCCTGCATGAGACAGCTAAAAAGTTGGCATTTTTAGTTGCTCTCCTGTGCTCAGAATCAGCTTGAGAGTTTGTATACCCTCAGCAATGGACATGCATTTCCTCTCACTAAGAGGAGACATAACCCATGACTGATGGTAGGAACCAAATTTGTAAGTCTAAGAAAACTTCTTAGAATCTGAACAAGGAGATATTTTTCTATGCACTTCTTAAAAAAAGGAGAAACTTTTTAAAAATCTGACTTTTTCAGTAACATTTTGCTCTCCAGGTCTCCACTATAAAGTTCCATTTTCCTGGCTGTAGCAGCACATTAAATGAGGAAAGGGACATGATCTTTAATAATCACATTGGATGATCTTTAAGGCCTCTTCCAACCCAAATCATTCTACGATTCTCTGGTCTCCAGCTTTAGCACATTTAGATTGAAAGCATTTTTTAGGGGGAGACAGTGTAAGTCATCTACCCCTAAATCACATTTTATTAGCCTTGTTCTCTCTACAGGCATTTCTGGTGGCAGGAATGGGTGACAAGGCCACATTAATTTTCCCCAGTAAACTCATATAAGCTAATCCTAATAAGGAGAAGGAACTGCACTGCTGACACCAGAGTTCTACAGCCTTGTATTCCCACCGGAGGGAAGAGTTTGCACCATAGCAGGAAGAGAATTCCTTTCTCTTCCCGCTTAAGGTAATGAGAGTGTCATGCACACAAACATATCAGAATGCCCTTCTGTAGAAGAAAACAGTTCCTCTACTTACTCTATCAAGATTCAAGGTCATGTTTTGCACAGGGATGCAGAAACAGCACACTGAGACAAGCAAGGACAATTCTCACAGAGAGGTGCTGTCTTTGGCACTCTCAATGGAGAACTGAAGAAGCACTGCTTTGGCAAACAGGCTGGTAGGGCCCCCCAAAAAGAACAGGATGGGGGCATGAGTTACCCTGTCCTTCTCCAACATGGTCACAATGTGGAATTTTGGATTCCCTATTGAATAGTCAGCAGCTATTACTGATGTACACGATAAACATGCTGCTATAATCTGAAGGATTCCTTCCTTGAGTGGTGTTGCTGGAGATCGGAGCAGACATAGATGGTGAATTCTGGCATGGAAGGGAAAAGGAAAGACTTTCACTCATCTGATTCTCTTAAAGTTTGCTTAATCTAGAATAAGAACAGCTATTCCTTTACGGTGTGTATGACTGATTTTAACCTTTAAGGTCTGAGCCACAGCTCACTGAAGACAACAGAATTATGCCTTCTGTCTTGAGCAAGTTCTATCAGGCCTTCAGCCTCCAATATTGGATCTCAACTTTTACAGCTAAATGAGGGACAAGGAAGAATTGGGCTCTGGCTTACATTTTTGACTAGGAAAATCACTATCACATAGAATTTGAGAAGCAATGCTTCAATTCTGGTATCACACTGTCAACCAGAAAATAGATTTCACTCACTGAAGATCAGCTTTTCCCCTTCTGAGATTAGTGATGGAATTGGAAGGGATATCAATCTTCCTCTGACATGGGCAGCGATGAATATGCACACACACTTTGTATTTCATGCTAAGTGCTTGGAAAGGAACATGAAAAATTTCCCAATTGTGAATACCAGGAAGCTAGCATCAAGACATGAGGAAATTATCTTGAAAAGATGAATAAATTGCATCAGAGCAAATATTTCAAATGCTTGAGAGGCTTCCAGTATTTAAGAGTTTACACAACTTTCACATTAGAGTGGTTTTAACCTGTCCAAGTTGCATGTCTTTCATCAAAATATTTGAGTTTTATTTATGTCATTCATACAATACTTAGAGAATTTTTTTTTTTTGTCTGGAACTCCTTGCTTTCTATTACCCCTCTTTACTGAAAAACAGAAAATAACTTCTACTGAAACCAACAATAATGAATTTCCAATTACCAAAATTTATACAGATCAACCTCATTAAAACTACAATTCTTGTAACCACCTTTCTGGTACTCTAGTTATCTTTTGAAATTTCTTAATCAATCTTATATTTCAGTTTTCTAAACAGGACACTTCTATGTGGATAGATATGAATTATGAAGAAATGTTATATGTTGCTGTGCACAATGGCAAGTATTGGTGAAACAGACTGCATCAGCCCAGGAAGCTATAAAATACAATTTGCACCACAATGTACATAAATTTTCCCAACTTTTTCTTAGTACAAATTGGAAAAGCATACATCTATGCTCAGTAATCAAACTGGCACTGCAGACTATTCTTACAACACACGCCTAATCAAAGTTTTACATTATTTGCTGTGAGCATAAAATTCTTTACTTGAACAGTGCATTATAAAACACTGTCTTAGCTCTTTTATGTTCACAGTCAGTGTTTCATCTTTAATCTGGGTATTTCAATTGTTGTTATAGCTTCTTGTAGTTAATGTTCACACGATGCCTGTGAATGTACAAACAACCACGCACTGAGGGATATAATCCACATTCCCAGCAGCACTGGCATCTAGTGGAGGAATCCAATATAGCACAGTACAAAAAGATGTGCTAATAAAATATATTCTGGTAAATTCTTCTATAAACTTGAATTACTGCTCAATCTTACTGGAAGTCATGATCATACATATTGTGCGTAAACATACCCATCTATATTAGCACAATGACATCACACTGCTTTGATTTATCAAGATCTCATACTTTATATTTTAATATTTATAATCTATGCCCCCTGTGTAGGTATTGTCTAAAGACAAGAATTAGGGAAACTGAGGTCTGTATGAAATTCATATCAAGTCAGGTGAAAACAAGCTGTAAATGCAAAAGAAACAGTAAAAAAGATGTAAAAAGATAATGAGGACAGATAATTTTAGGTCCTCCGAATCGTGGGCTGCTGTCCTGCTCCTTCCACCTTGATACTGTCTTCTGACTGTGCTGTTGTTCCATGCACTGCTCTGGATGAACTTATAGATGAGGAGATAAAACATCCTGAATAACTACAGCCTTCAGGCTGCTTCTAGTCTGCCCAACAGATGGTCAGAAAGGTCAGGCCCCCTTGGCTGACCAGAATTATTTGTGAACACTGCAGTGCAAACCTGAGCAACCCTGCACTGGTAGGAATCAAGGCCTTTAGACACTGTCATCTTCACCATGACTTTTAAGTGCCCAGGAAATAGGAGTCATGGTCACATCATGGCACTGTCTGTAAAAATATGGCGTGGCCTCTGTTGTAGAAATTCTCATCAAGATATCTGGTAAAGTCTTGCAGACTAACTCAAGAGAGGAGAACAGTAGAACATTTATTGTCTTGAACTGCTCACATCATTTTTAATGCAATAATGCTGTCCTGGCCATCACTTTGACCTTGACAGTACAAAGAGAAAAAAGGTTTGCTCTGGCGAGAAGAGAAAGTCTCAATTCCAGTTGCTGTTTTTCCACACTGCTCCGCTTGGGCCCAACAACACACACACACAGTTTAGACATCCCACTCCAATCAATTCAGCCATGTTCTGAGGCTTATGACACCCACGAAAAGTTGGACACAAGCTGTGTTTGGTTTTCCATGACCCTTCCCCCAATGCCATTGTCCAAGCATAAAAGAATTAGGACTTTTACCTTCTCTTCGTGCATCACTTATCACCTTTGCTGAAGATTTACTCATTACATGGACTACATAAAGGGGACAGTTTACAGCATTTGCTATGGTAATCGCTCTTTGTGTAGCTTCAGCTTCCACTTCTTCAGGACGACACAGTTCATGGCCCTCAGGGCCAGTTATTCCCATTGCCAGCATCTTCTTTGCACCCTGAAGACCACACAAAAGAATTTAAAAATCAGTTCAAGTGTAGCTATGGTGTCATGAGCATGCTGTCTGTCAAATGGGTTCTGAACCAGCCATTGCAGCCAGTTCAAGAAAAAAATAACTAGGCAGTTATGAGTTTCTTTCCAAAATAAGTAATTGTAGTTTTATCTGAAATCAAATATATCTCTCAATAAACTCAGGTGTCAGAATACCTAAGTAAATTCAGAGAACAGACTCCACTGGCTTGCAGGATTAAATCACTGCTCTTGGAAACCATACCCCTCTCCCAATATGAATGCTTAAATATCATGGCCAGTGATGTCCAACGATGCTACTAACTCTTGTTGGAGAGGAAAAAAAGGAAAAATCCTTACTAAGCACAAAGATGCATATCCAGAGCCTCTGAAAACTCCAAGGTTTTAAGAGGCAAAAGGTTTTGTCCCTACTCTGTTCCAGGAATTTAAGATTTGCTGATTTGAGATTACTTAGCAGTGAATTAATTTCCGTTAGGGGACCTGGGGCATAGTCCAAGTGCTGTTGACTGGAATAGTTGAAGAAAGTATTCTATTATAGCCACTCGAGTTATCACTGGTGTCGAGTACAACCACTGTAGTTATACTCTCAGTGCCTCAGAACTCTCAGTGCCTCCACACAGCACTAAAGTGGCAGTAGCAAGTGTGCAGTGAGGTGAATTATGCACAGAGGAATGCTGAGACTTTTGTGCCCAGCCAGTGAAGCTTTCTCCATACCTCTGGATTTGCTCCTGTTACATGAGCTGACTGTGTTTGGTGAGACCTAGGGCTAGGACAATCTATGTTCCTGACTTTGATGGACAAAATGTCAAATGTGCACCTGTGCAATTAGTTCCCCATTCTCTGCATGGACTTGAGCAACTGCCCCAAGGTCCTTACAGCAGGAAAAGGCTTCATACAGCTCCTCATCATTGACCATGTATATATCTTTATAGGCCATAAACATCTTGAAGGAGTTGACACCTTTGTTTTGAACAAGACTTTCCATTTCTTTCTTCACCTGAAAAATACAGCAATTATATTTTACATGTTAATAACTTTGTATAAAGAAATTTTAAATATGAAGGGTGAGCCTCTACTCACTCATCAAACGTATGTTCCGTACAAATAGCCCAAGTCACATATTTAAAGACTTAGACAGTTCTTCTTATATCAAATTGATCCTCAAAGTATATAAAAGAGTAGCACTGCAGTGAAAATATTGGAAGCACAAGATAATTGCAGGAAGGGAATGCTTTTTACAAAAGGTAATGAGGAAGAATTTTAGTTCAAATAAACCTCCTGATGTTGAAAACACCCATTCTAATATTACAGTCAATGTATCCAACTCACAAAATGTGGACATTTGTGCAAAACTGATTTTCAAAATTGGATTGCAATGGGCTGCAGCTTCTAGCAAACAACACCGTGGCAGAAAAGATTTCATCTTTAAGAGCTTTGTCCTGAAACTAAACAACACACACAGCCTTTTGAAACATTTTGTTGTCAAACAAAACAGCTCCAAAATGCCAAGTGCAAGCCTGCTTTTTTCTGTATTCACTACTTGATAGGATTCCCTGCTTCTGCTAGAGCCTATGAAGCCCAGCAAAATATTACACCCCAAAGAAAGAAAGACTCATATTTTAGTCTGAATGCTGGTTAGCTAGAAACATATATAACATAATTTTGGCTCTCCCTTCCCAGTAAAATGATGGTTACAGTAATCGACATGTGTCTGTAATGCTATTACAATTTCCATGGGATTAATTCCTTTCAAAAAGTAAAATATTATTTTTCGTCTTCTCTCTAATAATCTGGTTGGATCTGCCCAAGAAGGGTAAGATTTAAAAAAAAACTCCAGCAAATTTTTTTTACTTATCCAGAGGAGGGATGAGAGCACATCTTGAGTGGGAGTTAAATACCTGAAAAAAGGCCCTGCTCTGGCACAAATACAGAGGCACGTCATTTATCCTCTTCTTCACTATTTACTATGACTAACAGAAGGCATTGTAAGAATGTATGGTTTTAATTAATACTTCAAATCCTGATGAGATGAGAGCTGATCAGATGGGCATGAAATATTCTTCTTCACCCAGGCCTTTCACAGCTACAAAACGCCCGACCTTTCTACTTTTTTTAATCTTGGCCTTTTAAAGCAGTTAAATTCTTAATATAAACTAGAACATTTCATTGATTTACACCTCTCTAGTTTTACTGGGTTTAAGGCTGTTTCAAATGCACATTACTCAAACTTCCTTGGAGAATTTATTTCATGTCTTTGCCTTAAGTTAGAAGTTGTGGTCAGCCTATTTTAGCACTCAGTACACAAATATCAAAGATGCGTTGTTTGCAGAGCAAAGGCTTTGGTGTGTATATTTTAGAATTTAAAACTTAGAAGAAGTACTCATATATAAAATAGGAATTTACTTAATATATCTATGTACTGATGCATAGTTCTCCAAGAATCCAAAGTCATCTTGTAAAACATGGGTCTCATTCTAATAGATATCAAGCACCTGAAAAATTAATTTATTCAATAAAGCTTTCAGGCTTTAGAAACGTTCAGCAAATGTTCACTCAGCAAAGATGATTATCCCGTATGTAAATTCAGAAAAGGTTTTTTAGATTATTTCACATTCAATGTACTCTTGGCTCCAGTCCTGCTTTACTTCAAGAGGATATTACTGCAGTCACCCAGGAAGAGAAGTCTTCCTTTACAAATGAAGTCAAGTACCATATTTTCATGTGTACTTTTATTTAAAAAAAAACCAACCAAAACAACCAAAACTCATCAGGAGCATAAAATATCAAGTGTTCAAATAACAAAAGACAAAATTATTGTAAACACCTCTTTCCCCCTGTGACCTGCCTGGTCTTAGACTTGCACAACCACTACCTTTAACTTTGTGCAGTATTATCCAGAGATATAGGCTATCTGCAGACTTGCTTTATTTTGTCAAATACATGTACTCTCAGAAGGGTGTGGGCTATTTCAAATGTTGTTTTTAATCACAAAAACACTAACCAGCAAGCTATATTTAGCATGTGAAGACTAATTCAAAGCGGGTGTGGTACCAATTCATGGAATTGAAAATCATCTCTTTTCTCTACCTTGTTACTCCACCATGTAACTGCCACGTGCAATGAATAATCACAGCAGACTTTAGGGTCTGCCCAGCTTTTCCATGTGTCAAAAGCTTTGGTAAGAGAACAACCTTTCTGAGGGATGGCAAAGTCGATGATCATAGTGGTTCCTCCTGCTATCGCAGCCTGAAAAGAAGAAAGTTAATATTTAGCAATCAGAAAAAATGCAAATTTCCCTTGGAGGGAGAAAAAGTCACTCAGATGCCAGATCCTTGACTGAAAGAAATTGATCCAATACAGAAATTCCTTTGTTGAAATTGTTGCTGTCTTCCAGATTAACAAAAGAAATCCTCTCTATTGCTCTGAACAATGTCTCTTTGCAAAACAGGTACAACCAATTCAGACCGAAGTATGCACAGTTCAAATTCACAGGATCACAGAATCACAGAATTAACTAGGTTGGAAAAGACCTTTGAGATCAAGTCCAAACTACGACCTAACACCACCTTATCAACTAAACCATGGCACTGACACATCCAGTCTTTTTTCAAACACCTCCAGGGACGGTGACTCCACCGCCTTCCTGGGCAGCCCATTCCAATGCCCAATCACTCTTTCTGTGAAGAATTTTTTCCAAATGTCCAGCCTAAACTCCCCCTGGTGCAGCTTAAGACTGTGTCCTCTTGTGCTGTCACTGGATGCCTGGGAGAAGAGACCAACCCCCACCTGGCTGCTCCCTCCTTTCAGTTGTTGTAGAGAGTGATGAGGTCTTCCCTGAACCTCCTCCAGGCGAAACACTCCCAGCTCCCTCAGCCACACATCACAGGGCTTGTGTTCCAGACCCTGCACCAGCCTTGTTGCCCTTCTCTGGACATGTTTGAGCATCTCAGTGTCCTTCCTGAACTGAGGGGCCCAGGACTGGACACAGCACCAAGGTGTGGCCTCATCAGTGCCGAGTACAGGAGGACAATCCCTGCCCTGGTCCTGCTGGCCATGCTATTGCTGATCCAGGCCAGGATGCCATTGGCCTTCTTGGCCACCTGGGCACACGCTGGCTCATGTTCAGCTGCTGTAAACCAGCCCCCCCAGGTCCCTTTCTGCATGGCCACTGTCCAGCCACTCTGTCCACAGCCTGCAGTGCTGAAAGGGGTTGTTGTGGCCAAAGTGCAGGACCCGGCACTCAGACTTGTTAAACCTTGTATTGTTGGGCTCGGCCCATCTATCCAGCCTGTCCAGGTCCCTCATGCTATATTACTCTTCCTTTTACTCTTCTACAACAATTAGTCTCTTTCTTCCTTCTGTTCACTTAGAAATCAGAAGAAAAATCGTAAATAAGTCAGTATATTTTTCAAAAAGAGAAGTTTGGAGAGTGACACAAGTATGTGTAAATCTCTGATGAATTGAGCAAGACATTTTCTCCAGGAAAAGTTGTTCAAATTGTCAAATATTTTTCAACAAGACTGATTGACTTATTTTTTAAACAGGATTTAAAGAAAATTTATAGACTTGAAGAAAAAAAAGTCATGGATTCCACAACTCCACTCAAAGTCTCTTTGTATCCCCTACATCTTTTTTCTCCCCTCTGTTTGTAAAGAGAGGTGCCTTTACTTATTCAACTGAATGGGTAAATCTTAGCTAATCATTGTAGCATATTTTGCAATAGTTAGAATACAACTCTGTCTCCCTGAATTTCTTGCCAAAATATTTGTCAGATGATGACCTTCAGTGAATAGCTCTGACCTGAACACTTTCCACACTTTGACCCGTGTTAAGAACATCCACCATATCTAACTTTTTGACACCTGATTGCTAAGCTGGATGTAGAATCTTCTTGTAGGCACTGAAGTAACTATCTGGACATCTTGTTTCGTGTACGCAGCCTCTGTTTTGCAGCTTCCCTGTCCAGTAAGTACCTCAGAGTTACTCAGAAAACCGTAACAACTTCTTTTCTGCTTTTTAGTAAACCCCGGTTCTGCTGTGAGAGAAACTGGCTATAACAGTCTCTGTGAAGGTGCTGGCTAGCAGACAAGCCAAGTAGGGCAATGTGATCCTTTCTGTAAGCAAAGGATTTCAGTCTGCACAACAAAGCTCTTAGAAAAGTACCTTGAAAATTTTGGGTATGGAAAC
The DNA here is from genome assembly GCA_013397845.1 of Melanocharis versteri. Classification (NCBI taxonomy): domain Eukaryota; kingdom Metazoa; phylum Chordata; class Aves; order Passeriformes; family Melanocharitidae; genus Melanocharis; species Melanocharis versteri. The sequence continues at coordinate 2,107,879 of VZTG01001350.1, read as the reverse complement.
TGTGTGGAGATGATGCATAATACTGTTGATATGAGTAATTGATACACTATTCATATGCAGGGAATATAATAAGATCAGCTAAAAATCTGAAAAAGAAACCCACTCCAAGTGTAAAACTGGGAGAAATTTTAGGTACTGTTAGAAAGTGTATTTGAAGTGGACTTTCATTGAGAGACACAGTAAGCACCAAAGCAAATGACAGAAGAAAAGCCTGCATTCCCTCCTGCTAACAGAGGAGAAAGATCAGATTACCACAGAAGTGCTCAAACAGCACCAGGGAATTAAACTGTTGCTTTAGTTAACCTTTGCTCAGAAAAGTATGAAGCTTGATGCATGTACCAATGCAGGTTGTAGTCTGCATGCTGACAGCCAGGGTAAATGCCTGCCTCACTTGACCCCCACAGTCACAAGTTTCTGAAGGAACCCAAATAACATACTGGTTGAAGGTGGACCTCTGAGTACCTCAAATGCTTTATGACAATGTCCCAGTCAAAGGGACAGGAACAATTGCCCATGCCTGATTCACACTCTTAGAATAGTGAATGAGCAGCAGACACCCCTCTCTGAGAAAGCCCAGACGCACACACAGATGTGCAGATGTGCACCCACCTTGGTTCCAGTATAGAAGTCATCTTTCGACCTGCTACCCATAAAAGGGAACTCCATGTGTGTGTGAGTATCGATGCCCCCCGGGATCACCAGCTTGTAGGTCGCATCCAGCACAACAAGTCCAGTTGAGGGCTCCGGGTTTAGGTTTGGTCCCACCTGCTGCACCACTCCATCTTCCACGTACACATCAGCCACTACAGAGAGGTCATCATTCACAACTTTTCCCCCTTTGATCAAAAGTCTCTGCCGAGCCTGGGTTTGGGGTGACATGCCAGCAGGCGAGAGTGAGGTCTCAGCTCAGAAAGTTGCTCTTGCCTCAGAGTACTTCACTGCCCCCTCCTCTCAGAGCAGCAGTTATCTCCAAATGGCCCTAAACACACACCAGGCCACGCTCTTTAAACAGACACTGGAGGAACTGCCCCCTCTGCCCCCGGCAGCTCCACCTCCCACCTCCCGTGTGGCCCAGTGACACCGATGGGAGCAGAGTGCTGGCGTTGGGTCCTTCCTGCTCCGGACTCTGCCTGGACAAAGCCAGCCAGGCTTTCAGGGGTGTTCCCACGGCGCTTGCTCCAGCCTGGGGTTTTGCAACTTGCTGAGCTGCTTTGAAAATGTGGCCATTTTATCACCTTGATGCCCAAAAGCAAATCAAGCTCTTTGCAGCCGCATTTGAGGAAACCAAGAGTAACCTGAGCTCTCCACGGAAGAAGCCAGAGAGCCCAAGGGTGACCTGAGCTTCCCGCAGCCATATCTGGAGAGCCTGTGGGTCCAGCCTGTGGAGACAGAAAGGCAGAGTGCAGTGCTCTGGTGATCTAAGTGCTGCACCCTTCGCAGCAGAGATGGTGGGGTCCACACTGCTCCCAAGCTGTTTCTCAAGGGATTTGGGACACACCACCCTCAGGATCCAAACCCAGCTCTCCCCTGCCCCTGCAATGACACTACTTGGACAGCGCTCTGGCCTGAGGGGGAAGCTGGGGTGTGTGCCAACATCCATGTGAAAATCACATTTCAGTATCTGATGCCCTGCTCCCTCTGCCCCACGGCCCTGCTGTGCCCACCCCGCAGGCCCGGCCTGGGCTCCCCACACCCCCACACTGCTGCCCCCACAGCCACTGCTGGCCCCGGCCGCAGCCCCGGGCTGTGCCGGCCCCTCGAACCTCCCTGCCCCAGGGGGCCCTTCCCGAGGGCCAGGAGAAAGCCAGGATCCTCTGTGCTGGGTTTCGCACAAGGCTGGTGTGACCCCGGCAAGATGCGGCTTGTGTGTTTCAGAATATGGACCTGGGAAAAGAGCTGGGAAAGTAAAATGAATACAACTGGAAAACTGTATTCCTAAAAGTTTGGAGCAGAAGAGGAAAGACCTGCTCTGTACCATCTCAAGGCACTAGTTTCTATAGCATTTTCCCACTTCTCCTATAACTCTGGAATTGCATACTCAGCAGTGATACTGCTCAAGTGTGTCCCTAAATCTGCTGAGCACTTGCATCTTCATGCCCTCACCTCTTCCAGTTCAGTGGTGATGATACAGTAAGATAGAACATTGTCTCTGAGGGCTGTGAGAAGGTGCACACGGTACCAAAAAGCCATTTAGACGAAGTACACAGGATTTGGAAAAAACTCACCTTCCCATCAGCATGTCACCTTTGTTCCTTCGCTCATGATGGGTAGGAGAGCATTACCACACATTTGCCTTTCTATCTGCTCGTCTCAAAGTATCTTGCCTCACACCTCACCTTTCTGCAATGGGACAGAGACCCACTGGGATTCATAACTTGACACAGCAACAGAACAGGTCAAAACTCATTTGGAAAAGCAGTTTCACTTTGCATAGATTAAGTGACCTTTGTTAAGTGAGGAGAGGATGTAGCAAAGTCAGAGGTTCATTTGATCATGTGCAGTCATGTGGGGTGCAGCAGTCAAGTTCGTACACCCACCCAAATGGATATTTAATGATTTGATGTAGAACAGCATCAACAGATTTTTCAGTATTTCTTGGTAGACTTCACTCTGAAGTTTCAGCACCACTTCAGTACCTAAACTGACAACCTAAACCAGTCACTCTCTTTAATTTCTCCCTGGCTGATGATTAGTTAGTATTTTCTGTGAAAGGAGTTTCGACATGACAGACCAGGACAGTCATCTGTGAGTGTGCTCTTGGGCTAGTGGCAGGGGTAAACTGTTCCTGCTCCAGTCCTTCCGCCAAACTGGGCAGAGGCAGATCTGAAGGCAGATCAGCCACATCACAGCAGATTGTAGTGCGCACTGGGATATCCAGCTCCCTTTTTGTGTATGTTGCACAGGAAAGAGATGATACAACTTTGATACATAAATGCATGAAGAGTAGCACAGCTCAAAATCCTATTTACGTCTGTTTCTGAACAAGAACAGGATTCAGCTCTGTTTCCCTCCTCTGAGTTCCTCCAGGCTAATTTAGACTTTGTGGATCCTACTCTTAAATGCCTTCCTATCTGTAACTTCATGCCCAGCTCAGAATTGCAGAGATGCCCACAAACCAGCAACATAACATCTTACAACACTGTGCCTAGGAAAACTGAATTTATCCCACAGGTGGTTTTGAACACATTAAATAATGTATTGGTAAATAACAGGATTCTGTCTAAGCAGCCCTTTTATTTAATCCATTCGGACCAATCTCATATGAGTTGCATTTACGTATATCTGGTAAAGATTTAATATTTCAGCTGACCCAAGGAAAAATAGCCTGAAATACCACTGGTGGAACAGAAATAATACTTAAAATACTGTGAGAAGAACAACTGGCCCAACATTCTTGGTGATAACTGAGTATCTACTGCTGCTCCAACAGGGCTTCTGGCTCCCAATTGACTTTGTAGTATTTACTCACCCACAAAACATTTTATTTTTTTTATCCTTCTCTTTGCACAGTTTAAAACAAATCTTTTCTCTGTAATCAATGTTCGACTCTGCATTGTTGTAGTGGTCTGGGCTGAAAGATCTGAACTCTGTCATAGTACCTGGTATTGCTCTGTGTTTCACATCTGTGCTGAGAGCAGTGTTGGTAACAGAGGAAAGTTCTCAATACTGCTGAGCAGCACTTGCACTGTGTCAAGGGCATCTCACACTGCCCCGCCAGCAAGGAGGCTGGGGGTGCACAAGAAGCTGCAATGGGACACAGCCAGGACAGCTGACCCCAACTGACCACAGCGATACCCCAGGCCATACGGTGTCATGCTCAGCATATAAAGCCAGGGAAAGAAGAAGGAAGGGGAGGGACATTCAGCATATTTAGCATTTGTCTTTCCAAGTCACTGTTAGCGGGTGGTGGAGCCCTGCTTTCCTGGAGACGGCAGAACATCTGCCTGCCTCTGGGAAGTGAGGAATGAATTCCTTTGTTTTGCTTCGCATACAAGTGCAGCTTTTGCTTTATCTATTAAACTGTCCTTATCTCAAACCCATGAGCTTTCACGCTATCACTCTTCAAAATGGATTGAGTGAGTGGCTGCGCTCTGATCAAATACCAGCTGGGCTTAAACCACAACCCTGCAGAGAAGTTTCCTGTTAGGAAACATTTACTGATCCTAAAATGTTACATAGTAGCTCAATTATTTGAGAGCCATAGCAGGAAGTCTTCCCAAGCTCACAAATCTGAAGTTGAATCATATGCTAATACTTTTGTTGTGTCTAGCAAAGCAAACAATCCTAGAAATCTAAACCTGAAGTGTCTTGTTTACTATAGCTATCAGGGAAGTACAATCATAAGAGGTTTCTCACTAGCCTAATGATTAACTGCTTCCATTTGAACACAGTCCACATCTATGATTTACCAAATGAAAATGATTTAGCAAATTTAGGACTAAGTTTGCAAGAAACAGATGACTGAAGTTTGGAACACCCAGCAGACCTTGAGGACATCTTCTAAAAGTCATTATAATGCAGACACAATCAGTTTAAAGTCTTCTGAGACACATACTCTCACCCACTTCATCCTGGAACCTTTAACTGCTACCTCCCCACATAAAACACTATTAATTTTTAACTTCTCCTTTAATTATCCCACCTTACTCTTATCCTTCCTTTGCTTCCATTTTCACATTCTTCCTACCATACCCTAGTTCTGTAAAGCTCTTCTATTATCACTCAGTCTTCAGCTTTTTCTTAACTCCAGGACTCGTACTGGCATTAATCTTCAATGGTGAAGCTGAAATGTATCTCAAAATGCAGGAGCAGCAGACAAATAGGCTTTTGAACAAAGAGAGACATTCTGTGAAGGAAACTAGAGATTGATAATGAGCAGTGGGAAGAAAGCTCAGCTAATTAAAATGTGCGAGTATTAATATTATTTATTTTTGACAACTTTCCTCCTAGGAAGAAAGACTGGATCATGAACCACATTTGCAATGTGAGAAGATTGACAAAAAGAGTACCAATAACTTTCAGTAATGATGGATAAAGCATTAGCTTTTGGAAAATTGGTACAAAGATGTGTGAGTTTGAGGTGCACTCTGGATTTGCAGAAAAGAAGGAATGGTTATCTTTTCCCATAGTCAGAAAGTCTGAAGGACTGAATACTCAGTAGGCATTTCTTTGCAACTCCTATAAAGAATCAATAATGTCTGTTCACCTGGAATTTGCATTCACGCTCCTCTGCAGTAGAAATTTAATACTCATTCAATAAAACCAGATGGTCTAAACGTAATTACACCTGTGAAGTCTTCATAATTGTGAGACCAGTCAGATGCCCTTGCAAAACCTCACAAGTTTTCAGAAAAGTCTGGTACCAACTACTTTCATGAGATGGATTTTGATACACAAACAAGTGGTGATGTTTCAAAATCTTTAATCTCTAAAGCCTTCGCCAGTTGTAAAAGCCTTCCAAAACTAGCAAGCATGCACCATGGCTAAAAACATTAAGAAAAGATCTCAGTTCTCTAGTTCCACATCACCTGAACTATTATAAATATGCTCTCCTAAGTACTGGGTTACATCCAAGATCCTAGGGCCAGTCTTTCCCCAAATACATTAGCAGTGATGCAGCCCATTAGCAGCCAGCCTTGGGTCCCACACGTGTGACACAAAGGAAGGCAGCCGAAGACGTGCGTGTGAAGGCCATCCTGCTTTTTAGAGCAACAATAATTAGTGACTGTTCTCTCATTTTCATAAGGCCAAGTGCCTCCTCCTCCTTGATCAACACAAATGGTGAACCACAGACAGTACAACCAATAAAGAAAAAAGAATGACCAAGAACCCAGCAGAGGAGCATCTAAGAAACCCTCATACCGTGCTCTTTGCTCTTTTTACTGTTAATTGGCTCAATAAGGGTTCAATAAAATGTCAGCTTTCTAAGTATGTCTGAGACAGTTCAACTTCAGCATTTAAGTTCTAAGTCTCACAATGCTCTGGGAAGAAAAGACTCACCATACCTGTCAGTTACTTCCTGGTGTATAATCTCAGTCAAAGAAACTAAATTCTTACGTGGGATTTTTCCAAACTCCAAGAAACATAACCACAAAAGCAGAGGTTAGTACTAATGCATTATCTAGAAAAGCACTGCAAAATATTAGTTGTATTTTCTCCAACTCTCAAACTCAACATCTATCGAAGGAACACAAAGTCAGAACTATAACTGCTGGCCAACAGAGTAGGTGATAGAAAGCAAAACTGAACATCTCTGTTCCTTGCCCTGCCACTGCAGAAATATGTCAGTTTATGACATTCCTCACTATCCTGTATATTGCTCCCGTTTTTCCTCTGGTGCACCAGAACCTCTTCCTCCAACTGTGGCTGTCCAAGGTGGTTCTAAACTAATCACAGGAAAGACGACAGATTTAAACCAATAAATCTTCCCAGTTGTTTTTCCTCAATTTTATATACCTGGAGAAGCAGATAAACCTATTTCTTCATTTCTGTTGGCATACCTTTAGATGCATGATTATTTCACTGCAGAGGTACAAATGCAATTCTACTAAACCTCTGTAACATCACAAGTCAACAATGCTGTGATAAAATCTGACATTTCTGTTCTGAATTCAGATACCTGCCTCTGTTAGGTAACATGCACAATGTATGCTTATTTCAGAGATCACGTCATTATTCCTTTAAACAAGTTTATTTCTTTGCCCTTTACATTTTGCCTAACAAACCTTTATTATTTGTTAGGAAGTCCACACAGAACCGTAACTCCTTCTTTCTTTCTCTTACACATTCCTGATTTGACATGTCCTACCCATTATGACTTATTTTTGGGAAGGTCTCCCACAACTGTTTGTCTCAAAAAAAAATCCTTTGTGCAATGTAATACAATTATATTCCTTTAGAGTTTCTGGTCTGTTTTATTACAACCTTTCCAAAATTCAAATTCAAAATCCAGTGACTCATCTTTTAATTTTTTTTTTTCGCTTCCTCTGTTTTCCACCCATTTCTTTCCTGCTCAAGCAGCATACACGGTAACTGCAACCTGAAAAAACCTCAATCTGAAAAACTTCACTTGCATTTGAGTCTTTCCTTTGGTTCTTTGATAACAGGATGCAACTTGGTCACAAGGAGAAATTAATGCTGAAAGCTAAACCCTTCTCCTCGATTTCAGTGTGTATGTAAAAATACCACAAACACTAATTTGTGCCTGGATATTCACAAAGATTAGCTAAATTTTGTTTACTGTAAATGTCCTTTCTCAAAATGTGATTAGGAATCACTAACTGACATTGCTCAGAGCGACATCTTGAATTTCCTCCATCGGTGACGTGGGAAGTTTTGTCCATCCGAATTCTTACATAATGCTTCAGGTTTTGTGAATACTACATTCTCTTCCCCAAAGTTACTACTCACCAGATAGTGGGTACTGCATATGAACAAAACCTCAACTAGACACATTGACATGAATGTTGTGCTATAAAACTTCTCTGCATCAAGTCCAATAATTATGGACTTTAATTTACTTGGATGAAGGAAAAGCTAACTACAACAGCGAAATCCCAATGGAGGATGGAAGAGAAAGAGTTTTAACAATCGATCTGCTTATCTCTCTGTACTTTTAGTGACTTGGCAAAGGGACAAGACAGACTTCTCCCATGTCCTTTCAGAACACTCCCCATTTTGGGCAATTGAGTTGTAGCTGATGTCCTGGAGGAATTCCGTTACCAACTGCTTATTTTCAGAAACCCACACGTGAGGAAGAAAAGAGATACAGTCAAAAAACCCCCCCCAAACTGACAAAACACACTTCACAAAAAGCTTCATCACAACTATAGGAAGATTAAAACTTTTGACTGAAACCAAGATTTACAGGAAATGTGCAGCACTACCTCAGGACAATTGCCACATTTGAATATCTGGAGATGTATATAGGAGAACAAAACACTTTTCAGAAAGGAAGCAAAACCTCATCCCAATAGGAAAAGCCATGATTTGATCTGCAGTGAGTATTTAATATATAAACTTCACCGAAACAGTATTTGTGTCCCAACTTGGACTTGATTTCCCTAGACTGAATCCTAGCTTTGACACAAGTTCATGCTTTGGCATTCAGATAGGAAGTGGAACACATAATACTGTAACTAATTCCAGCATCCTCTCCTGCAACCTGTTTTGAAAGAGGAGTTATCAGCAACACTTGCTGAGCTTGTACTGAAAGTGAACTTTCCTCTGGAAACAAAACAAGCCTTTGCACCATCTGAAGCTCAGTCAGACCCCTAATGTTTCAGTGCAAATCAAATGACAAAAAAGGTGTGATATGTGAAAAAGAACGATGACAAACTCTTTCCACGTTTAAATGAGGAGAAAACTTGCCTCATGGTAACCTAGATTCTTTAAAGCTGGCAGATGAAAGTGATTTATTACAGAAAACAAGATAATTCCACAGTAAATAACTCTGACTTTTGTTCAAACTGCCCTAGTATTGTAGCATAGCTAAATCAAGAATCAATTAAACAAAATGCTAATTCAAGCTTTCCAGAATAAAAAGAAACAGGGTAATAATGACCTATCGGAAACCTCAGCAAAACCAAACTAAACAAATGCAACCAATCACTCATACATTATGCAAAAGAAAAATCAAGCACTCTTTTCAGTATCACCAAGAAAAAAAAATCACTGCAACAAATTCACCTCATACAAATATGAATTTTATTTACAATTTTCCAAATTATCAATCAAATCCAACTTCTCAGTTCAATGTGTAGCATTTGTCCTTTAAAACAAACTAAACATTGTGTTCTTTTTACATCTGCAATATGGAGTCCATAGGTACATGCTATTTGGGGCATCTAATGGAACAAATTTAGATCACTATGTGTGTTAAACACCGAAGGTATTCTGTGAAGACTCTTTCTTCAAAATTTATCTGCCTCAGGGACAAGCATTTCCACAACCACTTTCTAATGACAATTAATTAGGAAGGTTTAAAAACCCAGTATTTTATACCAGGACATACTGTTCACATATACTTCAGGGTGTGTTACCATGTTCCTATTGCAAAGCTGCCTGCTCTCTAAGCAAAGCTACTGAAATCAGACTGAAGATTACCCACAGATTTAGATATTATTCAATGTGAATAAAAATGGCCATTGATGACTTTTACTTGAGTATGTGTAATTATGGGCCAACTTGTACCTGATCTGGTACCAGTGTGATGTGATCTGTTCTGAAACTTTAAACCGCACGGGTCATTATAATAAAATCTTTTACAACTGTATTGCACGTAAGGTTCCTCAAAAGCACAAATCTATATAATTGCATCCTGAACTCAGAATTTACCTGCTAACTCTCATGAAAATATCAACCAGATGGTAAAATCGTTTATTTTTCTCATCCCAGTGTCTGTGAATGAAGAGAAGAGGGAGAAGATATATACACTTTGGAATCCATTCAATTGTTTGTTTCTTCTGCATGTGATTTGTACTTCAGAGATGAGGATTTAAAAAAAATAAAAAGCCAGACAGACCTTGGATTTATCTTTAAAAGTACCTCAAAAACATAACAAAAATTCAATTTAATTTTGATACATATTAAAATTTTAGTCAGTTCTGCCCGACAGCATAACACGACAGAAATGCACAAGACTTTAAACATGCTTTAAAATGACATTCAACAAAGTATTTAAAATTTAATAAATAGCATACAATCACACACAAATACATTTCATACTGGATCTTTAAGCCTACTAAAAACAGACTGGCAAAGAATAAATAAAACAGTAGTTGACAGTTTTGTTTTTAAAAGGTGTAGTTTCTTGTTGTCACACTAGTAGCCACATATTAACCTGCTTATCACAAAATTGGAAGTTATGAGCTTTTTTCCTCACTGATCTGTTTTGCTCCAACATGTAATATCATAAAAAAATACACTAAAAGGGTTTTCTTTTGGTTTTTTTTAAACAACCAGTCTGCGACCGAGTAAACCAGTTTTTAAATACAATGAATAAATAGGGAATTAGTAAAGCAAATTCAATTGCAACAAAAACGCAACACCCCAAGAAAAGAGCCATGGAAATATATAGCCATTGCAATATTAGACAATAGTAGTAAAGTGATAGTGCTTGTGCACTAAGCTCATTAGAGACCTTAATATGATTTTAGTGCAAATCCCTTGAGTCCAAACAAGCTTTATACCCTACAGTATTAGGGAAAGATCTATTACCAGTTGGAACTTATTCTGTAGTGTATTTGTACATACCGGATATTTAAAGAACTAACACATATTGTAATATCTTCGGCCCTTTTTTACTTCAAATCAAAAACACTAATGACTGGGGATTTTACATACTATTTGGCTGTACCATATTAGATTGCAGTTTAAGAAAGTCAGTGCTAAAAAAGCTTTTGCCATCAGTTTATCTATTATGCCTAAATTTGATATATCATTGCATTTTGTACTTCTGAAAGAAGAAGAATGCTCCTGGAGAAAGTTTCTCCTCCCTTTAAGTAAGTTCACATTATGATGAAATTCAAGAATATTTAGACAAAGTGTTGAATAAACTCAAAGAAAAGTACATATTTTACATTAACAATCCTTACCAGTATTTAGTATATTAAGTTACAAGTATGTTGGCAATAATACAACAGAGTCAATTCCTAAAGGAAAATAATTCTGTACAAATTCACCTGTTAATATGGGGTTAAACAGGCAGCCAGTAAGTCTTGAGCAGCCATGTTTCAGGTTTGAACTATAGTACCAGGATAAACTAAATTTGAAACTAATGGGGAAAACTTCAGTTTAAAGAGTAATCCGATTATACTGGATACACACATTGTGTATTCAGAGCCATTAAAGTGTTCACTCTTATAGTTCCATAATGTCATCCAGTATAAGAAAAGTTTAAACAACCACACAGGCTAAAATAGCTTTAACATAATGTTGTCCTGGAATTTTTAAAACTAAAAACTAATTTTAACTGTGAAGTACAAAACAATGACAGATATTGCTCCAACTTGTACACAATCTTTCCTAAACAATCCGTACCTAGCAGAGTAATAATGCCTCATCGTCACTAGTTTCATTTTTCACTGTTGCCTCTAAGCAAGTGTCGGGTATCTGGGCAGTGTGTACGATGCCACAGCTCTCACAGGGGCCATCCCGACTGCATGACCTTACACTGTGATGTGTTGCACTGTAAGGCTGTCTAAGCCCTGGTCCTTGATCTGAGCTGAGATCAAGTAGAGGTCTTGAACAGTCATTCATGTCAAAGTCTGATGCTACATCAGAGACTGGAATTAACATTTCAACATCATCATCCTCTTCTCTTCCACTTACCCCATTATCAAGCTGTCTCAAAGGACTTTGGTTCTGATTCACTGAGCTTGATCTCCCTAAAGTAAAGCGTACCCAGCGTAAGCCTTGAGTCATACGGCTTAGTGCGCTCGAGAGCTGGTGGCGCGCGGGACTTGTGCTTGGGGGCTCTACACTTGTCACTTCTCTTCCACCCTCCGTGGTACTGCTACTGCTGCTCTGAGCAGAGGAACTCCCACACGCTCCCACTGGTGCTTCTATTGCTGTTGCAGGAGGGACTTTTTGAGGCAAAGTGGCAGCAACACCACCAACTGCTCCTGCTGTGTCTCTTCTTTCATTTTCTGTGTCTGTATCATCAGATTCAACTGAAAACAAACTTCTGTGAGTATTATTTCTTTCAGCTTCTCTACTAGTACTTTGGCTGGCAACATCATCTCCATCCGCTGAGACCAATGCCAATGATCCAGAATGACGTGACCTTGCAAAATTAAAAATTCGATTCCAAATGTTACTTGATCTGCCAGCAATAGGAAGTCTGATTGAGGTAAATCCAAGCTGAGATCGTACTGCCAGCCTCAGGTTTTCCAGAACTGAAGCCTAAATGAGAAGACAAGGAACAATCAAGTACTGACAGTCTGCTGGTACTCTTCTACCAAAGAATGATGACTATTGTGCAAAACAGCATTTAACGCAGTTAAATGTAGAGTCTTAAATATTAAAAAATGTTGCATCTTTTATAATAAGGATCTGGTATATGTAGCAATAGGCTATTTAAAAAAAAAAGTGAGCATGAGAAAAGTCCAGATGCTCTAGAGGAAAAAGCATTACAAACAGGCAAATTAAGTGGAAATACACATGCAAAGGTAATAAAAGAGCAATGAATTCTATGTAAGGTACATTTCTGCCCTAATCAAGGATCTCTAAATAAAGACGATGTGAAAAGCAAGGTACTACAGCCTGGATATGGAACACTGATTAAAGGAAAGTACAACCACAGAGCCAGTACAGCAGGCATACAAAATCTATTACAAACAGTCTTACCAAAAAGGTAGTCACTGTGGATTTTAGAGTACAGCACACAGAAACATGTCTCAAAAAGTTTAGGATTTGAAAACAAAGTCTTCTAGAAAGATTTAACAAAGGTGGCCACCTTCTTTATCCACTACCATAGGACTGTCTCAAAGAGACTACATTAAATATCTCCTCCAGCAGAGGCTTGTAGTTCGATTTTTTCCCCCTTCTGGTATAATCAGTTAATTCCAGTTTCAAAATGCTTCAATACTTCTGTTCAAATAAAATGATCTTTTGTGTTCTAAACTATACATTGCCCAAATTCAGGATACACTTTCCAGTCATTTAGCTACAGATGAATGCATGCCTGAATTTTCCTGTTTAAAACCCTGTATAACTTTTCAACTGTAAAGTAACACAAGCATATTAACTCCTTTGTCTTGGGGATCCCTAACTCGAACTTAGAGAAAACACTGCCTCAGCTAAGTAGTTCAATTCTCAAATAGGGCAGAAGATCTTCCAGATGACCATCATTCTAAAAATATTCACGAATGTGTTGAATTAGAGGATAGAGCCCATATTAACAACTTTTCATTAAGATTATGGGAAAAATACAGAATATTCCTCAAAATAGCCATTTTCCCCCAATTAAACCCTTAACATATATGCATGTATTTCCCTTCTTTCTTTATAAAAACTGAACTTTAGCACTGTCATACTGTCACCTTCATCCCCTTTCCACCATCCTTCAGACAACACAGCAGAATATCCAAACAATACTTCATGCACAGCCTACCTCTTCCCTTCCATCAGTTCACAGGATGATTGAATTCAAGCATATAGTATGTGTGTATAGCAGCCTTATTTTCAAAAGCTACTGAAGAGACTGCTACTCATCCTTGAAAATCCAGCTCTGAAGGTATGTATCAGTTTTAGGCAGAAAGCACTACACAGAAATTAGAGCATCCAAGACTCCTATAGCTTGAGAATTCTAGGAAATCTCGAGTAACTATCTTCAGTCCTACAGAGATTTGCAATCTTAAGATGTGTATTTTGCTGAAAGCAAATTTTAACACACCTTCTGACTCCCTTCTCCCAACAATTTACCATATTAAAAATAAAGTTTTACAATTCATAGAATTCAATTTACATTGCCGCGAGTTTTTATTAATATTGTCTCCTCTGAAAAACAAAGGTTTTAAACAATGCAACTTCATTGGTTAAATATGAGTAAAGTTTTTATCATGAAAGCATCAATGTTTTAGAATGACATTTTCATTACTTTTGACGTTGATGGCCTGCTCACCACTATTCCTGATTTATATGATAGTTAATTGCTCAGTATAGTTACTTCAGTTATCAAGGCCACAAGTCTTATTTGAAATACTGGTGTTCATAACGGGAATTCAGTAACACTCTCACTGTTCGAAACTATTGTACATACATCGATATTCTATAGACAGTGAAATCATGGTTACATAGAAATACTATGAAGCAACTACATTTCGTTATGTTTAATTACCAAAGATTGCATTGGAATTCCAATATATTCTGAAATGAATTTAATATGTATCCAAAGAAACAGTACAGTGGTTAATTCAATTTAAGTCAAACTAAAGAGTAAAGAAAATTTCAGTAATTACACAGCTTTTTAAAAGCTCCAGTACCAATCTCTGACAGTAGCCACTACATGTCTTGGTCTTCCAGAACTGTCCTCTCTGTGAGGAGATTTCATTTTAGTAAAAACCAAGATCTTTACATTACCTTTATGGGATTTCAAGATGAAAAATGGGTCTGAGCAAGCTAGGTTTTTCTGAAAACCGTATTTGTTCCTACATATTCATGTATACCAAACCTGAAGTGTCCCACACAGGGCAGGCATCTGCAGGAAACACTGGTTTGTTCCAAGTTACCTGTGCTAGAGGACTTACACATCTGGGCATGACAACTGCATTGTCTCCAGAGACTTTCTGGAGCTAACCTTACCTCAAGAAACTTGTAAACACAGATCCATCATAAACTGGTGAAGCTTAATTTTGGAAAAGAGGACAGCAAGCCAAATTTGTAAAAGTACAGAACTGGTTTGAAGCAGAAACATACTGATCTTTATTATAATCACAGTTAACTCACTGAAAAAGAACAAAGGATTCTACAGTGCTCACTACCAGCATTTATTAAATTCATTAATGAAGTTCAGTGCTAATTTAGCTACCCCAAAAATCTTTATAATGTGTTCTTTCTGACACATTTTTAAAGCCTCTCACGCAAATTGCATTTTCCTCTTTTCCTCTCCAAAATCTTTTGTGACAGATCCCAGCTGCTTGTGAACATGTAAGCATGAAAGAACATGTGATAGTAATGTAATTTTTTCTTACAATAAACTTTGCTGTATTAACTGCCACACAATATAATTAATACCAACTCTAACAGAGCACAGCAGGATTCCCAGACTAAGACTTTTCTTCTATTTCTCACAAGAGCTTTATAACTGAAAGACATTTTTAATTACTTAAAAAGTTTTTTGACAGAAATTCATTAATCAACCAAGTAAGAAATGTGCTAATCATCCACCTCTGAATCTGGATGACTAGAAACTATTAACTGCCATTGACTAGCTTTTGCTTTGTTACTCATTCATGATAATATCATATGGTATTACACCCTGTCCTTCTCCATCATCTTACTATGCACAGTAGGCATGAACATACCTATATGCTGGGCATGTGAACTACCATTTTGCATTAGAAGTTTAGGTCTTCTTTCCCAAATCAGAAAGTGCTGTCTTGCAATCTTTATTTTCACAATAGTAATACAGAACATACAATTAGATCTACCAAACTATTACTTTTCATGCAAGAGGGGTTGTACAGTGTGCATTACTGGCATTATCTACAAAAGAAAGCCTGCAAAGGAAACTGTGGTGCTACTATATCATGATTTTGTCCAAGGGCTAATCATTTGTGTAACACTACTGACTTGAAAGGAGGAAAAGGAAATGCTGTAGAACAAAAGAATGCAGATGAAAGTTAAAATATCTTTATTTCAGTCTCCTTCAAATTTAAGGGGTCTGCCTGCTGTTTTGAAATCTTACCTGATTTGGGGAACAAACAGGGAAATCTTCAACTGGTGGAATTAAACCCTGGGCAATTAATTGTCCATAGGATGGAGGAGCTTCTCTTCTTAACAGTTCAGCCTCAACCCTTGACAAATGAGTTTCAAATGATCTTTCAAAGAGAAACAAAATTTCAGAATACATAAGACACTGATTTATACATATATATAATAATGAAAGTATATCAGACTATTATAATCTGAAATAGAAAACTTCAGAAGATGAAGTTTTGCTAATTTAATTGGAATTTAATTGTCAAAGAATATAAAGTCATTCCTATGAGTCTGTCCAGCTGAAATGAGAGCAAAAAAGCCAACCCAACAATAAATTTCTTAAAAACAAACAAACCAGCTGAAACCCATGGACTAAATATAAAAAGCACCAGGAATAATGCTTATATTATTGTAAAAAATTGAAGGATATGTAATCCTGGTATGAACTAGCCTACAAGAGAAGACACATGCTGTTATATACAGAACTGCGAAATAAACTGCAAGTTAATTAACTGCAGTTTTCCCACACTTTGTTTCTGGTAACACCATCTGAAAGCTCAACCCTCAACAGTGAAGCGATCAGAATATTTCTATCCTCTTTTCTTCACTGGGAGAGTAGCCAGTCACTGGAACAGGCTCCCCAGGGAACTGGGTCATGGCACTCAGACTTCAGAGTTCAAGAAGCATCTGGACAATGCTCAGCCATAGGTCTTAGCAAGGTTTAGCTTTAGATACCCTGCAGGGAGCAGGGAGTTAGACTTGATATTCCTTATGGGTCCCTTCCAACCTGACAAACTCTATGATTAACTATCCTCTTTTTACTACCAAAGAAAAAGGAACAATGTCTTTACAAACCATGTGCAACAGTATGTACTTGCAATCTGTATGGCAATAAAAGTGCTTCAAGTACAAACAACAGAAGATACCAAAACATTTAATGAAGTTGAGTTCTACTTACCTTCGCTCAAACATCCTGAGTGAGTACAATTTACAAGTACATCCCAGTGCAATGACAAGCAGCAATCCGCAAATAAGACTCCCAATGACAGCTGCAGTTATCACTCTAGTGGGCACAATGACTGGGCAATTCTCTTCGTCACTGCCATCGCCACAGTCATCTTGAGAATCACAAACCCAGCTCTCAAACACACAGCGGTTGTTTTTACAATGAAAATTGCCTGGCTGACAGAAGAAACAATTCTTCTCATCTGAACCATTAGGGCAATGATTCTGGTAGTTGCAGCGATCTGAACGAGGGTAGCAAACACCATTTCGAGAGCAGGGAAACTCGTCTCTTTGGCACATGGTGCAGTTGGTTTCATCCCTTCCATTCGGACAGTGCCAGTAGCCATCGCAGCGTTGCTGCTCTGTGTAGCACCCCCAATTTCCACCACATGGGATTTCCCAGGGCAAACAGAAGCCATCAACTTGATAGGTTGCATTGAACCCTCTCGCAGCATTTACTTTGTCCGCACAAAAATGCACTCTTATCTGTCCTGAGGATGAAACAACTGTGATGGGAGCATGAGAGTCAAATGCTGTCAGTACACGCAACAGCCTCCGTGGATTCTCCTCTAAGCCATCGTATATTTTGACATAGTCTCCATAACCTGTACCATCAAGTTTAAAATCGGTGAATCGCAAGATTACTTTGCGATGATCACCAGTGTCTATCAGCCAGGTGCAGTTGCTGCCAGGTGGATAGAAGTCAGGATAGTTGGGAGAACTGAAAGTACCATAAAAGTATTTTAACCACTGCCCACATGTTGGCACATCACAGTCTATTTCATCTCCTAGGTCAAGACAATCAATGTTACCATCACATTTTAAAGATTCTGGAAGGCAAGTGTAAAGCTTGGTGAAGCGGGAAAGACACTGGAACTGATTGTTAGCACAAGGCTGAAAGGAAGAAGCTGTCGGAGGACTAGCTTTGGCACAGATTTCTTCGTCTGAGTTGTCTCCACATTCATCCATATTGTTACATTTCCAGCTTTCTGGAATACACTTCCCATTAGCACAATGAAACTGGTCACAATCACAACTTGGTTCATCAGATTTCCCTGAAAGCAAAAAAAAAAATTTTCTTAGAGTTTAGCACTTTATGGTTTGTGTTGCATATTTATTTGCTGCACCAGGTACTTCAGAAGGGCAAAGCAAATGCTTGAAGTGTAAAACATGGCAACTTTCAGCAAATTTCAAGACAAAACAGTTTTTTCAAGTCAAAATTCCATCAACACATCAGCATGAGCCTTATCCTTAGCTGATTTCAGTCAAATAACTTTAACCCAAGCAAGAAAACAATGCTCATTTATAGCTATTGAGAAATCTGACTTCTAATATGCTAAAATTAAGTTACAAAAATACTCCCTCATCCATCACTCAAAATATAGAAACATTTTGTGCTGCAGTACCAGTTACTCAAATTCTTTCCCATAAAAGCAGTCAGACTCTCTTCTGCTTTTGGAGGTTCCTACTTTGTACCAAAGGATCTAAGGCAAGAGAAGCTGACAGCTGAGGATTACATACTACCACCAACCAAAGAAACCTCTGTCCTCTCCTCTTCCTATTGTTTGCTCCTGCCTCTCCTGCAGCAACTAAGATGGGAGTGCAGCAAATGCAAAAATGCGTGTTTGCCTTTACTTATTAAAGTTCTAGCCATGTTGAACACATACCCAGGATCCAAGTTATTTCAGCTCTGCAACAATTCAGCTGAGTCAAACACTGCTGTATCATTCTCAATCACTGTTATTTCTACAAACCACAGTACAGACTGTAAAATTTGCTATAAAACAAACTGTCAGGGTCAAAAAGTTTAAAACAAGTCTGCAATGCAGATGGTCCTACACAGCAGTAATTCAGAATATAAACTAGACAAATATATATTCGTTCTAAGGAACACTGTATCTAAGGCTTTTAGCAAGGTTTAAATAATCCACTCAAAACAAGGCTAACTGACGTTTAATTAGGCTCTTCAGGGCCTTCTCAATCAAGTATTTTTTCAGAGTTCCAGTGCTTTACTATACAACATGATAAAAGTTTTCACAGCTAGCTTGAACCCTCCTTGCCGCAACTAATCTGCTATGATAGGTCAATTCATATCATACCTCTGTTCTCCTTTTTTCTACTTTAATATCTCTTAGAAAGCACTAAAAATAAATACTGTAACTCAAAATAATAATTTTTCTTTAGAAAAGTACAACACATAATTTTTAAATTTCACAAATGCTACGGCTTTTAAAAAGTGAATGCAGGAAAAATGAAATCAACAACAGTGATAAATGTTTCAAACACTGCTGAAGAATGTTTAAGTCTACAAATTTGCCTTCAGAGACTGAAGAATGAAAGGAGAGCAAAATGTATGTGCTGCCAGTGACTGATTTTCAGAAAATGTTCATTCCACTAAAAAAAAATCTGAAGAACAGATGCAGTATAAATGATACCATCTTCTTGGTCTGTTACAGATATGTAAGTATTAATACATAGATATATATATATAATAAACTCATACACATACATATGGTTCACAATATAAGTATGGCAAAGTTGGAAGCCTGGCCTCAAATTTAAAACCTGTAAAACTGAACTGCTAGACTAGTCCTACCTAAATTGAATGCCTACGCCCCATAGGTGGAGGTAATATAGAATATGCATCATTGAACCTGTTCAAGTACTGATTATAATCTAGCTCAGTCCTTCTGCACTGCAGAACCTGGAAGTGGTTGAGAAGAAAGCTGTAACATGAGAAAATATTGACAGGAATATTGCAGTCACAAAACAGGATACAATTTCAACCCAAGCTCTTCCTTCTACAAGCTTTTAAACATCCCAGAAAAGAGCTGTGATACTTGATCCTAATTCAGCATTTTCAGTCACCAATCCTGCAATCCTTACATGAAGAAAATTTACCTATGAATCAAAAATTAGAGTATTAAAATGATAAGAGATGTACTAAATAAGACTAACTTTGTGAACTGTACCACAAAAGACTTCAGGATAGCACAAGATCATTAGCAGCACCCATATACAGTTATGGCCAAAGAAAAAACACAATTCTTCCACGCATTTACAGTGGCCATTGACCTCTGTGCTTTTAATAACATTATTTTCCACTCTACATCACTATTAGTAAACTCTGTCCCATTTCAACTCTCATAATTAAAAAGACTGATAAATAATAAGGAGAGGGAGGAAGACGGGGAAGAAAGACAAGTAAAAGTAGCACAAAATTTACTTTCTAGTCCAGTACCTTCCTACCTGTAATCCTTTTTTCTTTCTTATTATTGGTTTGTTTAAAGTTAAATACAAATATTTACCTATTATTTTCTTTAAACAAGAATGAATTCAAACAATTCACATGACCTATCTTCTACATCAGATTTTAAACATGGGGCTCCCTAATGGTCACTTCTGCACTTGGAATCTGTAATGTTTCTATCATTCCAGCACAGATAGGCCTAACTTGCATCCAAGTAACTAAAGCATTATTGTTTTTTCCCCTTTTTCTACGACGACTTGCAAACTTTGAGATTATCCTTAAAAACACTGAACTAAACAGTCTATTGAAGTGTTAATCTGAGCACTACTGTATGGTGCTGATTAGAAGAAACCAAACATAACAGCACAGCTGAATGCATAGCAGGTGTTAGCACTTCAGGAGCCTTTTTAGACACTCAAAGGCAGAAATGACCAGATGATTATTAAAGCAGTTGTCAACTCTTCTCCTATATACGGGTTAGTTTAAAACATTAAAAGACCACTCTGATCACTGAAACACTACGCTTTCACCTCAACTGTGAAATACTTCCTAAGTATGGTATCAAACATAGGGAGCAAACTCAAGCCAAAGTTTCAGTAAGGCTCATTTATTAAAAAATGAACAAACCTCCCCAAAATAAAACATCTTTCTTCTAAAAAAGCCATTTATAAACATAGGACTAAAGTCTTAAGCACTCTAATCTACAGCAGTAAATAGAAGAAATCAATTAACAGAAAATACTGCTTATTATTGAAAATGTTACAGCTTCTTCCAAGAAAGATTACATAATGAAATCGTCTCCAGATCAGAGAAAAAGAGAGGAAAGGGTTTTCAGAAAAATTCTACAAAGCCCACGGCTTGCCTCCCCTACCCATTCTACACTCTTATCCAAGGTACCCCTCCTTCTCAAAACCCCTCAGAAAGGAATGCTGCCATTCCTCTGTGCCTGCTTCTGAGAGGGAAATGAAAGAGGCAGAAGCTGATGCCTGACACAGGGTAACAATGTTCACCTGGGCCACTGGCAGAAACAGCAGCACAGGATGACTGATGTTAGTGGCTTCTTCCCTGCTCCCTGACATGTTTTTTGGTGAGACAGTGCACAAAACCCAGGCAGAACACTGCCCTGAAAGCAGCGCCAGCATCAAATGCAAGGCTGCATTACTTCCCCAAGACCTGCTAAACTGCAAGGAGCTGAACCATAGAAGGAGCCTTTTTCATAGACGTGAGAACAGGTGATAGAGAGGAATAAGTGGAGAAAGCTACTAGGTAAGAAGAGTGCAGAGTACAGAACAGGAGCAAATGCAGCTTAGACTAGAGGAGATCAGGGCTAGATTTACTGAATCTTGTTGGAATCGTTTCGAAGGCGGGTGGCATTGAATATGTTTAAGAGTATGAATTGTTTTAAGGAGGAGTCAAAAGTTGGTGGGCACAGAGATCTGGAGCAGGCCGGTGAGTTGATATAGGCATACTCAGAGGGAGCAAAGTAACATGAAACCATTGTGAAAACCAAGAAAAATCTAATCCAGTATTTGGGATGATCATGATGACACCATAATCATGCTATTATGTAAAACTGTAGTACCTCTTAAAGCCAGGAAAAGTTTGGAACTAGTCTTGACCCACAACTGGCTTCCTTCTCTCTCTTGGCAACCTCTAACAGAGCAAGAATGGCTCACAAAACAGTCTCAAACTATTACTACTGGTAACTAGTTTATACCACATCCTGTAATTACACAAGAAAAATTTTGTATGGATAGAACCACGTCTGCACTTAGCTGGACTAATCTATCATATTAATGTGGTGGTGTTTTTTAGATTTATTTTTTTAAAAAGATAGCATGCCTTCTGGAGATGGGAAAAATGATGCAAATTCTGTGAGAAATGTGAAAAAAAACCCCTGCCATTTCTTTCCTCTCTTACTGTGGCATTTATGATACTCAGAAGCTACCCAGAACTACTTTAACAAATTTATTTTAGTCTGATGAAAACATTTCAAATCTTCAACTATGTTAAAAGAACTTCCAGGTGGCCCACTACTAATGGCTAACCTTTTTCTTCCCAAAAAATCATTCAATCTACTTACTGTTATTCCCACTTCGAATATTGAAGTTGTGCACAGGATCAAAATACATTACCTAATCAGTATTTTCTCTGATTTCAATAAACCTTGAGGTGACTACAGGAAATACCCATAGTCAGTAACTACCCTGTTAGATGGAAGTAACTCTTGAAACAGGAAACAGAAAGTGAAACCATAAAATTATACTGGGTATCATCTGAAACATACCAGCAAAGTAGGCTAATCTGAAGCCTTTTCTGGAGATGCTATCATCTGAATGAAACCTTATCCAAACATGATCCTGTGAAGAGATGTATGGTGAGGGAATGGAAGAGCCACATGCTCTATAGCCTTCAATGTTCTTGTAGCTTCCAATTGTTAACCAATCTGAGCTGCATCGTCGAGATCCCTGAACATCAAAATCTTGAAAGCTGGAAAACAAAAAAAGTCAAAATTGCTACTGAACTGAGTATTACACAAACAAGCTGATGAATTACTACACATGGAAATTAGCTTGAAATTCTTTTTGAAATTAAGAAATACTAAGTAGTATAATAAAAAGAGTAGCTTCTTTACCCATGTAGAAATACGATTTAACTTTGTGCTGATACTTTTATATTATGAGGATAGCAAGAATCCATTCTGTCAAACAAAATATTGCATCCACCACTTAAAGAAATGCAGTTTTGCTACAAAAACACACATTGTCTTAATCTAAAATTCTGTTAATGAAATTGTCCCTATGTGTCTCATTTAATGACTTTCATATACTACTAAGCCATTTTGTTTAACTTAAATTTCACCGGAATTTTAGCTAATGCTACACTTATGGCAATAATATGATTTGACATTACAAATACAGCCAAAATGTTCAAAATTATGTTTTCAGATAAGACTTTCTCCCAGTTGCGCTGCTCGGCTACCCAAGCATTATGTCATGGAATGCCATGGTATGGCTGCACTCGATCAAGACAAGCTGCCATGGTAATGATGTGTCAGGGGGAGACAGGCTGTGCAAAACAGGTCAGTACAGACAACAGAGCACTAACAGAACTCAATGTGATATGTATGAGTGGAAAAAAACAACATGAAAGAAAAAAAGAGTTTTATTAAAAACAGACAGTATGAAAAGTTTAGAAAGCATTCTAGTAGCTGAACAGTTTTACCTACTTTACATTGCATTTATGCCAGTTAAATATTTAGTAGAAAGATTGTTTAAATTAAGAAGCAGTACTTTAAACAAGTAAGTGATGTCAAAGCAAATGCTTCGTTATGAAGAGCAGTTTCTTAGGTCAGCAAGTGTGTATTGGAAACTGAAGAATATCTGTAGGTAATGCAGTTTCATAATCAAGTCTATGAAGCAGTACTAACTTGTATGTTGATGCTAAAAGAAACCAGTAATCAGAAATGAACTGATGAGAACCTGAATCCACAAGTTTTTTACATTACTACTTCAGAAAAGTTACAAGATATGTGAAACTGTGAGGAACTCCCTGCATCAAAACTCAGCCTTTCCTAAACTGCAGTCACATCTATTGACTCAGTATTTGTCCCTGATATTTTTAAGCACACCAAGAGACTTCATAGCAATGAAGCATTACAGCATTTAGTCTATACACTTTTTAACGAAAAACTCTTATGTTTCAGACACACTGAAAAAATTAAAATAAAGGAAAACATTGAAATCTTTTCTAGTCACCAATTCTCCAGCTGAAAATAAATGCTTCATGGCTGTGTGTGAGCAAATCAGATAAAAGGAAAGGCAAAAACCAGATAGAACTGAAATCCTTCACTTACAGGAAGGAAGAGGAAACTGGTACGAGCACAACTGGCAGTTAAAAATGTCTGGTTAGCACTGCTTCGACCCACATGGATAACACAGGAGCACTGTTACCTTATAGTAATGATCTCCCCTGGGTTCGCATGGATGTACCAGCTACAGTTAATTCGGGCAGGATACTCAGAGGGCCACCCTGGACTTGTGATTGTCCCACTTGGTGATCGAATTTGTTCTGGAATATCTCCACAAGCTAAAAAACACATATATATTGAAAGCAATTTAATTAATTCCATTTTTTAAAAAGCCAATAGGACAAAAACCCCACCCAACCAATCAGCACTAATCAGGGAGAATATCAGAGTGAGTTAGCCGACATACCAATTAAAAACCCCACAACTTCTAAAGGAGTTTCTAATGGAATATGTCAGCCAAAAGCTGTTTTCCAACACTGCCAGTGCAGCAGTTTTTACTTATGTCAATTACTATTACAGATTAAAAAATATTATTTTATGTGGACTTTGACAACTTTATTAAGTGAAAGATTTTTTATTTTTAAATTTTATTTTTAGTCTTCACAAAGAATCAGTTCAATTTAACCATGCATTAACACCTTATACTGACACATGCTTTAGAAGGTGAAAAATAAATTAAAAATAATAATCAAGTAGCTGAAATTTCCTGTCTTAGGCAGACTCAGTGTTTGACCATCATTTAAATACCTTCCCCCTTCCAGTTCTCAGCATGGAAATGATCTCCATACACATGATTCCAAATGCTTGAAAGGCAAAGAGCACTTACTGCAGCACAGAGACCTGCATAACTACATTTCTGATAATGGACTAGAAAGCTTGTATTTATAGGTCTAATTATATGCAACTGAAGTAACTCAGTCATTTGTACTCTTACTTTATTATAAGTTTTGCTTTCTGCATTGGCCTTAACTCAGCTGCTGTTCCTTCCACAGCTCAAGTGTTCTCAGTTCTGTGGATTTTATTTGAAGTAATGTACTTACACTTAAGTTTGTGGACATTTTTTTCCTATTTCCCCCCCCCCTCAGCAGCCTCATATTCAACACCTGTCATATAGCATATACACAACCTTCACATAAACAGGAAGGCTAAAATACTCTCACTGCAGAGCTCCAAATTATGAGGAAGTCTCAGCAGCCAGAAAACACATTAAAAATAACTGCCCTCTGTGCTTTTATTTTTCAGTTTTATCACTCGTAGTCCAAAATCTGCCAAGCTGTCAAAGTTACTGGAAGCCCAGTAAGTTACATGCAGTAGTTTGAACACAAGAACTATTACAAATAAGGAAGCACTTTCATTATTGTCTGATCATCAAAAGCTTTTAGAATTCCTATTTGATTAAAACAACCAATCAGAACTGATGCAATAAATAAACATGATGAAGAATGAACTGCATTTATAACAGTGCAAAAGTTGCAATAATGTAATTTGTGGACAGGTTATTGTTTTCTATTTTTACGCACAATCAAGCTTTTATAATAATCTTGTAACACTATAGGGACCTGAAATTATAAAAAGTTATAATCTTAAATTACTATTACTTTGAAGTATTTCCATATGGCATAACAAATACACTTTTAAATATAGTTTAGAAGGACTAAAAAGACAAAAATGCTGACATATGTCTGAATTTCCTATATTAACATCACAGCAAAAATAAAACTCAGTAACTTTTCTATTTTCCTATATATCTGTAAGAGAATAATGCTTTAAATAATTTTTCACATATTCCTTTTTAGAGCTTTATTCATTCTGCACAGTTAAGTATAAACATACCTTAACTGTAGAACACAGGAGCTGCCCTAATATCTTGGGATGAAAACATCACAAAATACAGAAAGATATTATTTCATCTGAATATGCTATCATTCACTTTAAATTTTGAGCAAACCCTATAGGTGGTGCTCTAACACCATGATAATTTGGAACACAGCTCCTATGTAAGTGATCCTTTTATACTTAACATTTGTTCAGGCAATAAATGTAAGGACTTGAAAGAAAAGCTGGTTATTCAGTTGTTACAGTAAAATAGCAGTTCTAACAAAACCCAAAAAACATACAAAACAAAAACATGCAAAAAAGTAGAAGAATGTATAAGACATTTTGTACCAAGCTTGCAAATGCTGGCAACAATTCCACAGACTATTAGTTACTACTGAAACAGTCCCCAACTTCAAAGAAGTTGCCTGGAGGTGAAATTTACAGTACAACATACACTGGCTATCAGATATTTCCAAACTAACAAACAAAATTCTGTCACTGAGAACCTCTAAAGAAGCTATTAAGTTTACCTGACAAAGGAAACTTTGCACTAAAATACATAAAAAATAATCCATAATAATCATTCAGTTTTACAGAGTTCATCTCCAAAACGTTAACATGCTAAACCCTACAGCAGTACAAGCAGTAACGTATTTGTACACAAGTACAAATGGAAGAAATTCCACACGAAAATTCTGTATAACCAAGGTAGTACTTTCAGAGCATATGAAAGCTTCCAGTTTTACTCAAACTCAGGATTTTTTTATCCTTTGCAGAATCAACCTTATCCCTGTAATTTCTACATTCTTTTATTAAGATGCCTTTTTCTCTGTTTCCAGTAAAGCTCACACTACAGAGCTGAGAGCAAAAGATGACCATTTGCAACAGCATTCAATACGGGGAGAGAGAAGCAGACCACGGAGGGCACAAGAAAGCAAGAATGACCACATGCACAATAACACAAGGTGAACAAAATTGTACAAGTGCTGTAGAAGAGAGAGAAAATTGATGAAAGTATTCATGTGACAACGTGGGGGATCAAAAAAAAGGGAATGGACTTGGAAAGCGAATTAGAGATTTCTTAACTTCAAGTTGGCTAGACAAGCTAAATGCACTTGCACACTTGATATATATATTTCTGTACTAAAAATCTAAATTTCTTACTTATAACTCAGGAGAAAACAGAAATCTCCTGTTCGCTTAAAAAGTGTATAAAGATCAAGATCAACTGTGCAGAAGCTGCACTTCAGAAGTGCTGTCTTTTTGAGAGAGAATAATTTCTCAGCAAGATTTTTAAAATCAAGGATAACCTTTTGAAATAGAACAGCTTTAAAGGGAATATACTTCATAAAGACAATAGCAATCAATTTAAAATCAATTCCTGACCCTCTGCCTGACTAGGATGTTTCTCCTAGACCTTTTGAGACTATAATGTAACATACATTTTATTCATGCATTTGTAAACATGTAGGATGTAAGCAACATCATGAAGGATATGGGATAAAAAAAGGATACAACTGGAGTATGTAAAACAGAAATGTATCAACAGAGCCAATCATCCTTACTTTAAGTTGAGGAAAATTTGGACTTTTAATCTCAATTGCTAGCAGCCCCACAAGCATTTGTCATACAAGTCAGTTGTGCCTAGGACAACTTAAAATTACAAGAAAACTGATTAGGTTTAGAATAATTTATTTGAAGTATTAAAAATACACAAGAGAACAACAGAATGAAAATTAGATGAGTCAGGATAAAAGGAAATTAGTCTGCAAACAAGGCAGAAGCACGAAAGAAACTGAGACGGTTGAATTGCAGAGAAGCAAAGACACCCAGTGGTGCATGCCCAAGATGTTCTCAATTCTCATGCTGGTGGCTGTAATATTTGAAGAGGTGAACAAATTCCTCCTGCAGAACCATTTCTATGTGAATGTTGTCTCTGCTTACATTCCCTTCAATGCCCTTGTATTCTTTGGCAAATTCTGCTCATCCATCTCCTATCTGTTTCAAACTCTTCCCTTTGATAACCTTTATTCTATTAAAAATTATTTGCAATTCTCATTGTTACTCTGATATAACTGTTCAGTAAACTGCAATACTGCAATTAGGACTGAGGATGTTTCACATATTACAGTGTAAAATAATGGTCAAAAGACCTTGCACATAATTTTCTGGTGTATACGGATTTTCCTGTAGACTTTTTAAAAACAGACACAACAGTTTTTCTTCTCTCCTTCTTCCTGAAATTTATTTACCATCCCACACTACAGAACATTATTGTAAACTACAGGATGTTGATTGGTAAACGGAAGAGAGCCAATGAGAAGTTTACTGTACCAAATTCAACTACCAAGTTATAACAAGAAAATAATTAAGAAACCTATGCAAAAATTCTGTAGCAAGATCTATAGAAGTAAAGTACCTGTAGTAAGAGTGAACAACATGTCAAGGAAAAAAGTCACTTCAGAAAAGCAGGGAGAGGGAGATTAGGGATTTATCTTCACAGTAATGCCAGGAGATTAGTTGAAAAGATAAAAGAATTAGCTTTCAATGTGAACCACAGGATGATAAGGTATGCATTATATTGGACATGGTAAGGACATGAATGCAGCTGGATAAATGATCTGAAGGTGTTTAAAACAGCTTAGAGTAAAAAGAGAATAATGTTGTGATAAAGTCTAAACCGTGAACAGGGAGGATAATTATTGCATTGTAACTCTCAGGAGCCACTGAAAGTCTTATTTTGGAGAACTACAGGGGAAGAAGGCATAGGAATCTGCCTCCAGGTCAAGCCAAAAGGCTTTAATTTAAAATGCCCTTTGCTCTGCAATACAGAGACATATTCAGTAAAAAGAAATCATTATATATATATATAACAGTGCTGCAGTTCTTTAAAATGCAGAATGAGGGGGTGGGGAGATGGGGGAATTGGTTTTGCAATTGTGAAAATTATGGCTCAACATACCTCAAAGGCAGACCTGAAAATATTTCTGAACTCTTCAGATTTTAAAGGCATAAACACTTGTTCTGTAGTGATAGCTTATATGTAAAGAGACAACATTCCACTAATTGCTGCTGGCAGAAGAAGCATGCTCATATATTAGAGGGGTACCTGTAACTTGGCAGATATAATATACAGCAGAAGCATGAATACCAAAGGCCACAGAGGTCTGTGCTATTAAAACATAATTTAGTAAGGTAGGTCACATAATCTTAAAGCAGCAGTATGACAGGAAATCTACCATCAAGACAAAAAATTTCATTTTAAATCCAGTCTCTGTAGCAACTGTCCAAGAAAGTTGCTTGCTTGGTTTCAACACCAAGTGAAAGTTAGATTTAGAAAGATTAAAGGCCAGATGTCTTTGGTTCTATTTTACAGAAACTCTGCATAAAATTGTCCTGCTAAATATGAAGCTGTCCAGGTACACCTGATGAAACAAACTGCACGTTTGAAAATACGTTTGGGACACCCAATTTATTTAAAAGGCACTTAAAAAATCATTTAATTCATCCTCATCTTTCGTACTTGGGCTATGCACTTAAAATTTAAGACATACATACAAAGAGCAGTAAGGAAAATGCTACTGGGTCAGTCTATATGCTTTCTTCAGGTTGTCCTTAACAGATCACCCCTTCCCCATTACCTCAAAATTCTCCAGTGAAGAACTTGCACTTTGTATTAAAAAGGAACTTAAGAGTACAGTATTTATTTTTCTCCATCTGGAAAGCTATTTTAAAACACAAGAATATCAGAGATACTTTTATATGTATAGATATATATATATTTTGTTACTGTTATTTGTTTCTAAATGGATCTTTCTTCTCAGTAGTTAAAGTTCTATCTACCAGCTGCTGTTATCTTGCGTACAAAGTACGTTGTGTTCTGCTCTTCTTGGCACTGCCTATTCACGCATGCTGGCCAAAGTACTGGAAGCAGAGTCAAAAATTCCATTCACCTCTTGCCCAGCAGATGCTTTTCTGCCTGTATTGTGACCTGTGACACAACCGTTGCAGTAAACAAAGGAGTGAGGGGTTGTTAAAACATACCCTGAAAGCTGCATAGTGAGATTTTAGTCTGACTTAGTGTCTCTCATCCATTCCAATTCCAGCAACAATTGCTCCACAAGGGGCAAGTAGCTATGCTGATATTTATTATTTACAGTGTGCCATAAATGTACTACATACGATACTTGGTGCACCAGTACTGTTAAAAAGCAACAGCATTCTTCATGATGCAGCACAAGAATGGGTAACAAAGATCTATAATTAGACTTTTTACAGCCTTTGAGTGGTGAACAGTAAAAGGTAAATAGAAAGCAGTACGTATAAAAGAGACCATCCACTGACCATAAATTTATCCAAAAATTTAACCCTACAAGTACAAGTAGCAATGTAATGTTTAAAGCAATACTGCAAGGATAAGTACAGTGAGATGTACAAGGTGTTCTCAAAAAGAACAAGTTTGCATTCTGACTCTTATTTTAGAAGGGTGTGTGAAAATCAGCTTGAATTCTAGGGATTAGAGGCAGCTTTCCTAGGAAAAGAATCAGGATTGTATTCTGCTACCTGCTGAGAAGCCTTTATCTCCCCATTTGCACATATTCTGGGTATCCCTGTGATGAACCACGCCCAGCAGCTGCTGACACTGCACAGCATCCGAAGAACAAAGACTATACACCACTGCCCCACTGGCCAGACAGTCCCACTGCTAACACACAACAGACCCGACTGTGGCCGCTGCCCAGAAGAGCCCTAAAACTGACTTACTGAAGAGAACACAGAAACCTTTGAGCAATGGGTGCTGCTTTTATACCCCATATTCTCCCAGCATCCCATCAGTTTCTCAGTTTCAGCAGTTCTAAATTTTTTTTTCTTGTATTAAGGAAACTGCGCAGTCAAGTGTACAGTAGTTTCAGTTACTGCTTCAATCTAATCAGGTGAAACACATAACTCTTGGATTTATATTATTTGATAGTAGCAGTGTCCAAAATTACATTTCAGTAAATTTCATTTCACTAAAACTTTACTGTGGAAAGAAAATATCAATTCAACTTAAACCAACTTTTCTCTTAGTTCAATGTTTGTATGGAAAAATAATTAAGCAGTCCACTTAGAAAGGCATAATCTGTTCATGAGCATGCAGGTATCAGTTTTATCTTATGAGAATTTTTCCATGTTCCAGTTGCTTCATTCCTTATTACATGCTGCAAAAGGCAGTAATAATTTTTATAGCCAAATATCTCTTCATAAGATACCAGGTGGCTTTCAATATTTACTATTTAAGTCATGCATGAAATTTAAACATTACAAAAAATGACTTACCCGTTGACACTCCTGAAATATGCACATTTTCAGAATGTTCTGCAAGAGCACCATTTCCTAAAATTAAACATAATGAATAAGCTAATTTCCAAGATAAAATTTGTAAAAATTCTTCAGATACCTTTTTACAGAAAAGAACGAACAAACCTGAAGTTATTTTAATTAATATTAAACATGAAAGGTCCTACATAAGTTTTATCATAAATTAAAGAGAAAAACTAGAGAGAAAGTTACTATACAATAAAAAGTACCCCCACCCAAGCATTGTTAGTTTACTAGGAACAATTAGATATACTAGAAAGTTAAGGAAAAAGCAGAGACTGATACTGGCAGTTTTGAGAAACTTTATGCATTTTAGATGGTTGACTTTGTATTTTTCATCAAGTGCTATTTTATTTTCAAGAAAGGTTTGTTTCAACGCATCTTCTCCACTTCCTTCTGGAGTAAGGTTTTTAAGTAAATGTTATGCAAATAAAGACATCCAGGGGACTACGTCCATCTATTTCACAAAAATTGCAGCCTATACCCTTTATCCAGAAAGACGGCTCAGACACAGCAGAGAACCAGCAACCTTCGGGAGCCACTCCCCACCAATGTTCATTAAAATGAAGTAGACTTGCAAAGATCAACAAGACCCATGTGGTCATCAAGAGTAAGAGACAATAAAAAGTTATCCCTCCAAACCCCATATTACTTTGTACTCTCCAAAGTAAAAGAAGTTTATTAAAGCCAACACATTTACTGGCAGGCGGCAGTCCTGGTACATGATGTGACACATCAAATTGTATCTGTGCGCATTTCTCCCCTCCTTTATCCACCATCTTTTCTTTTAACCTTTACAACAAATTTTTAGTAACATCTTTCAGACATTTCAGGAGGAAAGAGCTACTTTGATACATAAGCTCCTTTGAACACAGGCAGTGAATCTAAAATGTAAAATACTTCACTAAGCAAATCTTAAAACCACAACTCTTAATCCCTCAAAGTTTTGTAAAATTGAAGATTTGCCATGTCACACAGATTTTCATGCTTGTGATATCAGTTGTTCTACCAGCACTGCAATGTCAGTGTAGTACATCTGGGTAACAAGAACCTTAAATATACAAAGAAAACACAAATTCCTTTCATACTAATTTAAAGACTGTTCTGAGTTGACCAAGAACATAGTGTACCTAAGCCAGCACCTCAGTGCTCCTCTGGTGCAGTGATTACA
This sequence comes from Melanocharis versteri, assembly GCA_013397845.1. Lineage (NCBI taxonomy): Eukaryota > Metazoa > Chordata > Aves > Passeriformes > Melanocharitidae > Melanocharis > Melanocharis versteri. The sequence continues at coordinate 2,076,040 of VZTG01001350.1, read as the reverse complement.
CATAAGATATTTCAGAAATTGCTCCCAGGGTTGACACCAAATACAGAAAACCATAATTTTTAGCTTCTTAAAGACACAATACAGTTAGAAACCTGAATTTTTTAGAAAAATAGCAGGTTTAATTAATTTATTTTTTAAAAGTAAATTCCTTGGCTCTTCAAAGTGACAGGTTTCCCACCCCATTTTCAATGTACTAATTTCACTGCATATATTTACATACCAAGTTGCTTTGTCTCAATTGCTAAAAAAAATTCCACACTGCCACAATTCTCCTTAATGTTCAAAACACTGAAATATTATTAAAACAAAAACTATTTCAAATACTGTATTAGTGAGCAACTATTGTTCAATTAGACTATTTTCAAAGTAAAATACACATCTAAGTTTTAAAAACCTGTTCTCCAAATAATTTCTCCACTTTGCATATCACTGACATGCCAAGGGATGTTGCCACTCTAATTTTGTGTGTACAGTAACACCTAGCTCTCGATTTACAAAATAAACATCTTTGCTGGAAAATTATTTTACTTGTAACTAATTCCATAGAAGCACATTTTTGATTGTTTTGTTTTCCATTATTTCCATCAGCATAAAGAAAACATGAACACATTTCAAGACCTCTTGTTTAACCTAAAAATAGCTTACTGACATTTCATCTTTCAACTATACTAGGGATTATTCACCTTTTTACTTGCAAAAAGGGGCATTAGCACTTACAGCTATATCTGTAGTTGTAATTGAACACCGAAAACCAACATCATGACAAAAAAGAAGAAACTCACAAACATCTAGAAATATGAAAAACTCTGAAGTAATTACACTGAAGACAGTACGTATCTGAGCACTCCATTGATGCTCCCGGAATCTGAATTCCTGACAAGCTGCCTGTACATAAAGACCAGGAAAACAAAAACCCCAGAACATTAATGAAATCAGCTCTGATAAAAATACGATAAAACATGAAAAGACTGACATAACACTGAAGTGGTGTAAAACAAAGCAAAGTGTATATTTATATATATCAAAGACTGACAAAAACTATAAATCAGTAATAATGAGAAGCATACTAAAATGGGAACTTGCATCCAAATCCCATATGTGACTCAGAACTAATGGGTTAAGAAAACTTAAGTCAATATCTAGACAGAACACTTGAATATTTTCCATCCAAATATGTTCTACAATCTAACAATTAATCTCTTGAGATAAAGTGATGTCACATTTATTGACATTCAGTGATTAGTCAGAACTGGCACTAATGCGTGATGATGAAGCCTAAATTCAGATCCAAGTACTACAGAATCAAAATAAGGTCCTTTTTTTTTTTTTAATAAACTCCCAATAAACTTCCACTACAATTAAGATGAGAAATCTCTCAGATTATTACTTCCTCTTTTATTGAAAACTGTCATTGAAATAGAGTGTGTTCAGATGACATTTAAATGTTACTAACTGCTGTCACCTTTATGAAATTTTTAGGCAATAATCCTTATACGATCTCAACAAATAATCACATACATGGTTCCATATAAAGTTAGCCTACTAGAAGACCAATATATCAGATCAGTAATTTCCATTAGTATATGGGAACATCATAATCTTTGAAATTCCTGCTAGTCTACTTAGCAGAGCAGAATATGAAATTGTAAAAAAACCAATTCTTAGGTCACCAGTAAGTTTTCATATTTCTTTATGTCCTAAAGAAATATTTACTCTTTATTCCCATTTCAACCTGAAGTTTTAAACTGAAACAGGTGTCACCTAACACATCTTAGCACTAGGTTTGTCCATATCTGTTACAGGAGTGTGACAGCACACCACTGGAAGATACACACCAAGAAGCTCCTGCCTTCTGTTCTGCCTGTGAGGAGCCATTATCGTTTTTTTTAAAACCAACATCTTCTATCATTATTTTTTTCCAGTGACTTCCTAAAAGTCACTTGTGTAACCAGGACTATACCGATCTTCTTCACATCCTTTTATAAACACTTAGTGCAAATACAAAACGGAAATGTATGTCAACTTTAGCCCTGCAGTCTAAGATATAGTCAGCAACTGCATGTAAATCAAGAAATTCAAATGGACAAGGGTCAAGATAAAATCAAGCATTTAATATGCTTTTTCTAAACAAAACAGAACAAATTGGTAAACAGAATATGAGATTTTAAACTACTGGTAATCTAAAGGCTAAAAAAAACTATGAAAAGTACTTTTAATGGTTTTCTACTGAGGTGCACATGAGTTTGTTGCCACCATTCATGGTAAGATCTCTAAAGATTGCTTGACTGTAACATAAAAAACTCACCCAACTGGTTACAAAATGAGTTGGACTCTCGATAGCACGCTTTACAGCATGGAACAATCTCCAACTTTTGAGGTGCCTTTTTGTCTTCAACAAATTTAAAAATCTCTCAAATGCTCAAAATAAGAACGGTTATGGTCAAAGTTGTTCACCCGTTCTGGTAGATGTATCCATAAAATTTTATCGCACTTTCACAGCACAAAGCCAGTCCTTTTGACCTCCACCACTTTCTTCTATTCCACTCAAATCCTCTGGGCTGGAATGCCACCTTGTCTAAGGAGCAGGCAGAGACAGACAAGTAGTTCCACAGACACTTGAATTAATTCCTTTTGATTTATGTCTCACAGTTGACCGACCACAGAAGAAAGCAAAATGACACTAGGCCTGCCTTCAGGTTTTCCAGCAGTTGGACAATTTCTCCCCTACAAATCCATATGAAACCACGGTAAGCATCCCATACCCCACCCTGAAAATCCCAACACTGTCACAACACCAATTCCCAATATCCTGATCCAAGAGCCCTATGTCATGCCTCTGTAACTTGGAGAGGTGAACAGAACTAGGCAAAAGATAAACCCACAGCCTTGGAAGGTATTCGACTCACTAACTACTTCTGAGTTTCATCACAGATAGGAGATTAAATACAGGCCAGGGGAGTGGGTCTGGCAACAAAGAAAATGTGGCAGCAGCAAACACTTCAACTGAAGACTAAAGGAAAAGATGCTTTTACACTTGAAAAACATGACGTGTTTGGAAAAATCAGCTGCCAACTTCTATATATTTGAAACCCAGATAGCAGCAGTGATGCTGAGCCTCACTGCGGAGGCTAACCACAATGCAGCAGCAAACACTTCAGGATGTTACACCCCTTCATCCATCCTTCCTCACAGCCTATGCAGCTCAGCTCTCTCAAAATGGGATGAGTATCAGACTCAAAGGATTATGTGCATATAACTTCAGAGCACAAACTAAGCCTATGGTCCTGATATGAGCTACTCCTTTGATTTTTACTCAAAGTCACACATTTTAAAAAAGCATAGCTAAACAGACCCCCACTTACCTCCACCCGTCCATAATTAAGTGTCCTTTAGTCAAAATATTTAGATTAAACAAGACAACCTTCTGCACTCCATATACACACATATATATGAACTTAGAGGCTTCAGACAAAGAACAAGATTACCTAAATACTAATATATTTGAGACAGCAAATAATGACTCTTAAATGAAGCCATTTTGATTTCAAACTGACTAAAATTAGTAATACTAATCTAATACAGTGAAGTGATAAATAATGCAAAAGCACACACAAAGATCTGGTACACGCAACTTTGTCCACTGTGATTGTAAAATCAAACTCTGTAACTTCAGTTTGAAAGAACATCATGTATCTTGAGACTAAATTAAATCTAGACTGTATTTTACAGAAAAATTGAGTGTTAAAATGAAAAAAATTAAAAGAAAAAAATCATAGTGGCAAAGGCCATTTAAGTCACCTCTATTTCTGCTGTTACACTAAGTAGTTACTGTCGACAAAGAAAAATCATGCACACCTATCTCCACTGAAGCTAAATTCTTCTGTATCAAGATTAAGCCTGCGCCATTATCCTCAACAGCCAAATTACAACCCCCTAAAAATAGAACTGTGTAAACTGAAGAAGCCCTGTAACTGAATGGCTATGAAGAGAGAGCTTTTTCTAAACTACCTTGAGTTAAAAGGTACTGTGGTGCATAATGAATGCTACATAAGCAGACTGGACAGGATATTTTTCCTGAACCACAATTATCAGGGACAAGAGATCAACAGCAGTTCCTGTATAAAATGTGTTTCTAAACACCCTTTATCGTGGTATGTGTTCAACTTTCTTTACTTTAGACAATGTATTTCATGACCAAACTTCCTTTCTTCATCCTACTCCCAAAATTCCTTTCTACTCTGTATCTTGCAAAGCTGCCTCTTGTCACCTGAAGTTACCTTGCATTATTCTTCACCAAGTTTTGCTTCTAACTGACCAAAATAAGGGTACTATATGCTTTCGTGAACGAATTGGTGCTGCCCTCCATATCACCTCACTAAAAAGCCACTTAGCAATGGTACTCTGACTCCTCAGCTCAAAAATAAAAATAACCTTCTCCATCTACAGATAGGGGAGCTGGAAAAAAACATGATGCCTCTGCAATATTCCATCAGGCTTCTTGGAAATGAACCTTTTTGATAGCACATTTTGTGACAGTCCAAGACAGTGGCCTGCTTCCTGCAAACTCCTAAGCACAGCTGTGCAGAAACAAGCTTCCACTGAAGATGCCGTGTGTCTCGCTGAACCACAGCCTGGCACCTCTGCTGAGTCTGTGGGAGGAAAGTGCAAAGGCCACTGCCGGCCTACCACGCCCATGGTTAATCCATGGTTAAGATGTTACAGCTCACAGCGGGCTATGTGGGAGACCAACAGAAAAACAAGTACCACCACTCTTCTTCAGATAAACTAGATGATCTATAAAGGCTCCTTCCAACACAAACCATTCTATGATAAAAGCATTAGTTCAGTATGTAACCCGAAACACTGTACTGAATTTTTTACGTGTGGGCCACCTGCAGTTAATGAGCCAAAAAAAAATCAGTTAGGAGCCTCCTCAGTCTTTTGACTCATCATCTACAACCCCATCTCTCGAACACTTTCCCTATATTTGTTAAACTAATTTGCATTTAGAATAAAATGCATTAGCTGCAGATTTTAAAGCCACACCACAGTCAAGAGCTACACATGCATAGGTATATGGCCATACAGCTGCCAAGCTCTCCTGTACTGCAGAAGGATCAGTACTCAGTATACTGAGAGTACCAACTGAAAGAAATGCTTTCTGTAATCTCAGATGAACATTAGCGTACAGAAAGAACTAGATGTGTTTTTCCCCCTTTACAACCCAGAGTCTCTGAGAGCATGGTTTCTCCCAGTTTCTTTTCTATCTGTGTACCACGTGTTCTTCAACCACTGCTAAATCGAACTACAGAAATTCAAATTTTCCGTTCCTTAGCAGATGAGAAGAGCTGCATGTGCACTTCAAATTACAAGAGCAAAGGAACTGAAAGTGAAGCAAACAGTAGAGCAAAATATAAAAAAAGTAAGAGCAGTCTAATAGTTTGAAACTTATCCTCCCAGAACAGCCTGTGAAATAGGGAGTTATTGCTACAGGGAATGCTTCAAATTAAGGTGCGCCAGAGCTCAGAACATAGAGTCCACTGAAGCCAGGCAACCATTTCTAATATCTCTATATCCAGTGAAAAAGCAAAGCAACAGTATCATTCCCAAACTTCTACAATACCAGACCCAGCCTTTACAGGTACCACCATTTTACTGTTTTCTACCTTCTGACAGCTTAGTTTGCAATCACTACATCCCTTCTATTAGAGATATGCATGAAATAAAGTTAGTTTGTGAACCAACATGTATTTGGATCAACTACTCAGAATAAGATTCATAAACCACAGTAATCTCATATTTTCCTGTCTTTACTGTCTTTTTTTATATAATGTACTGCACTTTAACCACAAGTTTTTGTCCTACACCCAACTGCTGCTTACTTCCTTCACAAAGGGCAACATGCAATTCATGACAGAAGTCAATTAAAAAAGCATCATGAGAAGGGATGTGATGCCTAAAAGAAGGCCACCCAGAACAGAGGCTGGACAGAGTTAAAGAATAAAGTAGATATTTACTGAAAGGCCTTCACAGGGCACACCCTGGGAGTACAAAAGTCGGGCCAAGACTGCACCTAAGATGGACCCCCAAGATGGACCCCGGGTCACGGGTTCTCGCCCTTTTTATAAGTTTTGGCCCATTTACATATTCGGGCCAACTGTCCAACCACAGCTTCAGTCCATGCCGTCCCATCCTTTCGGACTGTCCCCTCTCAATTCGTGGCTGTTTACATTCTTGGGGTCTGAAGCTGCAAATGTCCTTGGTTCTTCGGGCTGGAAAACGGTGTGTTTTGTCTAGCCAGGCTAGGAGAAGAGCTGTTAGCACTATACATGAAGCCCACAGTTACAGACACACTAATGCAGTATAAAATCTAAAAAATATGAAAGTTAAAACTAAAGGTATCAGATGATACTGACTTCTAGGCATTAACTGATCAATAATCTCCAGTGTAGCTGCAGAATCTCCAAAAGAATTATTGACAAAATTTGTGTTATATATTTTTAAATCAACAGTTTGGCATTAATTGGTTAAGTTCACTTTTTTTCCTTATTTCCTTAGGGTTAAGAACTGGAGTCATCACAATTTCAGGTGATCATTTGTAAATCAGATTTAAAATGTGCAGCAAGATGCAAAGCATCCTTTATGTGAAGAATGTATTAAATAACCATTTAATATAAAATTACACATGCAATACACAGAAAAATTCAGAGAAAGCCTTACTGCTGTGCAGATGTCCGAATTCTCTACTAAAGGCAAAGAGAGCAACAGTGACAACCTTTACTACAAATTCCAGTAACAGAACATCTGCTACAAAGAAGATACAGTTAATATATCTAAAATTTCAAACAGTGAAAGCCTATGTTCACAGGAAATGAGAAAGTATTGTATATGCGAACACTGCAACAGCATAAGTAATTTCTTTAATTAAGAATAAAAATGACTAACAGATGAAACTATACTGAAAGTGGTTTATTCAAATGTTTAATGATACAAAAGCTAGAAATAACCACATAAAATTTCACTGTAAAAGCAGATAAAGCACAGAATTTGTTTACAATACTCAATGCTGCTATTTTATGCGGCACCGTTTTTATTTAAACCAACTGTGATGTAACTTTATTTAGTAAATTAAGACAAAGACTAAAGAATCAATTCTGCAATGGAATAATTTTATGTAGGTTTTGGATTTTTTTTTTACCTTTTACAACAACTAGTTGTTGTATAAGTTTTATAAGTTTACAACAACTAGTTGTTGTAAAACCATTTTATGGCGTGAACCTGGGATTTGTCTACATCAGTATTTTATTTCAGGTAACAGGCATGTTTCTGAATCTCCTGATCTGCTCCACTTCCTGTGCTTTCATGCACGTTATACTGGTGGCCTTGGAACCAGCAAACTGGACTTCTTTTAGAGGATATACTCCTACGTGTAAGGGGTACTCAGTTTTCTGGGCCATACTAGACATAGCACAAGAAAAACCCTTTAGAAACATAGATAGCACAAACTTACATCTTCAGCATGACCTGGTTTGCTCCACAAATCCCCTCTTGCCAGGCTGTGGGACGTACCAACACACACCTCCCAAGCATGTGCTCTGCTCACCACAGCTCCAGTGCTGCCAGGGAGGCTCCACCTCAATTTCAGGAATAAGCTCAGCCTCCACAGCCATTCAGTGTAAGCCACACAAGTTCTCATTCTCAATTAATTAGGCACTGCATACATTATTCACTAATGTTACACCGACTGTGAATACTGTTGCAATACAGGTAAGAAAACGTGTAAAATTCCCTATCATCTGAGATGTTAGCATAACACAAATTTGGCATAGATGCTGCCAGCCAGATGATGCTGGAGTATTAAAACAGAGCCCACAGCACCATCAGGACATATCAAGCAAATGTTTGGAAGATGCTGCAGTCTACAAATGATTCACATTCCTGCTCCATAGGCATGGCTTCCCAATCACCTTCCACTCTTCCTTGCATTTTGAGTCTGCTATCATTAAAACACAAAATTTTAAAGCAGCAGCTAAAGTAATCTGACTTAAGAGAAGGATTTTTGTGTGAAAGCTTCAGAACAAAAGAAACAGTTAAAGCTTCTCAGTTGTTGTTTTAAAAGGCAGGGACAGAAAAGAACCTGACATTATTTTTTATTCTCAGTCAAAAATTCCACAAACTATTTATAGACAGCTCTAATATACTTGGCAGCAAGCAATGGAAATTGGAAATCTAGCAGAGACACTGGCTCAGCTTCAACAAGATTCCTGATTTTAAGCACATAAGTAGTTCTATTCATGTCACACCCTACCCTTCTGCACAGCCAGGTATAAAGCAGGTTACCTGACTGACCACTGCCTGCAGGTTGTACACGCTCTCAGGTGGTAATCTAACCCAGCATTTCGCATTAGACCGACAGTAGAAATAAAACAGATTACTAAACCAAAATCAAACTATTCAAACAGTGAATTCAGTCACCTAAATTACAGCTAAATCTCAACTTAAAAAAAAAAAAAAAAATTGAGGAAATCAGAGGAAAAGGGAAGTAGATCAGAAACTAGCAAGGGGAAGCAAGAGAGACTATACTGCCTACCCATCCTTAAATGAGTTAGGTCCTTTATGAGGCTTAGAAGCCTATTCTTAACGGATTAGACCCTATCATTAATTTGAACCTAACACTTTGCCCTCCTATTTGGAAACTGCTTTCCAATTTGGAAACTGCTATATTACTTAAAAAACAAGAAAACCCTAAGTTTCTAGCTATTTTAAACAACTATGTTTAAAGTACTAAAACTCAGTTATTTTACGAAAGAACTGCTCAGATCATTTGTACGTGTTCGACTGCAGTAACTATCCTTTTCTGAAACCCCATTTCAGAATCTCAAACTATGTCACATTTGAGAAGTGCCAGACTAGGGGAAAATTTTGATGTGTGGGCTGCACATTGCTTATTACAGTAAAAGGAAGAGCATTGCAGATTGGATTCACATTCTTCACACACTTCATAGTTTTACCTACTGGCTTCTTTAAATCACTGTTGCAGTAAAAAAACTGGTTTTGTTTTTGCATCACTCTAAATTATTTCTCACCTTAATTCTTTGTAAGTACAGGAACAAATGTTAGCACACAACAACGTAGTGCTCTACGTAGAGCTGGTGTATTGTATTTTAAAAAATAAAAATCAAAACCCCATAATCATCTACAAACTAACAGAAGATTTCATTATTCTGTCACAAGTTGGATGGTAACAGCAGGACTTCATCAGGTAATATATTCTTAAAATATAATACTGCTGGTTATCCTCTTTTCCTCTCATGATTTGGGTCCATGCCATCCTGAAAAAGTGCTAACAGACGAAATTAAATAATTATTCATAAATAATAACTGCAACCATCAAAAACCTATTATAAGGCTGAAGAAATGAAAATATAATCTGCTATTACTCCATGAATCTCTACCAGGAACCCACAAAACATCCAAGCTTCTGGTTCCAGATTACAGTATGACTCAGATTTACGACTGATTTTTTTTCCAAAAAAGACTGAAATAGTGTAGGAGTACTTGATATTGGAGGGTGGGGGAGAATCACGAGGGTTTGTGAAAAGAAGGAAAACACTGCTCTACTCCTGCACTTTCATTAGTGTGTCTACATCTCATGTGCCAAAAAAAAAAGTGCCTAAGATACATGCAGAGAATAATGGTTTCGAAATCCAGAAAAATCATTGGATTAATAAAATAAAGTTACAACATCTATTTATTTTAAGTCTTTATTCGGCAGAAGGGCTAAGACGTCACAATCCAGACAGACATCAAGGAGGAAATTTCATGGTTCTGACTGAAGCAAAAGTAGGGGATTAAGAAATCAAACCGTGATTTCCAGATCTGCTATATTCTTTTTGGAACATTGGCCTGAGCAAACCAGGGAATACTGGAGTCAGTGGTATAGAGCTGCTGAGCTTCAACACCTTTATGACAGTAACAGCAGTAAATTAGAATCAACTGCAACACATCCCAGCTGCATTCACTGTAGTGACATAAGAGACTTGAAAGCAAGCAGTTTACTGGGAAGGGCGGCGAAGCAACAGTATATTTACAGTGTATTTTGCACATATATCAAATATAAAAATCATAAAAGCACTGCATGTTTATTGCATCTAGGAAAAATATCCTCATTTGAAAGATAAAACTGTCTTTTCTTTCCTTCTTCCTACTTATTACTAGAAATAAAACTTTGATCTTGACAACTTTTTATACTCTTTAATGTGTTTTGCTTTCTTTCTGATAGAATTAAAAGCACTGTAGAGTGTTCCCAAGAAAACTTGTTTCCTTTAATGTATGAAAAAAGTTCACAGAAACTACAGACCTTGCAAAGACTTGTGCAGACTTGTTTATGCACAGTCTGGTAACTGGAGTTTTTAGACCCCACGCACCTATTCACACTGAAACTGAACTTAAACCAAATGTCATGCTGTTTGCCCAGCTACCTTCCAGTAACACAAGACATAGTCTTGGTCCCTTGTTAATGCTTCACTGAACTAATTAAAGTGTAGAAGTACTCTTGCATAGTGTAACCCTACACACATTCACAAGGATTGCAACAACACGTGGAAAAGCACAGCCAAAGGAGGAAAGAGCTCCTAAGGCAATGCACGTTTTTTGCCTGCCCCTTCAACATCTGTGAAACAATGCTTTTTGTTAATCTCATGCAAACAACCTTGTACAAAATTAATTTCATTATTTATTACGAGCTATTTGATCTACTCTAGTTACAGCAGACAGAAGTGGAGATGTCACCGAGTTTCAAGGCAACCACAATACGTTGATGCTTCCATTCTTGCTACTGAAAAGACATTGAATTGACACAGTTCTTGCTCCACTGCAGTCAGCTGGGAAATTTCAATTGCTATGAAAGGAAAGGGTATTAATTAGCTACACTAATTTTCTAGACTTGCCTAAACTATGCTGTTTATTAAATATCCTCAGGACTTAGGAAGAATAAGAGATGAACTTGCTATAACTTGCTGGTCATAACATACTGCATTCCTCAAAATGTACTGTGAATTGCTACAAGACAAAAAAGACAGACATTAATAGAAGATAGACTGCCTGCAGGACATGAAAATGATTTTATCCAGATTAGTAACTTCTTTAAATAAGAATCAGATCTTGAAATTGCTAAAGCATATTCCTAATACTAACATGCATGCACATATACTTGCGCGGGTACACTCGGCACCCATGAAAGAATTCTGTGCATGGCAGCCTTGATATTTTTACATTATTTTGCTCAAACAGAATTGATTCATCAAAGCAAACAAATGATAACGGAAATAGCCAATAAAATTTATAATTTAGTAAAATTATTTTGTCTCCAGTGTTTTATGCAATATCAATATTTTTCTTTGAGAAAAGTCCACTACAGCTACTGCACTCATTCAAGTTATTGATTCTAAATAGGAAACTCCAGAGAGCCTCATGGATATTTTTTAAAAAGTCTAGAAGCCGTCTATATGTATTTTAATAGTTTAAAAGCCAATAGACAAATAGGTGCATATCACTAAGACCCAAATTCTCTCCCTCTCTCTGAAAAGATATTTTCCTTTTTTTTCCTCCTTCTCTTCCATGTGATCTGCTATAAATCCAGTGATTCTTGTCTTGCAAGAATAATGCTCGTGCTGCACCTCACACATTAGCATGAGTACACCTGTTTTATTTCAAACACCATGGAGTATCTTAGAAATAAATTTTCAAAATAAATTTGTGATAAATTTAGTGTCTTCTTTACTTGGCTCATGATACAGTAATATACTACTGCATTGCTATTTTTTCCTTAACAGTACAAATAAGCTTTTCTCATTATTATAGCTTTATTGTGTCAGGAACTGTATGAACAAGAAAAACAACTCTTGCTCCACAGAACTCACTGCTTCGTAAAAACTGGGTATGATACATTTTTATCAGATAAAGGAAAGGACAATAAAAACAACACACAATACATAAAACAACTGGAAATCCCAGCCTACCATGTTCCAAAACATAATCAAATGGTAGGGCTTTTACAGGAAGCACAGCAGAGACAGATGGGGTTGAAGAGAGCACATATGATGGCTTTGTGTTTCCCATGGACAGAACTACCCAGGTGGTGGGAAGCACAAAGGAAAGAATGGCTAGGCTTAAGTAATGTTCATAAGTGATAAAGCTATCAGTACTAAAGAAACAACGCAGAACGACAGGAAAGTAAAACCAAGTGAAACAGAAGTGAAACCAAAGTGAAACAGAACTCTGACATGTGGCTACCCTATGCTAACAACTATCTCCTCATTGTGCATCACCTTCCTCTCTCTCCCACAAGTCACTGAGCAAAAACTACAAAATTCTGAACACCAAAGGGAAAGGCTTGTCCCTTTCATGAAACATTTGAAAAGCCTGAATTACACTGATTGTCTTGGAGGTAGTAATAGAGACAAGAGAGCTTATGTGAAAACACTTTTAATACAGTAATTGTGAGATAAGGACAAATAACATTACCACCTTTATATGCACTGGAAACAAGTGCACTTCTGACAGCCAGAATACAATTTCTCATATTGCACAGGACTGTAGGGTACTACAGCCTCTTGCCATGGGGGTTCCCAGTAGTTAGAAAATAAAAACACAATCTTCTATTATCAGGGACTACAAACGTGAGTGTTGGATAGTACTATGATTCCTCAACTGCAAAATGAAGAAAAATAAAATCCTTTCTGTAGAGCTAGATAAGCACTGGACTAGATAGACAGTTTAGGCAGCTGCAATTCAGCAGAGTAGAGCACAATCTCAAGACAGCCATAGTATATGTAACATTGGTCAAAGACTACACAACAAAGTCTGTTTCAAAACACTTAACTATGTAATTTCCCTGCTATCGAACTACATCCCTGAGACACACAAATTGCCCTTGGAAAACTTCAAATGTGTTAAAGGAGACACCCAAGTAATTTGCTATATGGATTCTGGTTTTGGCTTTTTACGTAGCAAGTATTTGTCACAGAAACTAAAGGATTGCAATTACTCATAGATGCTACAGTTTACAGATGAAGGCCTGTTTGTATGACCCTAAATGCACTCTCTGTGCCTACTCTCAATAGCCAGTACGAAAAAGTCTGACATTTCATGGCTCACAAAATCCCGAATTTTATTATATTACAGTAGTTCTAAGCATTCAAGAATGTTTCGTTCTTTTATGTAACATGAAATTTGAACTACATCCAGATTTCCTTCTTAAATATGCACAGATATTCCCGTCTGACTGTCTGTCAACCACATCCATGTATGTAGTCCTGGGCAGCAGAACCATGATTTCTATCAAAGTGCTTTGCAAGGAACTGGAAACATCTATAAAATTCATGATACGTGTTTATCTCAGGGTCAAATTAACTCAAATCTAGTGGTACACTGCATTCTGAACCATTATGTTTTACATGTAATTTCACTGCAATTTAAAAGAGCAAAGAGGTTTCCAGGAAGTTAGGTAGCTGAAATAGGCACATTTACAGAGGTGTGAATTGGCCCACTCACTTTCCCTTTATGTTACCAACTTAATGAAAAAGCCTACGGAGATGAATGACAAAGAAATAAGCTTCCTCCTTCCACTGAAAGCAGACGCACTTGGAACCATACCATCTCCCTCAGGTCAACACGGCCAGCAGGAGGCTGCCCATTTCCAATACTCCTGCTCTCAGGCTCACCCACACGCCGGTCCCACCAGCAGAACTAGGAAAGGACGTTCAAAGAAACTTATGGCCCCTGGGATGTACACTAAGAAAACCGAAGAGCCTCACACTGCAGGGCTCTTAAAAACCTTACCAAACCACCAGTTCCCCAGGGAGGGAAAAGCAGGCAGCCACGAGTAAATGTGTACACACACACACACGTGCATTCGCTCTAGGACAGGCTTCCAATGACAAAAGCACAAATAGGAAGAGAGGTTTAAACACAGTAAGAGCAATGAACACCTTGGAAAAGAGAATGTCATCTAACAGGTGTTTCCAAAATCCTTATCACCATATACCCTTAGATTCATATCTATAACTACCTTCCAGCATGCTATCCCTACACCTAGTACCCCTCATCTCTTTGACACAAGCTCTTCTGATCTATGCTTTTCTTGATCAAAAACACTCTCACTACTTGTTTACATGAGTGATTAACTTCTGGATGAAACAACTTTTTCTTTCTACACTGCAGCTTCCTAAAAAAAACTTATTAAAATATATGGGATAATATTAAAAAAAAAAATTGACTCTGTGGAAATCCCTGACAAGAATCATTCCGATAAACACTAGATGACTGAAGGTCAAGTTACACAGTAACTGCCTGCTCCTTTGTCCATCCAGTTCACAACCTCATCCTCCAAAAGCCACTTCAGCTGTTTAATTCGAGCATATTCACTGTCACCCAGCAATGTAACTATCAATTCAAACTTCACTTCCCGGGGATCACTCAGTTCTGCACATCTTCACACTCCCCACAACTTCCAAACACTTTGGACTAGTTCTACATTTGGCAAAAGAGTAACAGTACCAAAAATCCAGTTAATAAAAATTTAAAGGAAAAACCCTTATACTTCTATTTGTATTCCAACATAGAGGTTTTATTGTAAATTTGTTACTAAGTGCAAGAGATTCCACACAGAATACAGTAATCCATGATAAAAAATATTCTACCTCTGCTTTCAAGAAAATGTATCTGGTCTGAAGAAGCTCTTTAAGTGGCAGCAGCAGATCATCACCAAACCTCTTAAAGCACTCTACATCCACTCACTTAAACAATAACTGAAATATACTATAGACTGTGTTTCAAACGAGCAGATGAGAGGAAATCAGTTGGTAGTAACATCTGTAAAATCAGACAAGGATAGGAACCGGAGTTTTAAATTAAGTAGAACAGACACTGCTCTGAAAGTAGCCTATTTCCAGTTCCACAACAAAAACTTGGCAACTGGGTATTTCCCAGAAGGATGCTGTTTGCATTTAAATAATTTAGGACGACTCTTCATTCTCTATCTTCCCTCTGAGGGCCGACTAATCTGCCTACACTGAGAATTGAGACTTCTCTGAAGAGGAGTTCAGATCATTAAGTCACGCTCCTGCTGCCTCGCATCCCTTTAATAAGCCTGCCTTTTCCCACACTGACTCTGCCTTAAATTATGCCAAACCAAGACTCCCCACCTCACTCACACAGAGTCAATGTAGGACCAGAAATGTGGAGTAACAAACTCTACACACACACACACAACCATGAAACAGCTACTTATTTTCTGTGCTTCAGCTTCTACCTTGCTCAACATACTTTAGAGGAATATTGTCAGTATTAGGCTACCCTAATAATTAAACCTCAGAAAATAAATAGCTTTTAGGAGACTATGCAAAGAATATATTAAAACAACAATATTTATTGAAGGTTTGCTACCAACCACGTCACATCTTGGAGCACAGTAAATTCAGATGCAAGTTAGGTTTATAGTATGCTTTTGGAATAAGCCTATTTTTAAGAAGCCCAGTACCAGCAAGTCACCACTAGGTACATATGTGCTGTTTTATAAAGAGAGATCACATGTGAAGTTAACAGCCAACAAGGCAAAGAAACAACAGCCATCTGCTGGGACACTCAGATTCAACCTGTGTATAACCGAAAAAAGTGGTTTTTTTGAAGAAAGGGATGAAGAATGCTTTGGAAAAAGAGCCAAGTGAAAAACATATTACTTTCTTATGTTAATAACATTTACCAAACTTGATAGGCAGTTGTATTCTTTTGGATGTAGCTTCTTTTCAATGCACATGAAAAGCACTGTTACACTTGTGCATTGCAAAAAGCAGATTACACTCCTTACAATTCCTTACTGGTAACTTTGTCTAATGAATAATAACAGCAAGTCACAGTTTAAGGGCATTGGCTTCACTGTGTGTTGGCTCTTTGAAAAAACGAACAGGGTACCTCTAGAAGAGGTTCAGTTCTGGGAAAGAAGCATAAAGGAAGTCTGAAATATTCCATTGTACCAGAGTTTTCCATTCCTCATCTGTTATTGATGGTAGATACATATACAGCTTTCTAAAATTAGGGAGAACTTTCAAATTGATATAGATTACGAAACTGAAGAGCAAGGCTCATTTATGATAAAGGATATACTGTGAATATAGCATACTTGCAAATTCTTACACTGTTTATACTTCACACTGACGGTTATACACCTGACTATTTACTTGCTTTTCCTTTCTGGATCCGCTGCAGAAGTACTCAGACGCTCAGCACTGAAATTACATGGCAACTTTTAGATGGAATCTGCCATTATCAGGGCACCAAGACAATGTGATTTCTCAAGAGATTTGTGTATTCACTCGAAGTATTTTAGCTGGTTCAGTCCCCAGAAGGTAACTGGTTAAGCTTGCTGTGGCTAAAGGCAACCTCACAGACAGCACTTCTGTTGGCCTTCGTCCTCACCACCGTATAGGTGTCACAAATGAGTGTTCTGCATTATTTTAAATAATCATGGATCATGCTACAACAGGTGATACTTTATTCTGCTTCTAAAAGGTTCTAAGGCTCCAATAGCTATGGCTTTCCTTTTTAGGGAATGTAGTTGGAAGAGGAAAACAGGTACATTAGGCTTCAATGCACTAATTCAGCTCTAAAATAAAGGGTAAAAAAATACTTTCATTTTACATACATTTCACTCTATTAAAAGCCAACCTGATAACAAAATTCAGCACTTGCTCCTACAGCCTTTTTAAAGGGAGGCACTGAATTTGAAAATAGCAAAAAATGTGACACAGCATGGTGACAAGTACAAGATCGATGTCAGACATAATGCCTACATGTTCAAATTCCTATTTATCTGCCTTTATATAATGAAGTATATTGCTAATTTAAGTACATATCCTTCCTGTTTAAGAGCAGATTTCCAGATATAGGGAGAAAAGCACTCCCAAGACAATGGAACCCCAGAAAGTACAAACCAAACTCTGATTATCTGTCTAAATAAATTAAAATACCATCAAGACACTCCAAAAATACATCAAAGTACAATGTATTTCAGTACAGGCATGAAGGAGTTGCTTAGTAAGAATCTAACGCCACGATCCTTATGCTCATAGCAGTAATTTATACACCACATTCAACAATTCAAGTTTAAAGCTAGTTCAGATCTCTTTCCCATCACAGTAACTCATGTCCCTCAAAAAAAAATTGTTTGATGTGATCATTTTAGTTGAGCGACTCACACACCTGAGAAACTGTACATGTTTATTTCAAATTAGGTGTTTGAGCACTTTATTGGCTCCCAAATGTGCAGTATGGTCAGTAAGCAAGATCTCAGATTAAAAATTTAAATTCAGCTTTATTTTAATCACCAATCATTTCTGAAAGCTTTCACATTTTATGCCAAATTCCTTCATGACCAACACTTTAAACTACTATCTCAGACTTCAGATCCACCTCCTTTGTAAAGCTGCAAAATACAGACAGTTTCAGAAACTGGTGAAAGAAAGTCAAACATAGATCTATTCACTTAATTCTCACATACAAATTCCTGGTTTCCATGCTTTTACTTAACATTTTAAGACTGATGTACAGCTGAATATTTCAAGATATTAATTCAAAAAAAGTCACTATAAGCACTAATAAAATTTTCTGTTAGTTAGGAGTGTCAGATGTCTCTCGACTCCCCAGCCATGACCTTAACTTCACTCTCTGGGGGAGATCTGACTTGAAGGATGTCATTACTGTGCCAGACAGTTGCACTGCTGCTCCTCCTAATCTGCACAGTTAGAAAACAGGATCTCTTAGTCCAGGAAAACTCCTCATGGACCCTAAAGGCACCTATATTGGGTGTGCATGGCCAGGTTTTGGTAGCAGGGTGGTTACAGGAGTAGCNTGGATGTTGAGAGGAGGCTGTAACACCATGGGAGGCCCATACTGGAGCAGGCTCCTGGCAGAGATCTGCAACCCCATGGAGAGAGAAGCTCACACTGGAGAAGGTTTCCTGCTAGGACTTGTGATCCTGTGGGAAATCCAGGTTGGAGTANAATGCCAGCCAGCTCCAAGGCAGATGTGCTGCTGATCAAGGCCAAGCCCATCAGAAATGGTGGTAAAGCCTCTGTGATAACTTATTAAAAAAAAAAAAAAAGTTATTGTGCAACGTAAGTGTGGCCAGAGAAGACCAGAGTGAGAATATGTGAAAGGAACAACTTTGAAGACACCAAGGTCAGTGGAGAAGATGAGGGAGGAGGTGCTCCAGACACCAGAGCTGAGATTCCTCTGCAGACCATGGTGCAGCCAGCCTGTGATGAGGCAGCTGTGCCCCTGCAGCCCATGGAGGACCACGGGGATGCAGAGATCCACCTGCACCTGTGGAGGAGAACCACACCAGAGCAGGCGGATGTTGAGAGGAGGCTGTAACACCATGGGAGGCCCATACTGGAGCAGGCTCCTGGCAGGGATCTGCAACCCCATGGAGAGAGAAGCTCACACTGGAGAAGGTTTCCTGCTAGGACTTGTGATCCTGTGGGAAATCCAGGTTGGAGTAGGCTGTTCTTTAAGGACTGCACCCCAAGGAAAAATGGCCCACGATGCAGTAGTTCGTAGAGAACTGTTGCCTGTGGGAAGGACTCACACTGAAGAAGTCCATGGAGAACTGTCTCCCATGCAAGGGACCCCACACTGGAGCAGGGGAAGGACTCCTCTCCCTGAGCAGCAGCAGGGATGAACTGTGATGAACTGACCTAACCCCCATTCCCTGTCTCCCGGTGCCATTGGCAGGGAGAAGGTAGAGCTGAGAAAGAGGGAAGGGTGGAGGATGGTGTTTTAAGGTCTGCTTTTCTCATTTTCCTGCTCCAATTTTGTTAAATTCAGCTAATATCTCTAACTATAGTCTGTTTTGACTATGACAGTATTTGGTGAGTGACCTCTCTCAAAGACCTTATCT
This sequence comes from Melanocharis versteri, assembly GCA_013397845.1. Lineage (NCBI taxonomy): Eukaryota > Metazoa > Chordata > Aves > Passeriformes > Melanocharitidae > Melanocharis > Melanocharis versteri. The sequence continues at coordinate 2,057,082 of VZTG01001350.1, read as the reverse complement.
CGACCCATGAACCCTTTGTTACACTTTCTCTCCCCTGTCCAGTTGCAGAAGGGAGTTGAAGAGTGGCTTTGGTGGGTGCCTGGTGTTCAGCCAGGGTCAGCCCACTACAACACCACACACAAGCTTTGCAATTCCAACTGACAGGGGGGAAAGAGGACTGTGCTCCTCACTAAGGCCAGAGGATAAAGGTATAGTTCTTCTCCCAAGCCTTACTCATCTACAGTGTAAAGGCAAAAGGCCTGTGTACTGTCCCACATTTCCACAACAGACGAGGAAAACCAGAAAGCCAGTATTGTGAACTTAGAAAGAAGTTAGTAACATTATCACTCAGCTGTGGTATATTGGATTGTCATTTACATGAGAACTGTGATACCACTGAGGCTTTGTTACAGTGTGCATAGATGACAGACACAACAAGTAACTTGAAATCCAGAACTGAAGTGAGACGAACTAGAGGACACCTACGCAACAGGCACTGGAAACAGCATTAGCTGGATCAGCAACAACAGGGAGGTAGGTCATTAGTAACTGGACTCTATAAACATGCAGCTCCCAGCCACATCCTGCAGTAAAGCTGCTGGAGTGCAGAAATGCCAAAAGCCTGTATCAGCCAGAAAAGGGATCGCAAAAAAGGATGTTTAGAAATATTGACGAAAGCCATTCACTGAATTACAAAATGTTCAAAGATCTCTATTAGTTTATTCACTTATTTGCTAAAGTACAGGCCAAATGCAGGAATATAATGTTCCTGTAGCATCCCTCTGCCTGAGAATACTTGGAAGGCCAGAGATCAAGACTTCAAGCAATTTCCAAGCCCTTCCTGCATTCAAACCCCTTTTCTTGCTTGCCCGTAAGTGTAACCTCTTAGATTGATTAGATGCTTACTCAGCCACCATAACACCCTCAAAATAAAAGGCCGGCTCCTTTCAGCCCTTCTACATGCACAGCCTCTCAAAAAATAGCTGCTCTTGCCGACATCTTGGCCTCCTATTCCACTCTGAAGAACAGTTCTGACACCTTTAGCTGAGAACTTGCCTTAACAAGACATCCCAATCTTTCCCTCCCTTGCCATCCCAGCTCTCCAGTCTTCATGAATCTCTCCAACCACAGACATGAGCTGAACTTTAGCCATGGAACTGACTGCTTGTTCAGTACCTTTAGATAGGAAAGGTGACAAATGGGAGGTGCCCTGACAAGGGAAGCTATTTCTACTAATTACACAATCACCCAAATCCATCCCCGCCAGTGCTTCCAGCTGCAAGTTGCTGTGATCAAGAGTCATGTGTCTGATGTCATTCATCTTCCTGACTTAAGAGCAGGCATCTCTCTCAGATTATTTTAACTGATGTTTAGATCATGTAAAGGACATATGTTCTTTCTCCATACTTTTAAAAAAATTATAAACTGGAAAAAATGAAATACGTATTCTCTCAAGTCCAGTTACCAAATATTTCCATGTGGTTTTAGCACTCATTTTGAGTTAAATCCCTGAGCACTTCCTTAGAAGAGAACAAATGGAAAAATGTAATTCTTAAATAATACGAAGAGCAGGCTGAAGTAAATACAACAATAGTACAAACAAAAAAGCCCATTAATTAGTACTCTAGAATCAATCTCTGTTTGAAAATGACTCCGTTGAACTCTACGTGCAGGAAATAAAGAAAGGGAAGGTAAAGTCTCCACTTAAAACTATGTGATAAGAGAAGCACATACATATGGATTTGTTTACTGCATGTGATGTATTCATTATCTCAGTTCCAGTTACTACGATATCTCTATCAGAAGCTTTTACTTGAGATACTCCACACAATTCCATAGAAGGAAAACACCCTACCAGGCTATACTAATTCATTGGATTATAACACACTTTGTGAAGCATAGGAAAAAAGGCATTAAGCAAAGTCTTATGAAAATTCATATACAGCTAAAATCTAGAAGTCAGAGCATACGAATACAAGTGCGTGCCTTCCCACTACAAGGCACATCAAACAAGACTTCATTTTTCTGTTCTAAACTGCTTACCTTCAGTTATTGAAGAGTTCTTTTTAAAGGAGCAGCTCCTTAAATGAGTAGGATCATTAAATTTTTAAGAGACATCATTGACTAGAATAAACTTGTTTCTAGTAACACTAGATAAATTAGAGGAAAATCTTATTTTTTCCATGGAAGAACTATTCTCACAATCCTTCTGTACTTTCAGAGGGACTCATCTGTATCTCCCAATAGGTGCATACAAAGCTGGCATAAGAAAACCAAGTTACAGGATCCTCTAGCAGACTAATTTTTTCTTAACTTTTAAATACAAGCAACTTCATTACAGACTTCCACCACACGCTGAAGAGCGCTCACACTGCTTGTTAGAGGATCACTCTACTGTTTTGATGGCTACTCACTTTGAATGTCTGCTCTAGTTACCCACAGTAAGTCCCAGGGGCTTCCACTTAGCAGAGGAAACATCTCCAAGGTTAAGCAAAGGGTAGTCATGAATTACTCACAATCAGATGGGTGAAACATGCAGTTCCCATCCCAATATATAGTTCAAATGTACTTTCACTCACAGAGAAATACAACTAGTTCACTTCCATTGCTTTGCGGAATTTAGAATTTACTAAGTGTGAGCACGTTGGGTTTTCTTGCACAAGAAAAAATTCCACAACCAACTAAATAAATCTGGGAAAGTCCGTAAGTACTAAAACTCACAAGATGCTTAAGTGAGAGACCATCTTATGACAACTCAAGGTACTAAACCAAATGGTTTTGTGTGACTCCCTTTCTCCCTCCAGAACAGGCTCTACTTGTAAACTTGCTTAATTTTGGGGAGGCTCTTATTTTTGCTTGCTAACTCCCTGACTAGTTCCAAAAAGTTGCTCCTCACAAAATAGCTGAGAAAGATATACAGATATTCCCTCATAACCTAAAATTCAGTGTCAAATAGAATAGCAAGGGAAAAAAAATCTAGTACATAGCTACTAAATATGCTAGCCTTGATAAGAAGACACCACCACCATGATAACAATGTACCAAAAGTTACAGTATATCCAAATTTAAAGCATCTGTTCAGAGAAACAAATCTGAACTGCAACTTAGATGAGGCCTTTTCTGAAGTGTTTGCACTGATCTGTCAATTATGCTGAATTTAGTAGTTTTAACTTAGATATTCACAAGAATCAATACTATATATTTCAAAGCAATTGTAAAGCTTTGCATAACGAAGCATCAGTGAAGTAACAACTGCAGCAAAAAATCAAGTGTAGGAAACAAAAAAAGAAGGTAGTCAGAACAACACAAAAAAGGACTCTTCAGAGCATGGCATCATACAGCCTGCTATAAACCACTCTGAGCATTTATTTCTACTGAGGGGATAAACACAGCAACTCAAATCTACAACCAAATTTTATAGTATCCAATGCAGTGGTACCCAATGTTTTCTTAAAACCATGTAAATTATGGAGGCTCAATTCTGCCGACCAACAGACACCTCAAGTAATAAGCGGTACTGCAAAAACACCACAGCGAGTAATTCTGAAATGCATACAAGCTAAAAACATCCCAGGCTGTCAACAAATCATACTCTCTCAATTACTGCCTAGCTAGATATCTCAGCTGTTCCAGTATTTTAGCATAATCATTAACTATCTGGGACAGTATAAATGGAACACTAAAACTAGAAAATGCAGAGATATCTAAGAAAGCAAAACCACACTATTTACACAGCACAAACAGGACTCATGAATTTTTAAAAAACCTGTAATAAAATCAGTAAATTATACTTAATAAGTATGGAAATAATGTCTACACCTTGGGAAACTTGAGGCATCTGGTAAAAGGTACATAATGTGTGAAGGAATGTACCTAGCATATCAAAGGTACGAACTTTAAAAATTTGAGATCTGTTAATAAACCACAAGACTGATAATAATTGCAAGTTTTAGTCAGACCAAGTACAAAATGATAAATATTGAGTGCTTAGTTGAAAATAATATTGATACAGTTTACATCTATTTGATATTAAAACAGGAGTGACTGAAGTAAAGGAACCAAACAGATTCACCTGTAGGGTCCTTCCAACACTAATGCAGTAGAGTTCCTCTCCCAGCAATGACAGAAGCAGGTGAAAAAGCCATGCTAATTACATGCTTAGCTCTGATGACAGGAATGGAGTCAGATGGCTTCTGTCATGATTCTGGTAACAAGTACACCTCTGCTCTTCCTCTGGCTGACAGTGTTCTCATTTAGCGCATAATAACAATCACACCAACTACCTTATATGCAATTTTCAAACTTTTTGCTATGAGGCTGTTTAGGATATGGGTTTTTTTCTTCTCCCCTTGAACGAGCATCGCTTTAAATACTGCCTACATGACCTCACAGACATTTTGACTATAGATGCAATATTGGCTCTGAACAGTCAGTTGAACACGTACATACTTGGACAAGTTGACATACGATTAACTTATTAGACAACGTAAATTTCTACAGTGTTAAAATTAGAACATGTGCTCTTAAAGGACTACAAAACTGTTCTAATAAATTAAATGCAGTGGTTTTGCCAATAGTACGATTTACAGCTTAGCAAAATATATCTGTTCAGTATATCACAAAATATCACTAAAGACTGTCATTCAAGAGTTTAAGATACAATAATTTATTAAGTCAAGCAATTCCTTTAGGACAGTCTGTTCTGGCTTTAGAGTTCAACTTCTTTAGAAAATTGAATAAACTGGCTGGCAGACTTTATTTGCTTACATGATTCACGCTATTATTTCAAACAAGGTGAATGAACCCAAAGAATTATTTATTCTTCCTCATCTCATACCATCTTTAACAAACTGACACGCAAGTAAAGTTTGGGTCCTGATGAGTGAACCTTTACGACAATTTTACTTGTCTTCCCTTAGAACCAAATGAAGAATGAGTTATATATACAATATTGTTATAACTTCAAGCAACATCTGTACCACAGAAACTTGGAACGGTTCTAATCCAAAACTAAATGTTTTAAAGCTTATATAAGTGTACTATGTTTTTCTTCAACAGGACAAAATAATATCAACAGCACTGCAGTCTCAGTAGTCTAACATGAAACACTGTTTTGGGGAATAATCACAATTTTGGGGAATAATCATTTTCTGATGTCTATTAATGTTTCTCAGTCATTAGTGCTTCTAAGGGTACTCACTAAACCAATAACCAACCTGGAGATAAGGAGAATTAAGACTGACCTCTTCTGCCGCCACCTCTACCTTGGAACTCTTTTAGTGTCCCTGTCCTACTACTGTAAATATTTTTCTTTGACACACATTTACATCTGGAAGTCAGAAGCAGGGAGCTTCATCTACTGTACCACTGCACTGACTGCTACCAACTGTACAAAACTTTATAGAAATTTCCTGGAGTCTTCTGCTCAGTGGGATGGAAATTCAAATTAATATATCCGGGTGACAAATAGAGTTAAGACTACATAAAATTCGAATTTCCAGAAACCTGAAGAAGCCAAATACCCATGCTTCCAGACTCCATTCCAAAGGAAGGCATGTCCTAGTTTTTGCATTATACCACCTTAGAGACTTTTCATAACTCAGCCTTTGCTCTGAACACCAATCCCTCACAAATTCGTCCTGAAAGTGCTGCATCACAGTACCAATTAGATCTAAACCATCATCCTGTTAAGAGTGAAATAATCAAACAAAATGGTAGCATTAGAAATTCAATTCTCTAACCTATGCTCATGTTTTAGCAAGAAAATAAGTAAGATCAGCATCCCTGGAAATACTTTAAACATGTGTAGACGTGTCGTTCAGGGACATGGTTTAGTGATGGACTTGGCAGTGCTGGATTTGCGGTTGGACTCTATGATCTTGAAGGTCTTTTCTTACCTACGTGATTCTATGATTCCAAGATTTACTTAATTTCCAGTTGATCAATCATGGAATTTTGGTTTGAAAAACACTGTCCTCAAGAACAGGACTGATTTCTCAAACAACATTTTTTCCCCTAAAAAAATCACTTGCACAACATATGGTTCCATTTTAAACTCAGATAACTGTTATGGCCTTTGAGATAAGCAGGAATGTCTTAATATTTGTCCCAGTAAAAGCCAAGCCAGGATTATATACAGACAAATAAAACCAATTATTTCTTGGATATAAAACTCTCAAGTCAACAGGAAGGCTGAAAATATAAACCAAAAAATACTGTTGCCCAATGCCCTACCAAGCTGTAATTCTTGTTAGTCGGTGCTATTCCAATAATTCACTCATCAGTATTCCTCCTTCTCAAATTTTTATAATTATAGTCATCATCAGAAGGAAGGTTTGAAAAATTCACCAACTACAGGGAAACAGAGAAACATTCTCTGGAGAGCTCAATGCCCACACAACAACCTTGGTGAATTTAGTATTTTAATTAGCGGAAAATTCTAGATATTTTAGCTGTGCAACTGCATAATGGAAGGCAACCAAAGTGATGCACCATTGCTTTTCCAAGCATGCATTTACCTTGGGTACTGCCTACCGCATCCAAAGCCTTAACGTAATGATATCTGCAAGGCTCTGCTCAGGATCAACATTACAGTCCAGAGCTACGCTGACAGCAGTGTCTTGATCAAATTCATGTCAATATTAAATTAGTTGAGTTTGGAAGAGCTAAAAGCAGTTGTACAGGAAGGTAAAATGCCTTAATAGGACATAGTTCCCAGTCTCACTTACTTCTCCCAAAAGAAATAAACTGAAGAAATCAAAATGAAAGCTAGAGAAAGGGCTACACTGCACAGTAAATGCCTGCTTTTGTTTTAGATACTATAGCCTGGAGAGGAGAAAGTTCCTTTCCTTTGAGCAGTGAAACTGGTCAGAACTTCAGACACTTTTAACAAAAACTGTTAAGAGAAACTAATCCCTCATGAGGATGAAATGGCACAGCGTGCTGATCAAAATCAGAAGCGCCTTCTCCTTCCTGGCAGTGACACTAACGGATGGTGATGTGCTTCTTAGCAAGGCAGAAGAAACTCATGAAGCCTTCTTGGCTGAACTTTCAAAAGTCTTGATGAAAGGTCTATGAAAAATGTTATTCAGAAAGAATTTTACTTGGTTGGTTTTTCTCTAACCAAAGATTATGCTTGTGATTTAAGTTTTTATACGGGAAATGCTGACAGTAACACCTAAGTGACAGGATCACAATTCAAAACGTTTTACTTAGGTCAGGCTGATGAGGAATATCACAACTATACTTTTCATTTTTCAGTTTACTTCTGTGATGAGTATAGTAAAACCAGCACACTGAGTTCGTTAAAAGACCTTTTCACAGAAATTAAACTTCTCAAGTACATGAAGTATGCAAACAGAAGAACAGCTTAATATAGTCAAACTTGAAATTTTTGCTACCACTTCCTGCTCCACCATTAGCTAACTCCTTTTCAGTTGTGCTTGTAGTTTACCTTTTAACATGAAACTCCTTTGCTTGACAAAATATGCATTTAAAACACTGGTCAGTATTTTACTCTGTTCATGCAAATACACCCACTCAAAAACTAAACTTTACCAGTGTAACTACTTGATTACAGGTACTGGCACAGCTGTAGCTCTGTTTGAAGAAGCTTTCCTTACTTTTCTACTCATGTAAATATGAAATGGGGAATGCTCCTACAATTTTATGTAGCGCATCTACATTTTCAGAGTTTGGACTGATTGCTGCAGCACCGGCATGTGCTGGACAAAGCACTTTCAAAGACAAATCTGAAATATCTTGATGTTCCAGGCACAAGCTTGCTTTTCTTAACAGTGAAAGAGATTCCAATTTTATATGCTCAATCACATGTTTAGAGCAAAGGCATCTACTTCAGACACTGCTGAAGCAGGGCCCCTGTCGCTGTCCTCCTCAGGGCAAGGCACATGCCCAGCTCTGTGCCAAAGGCTGCTTCTCCTGCTTGAGGCCCATGGACACAACCTACGCTCCACTTATTAAAACAAACACAACTCCCTGAGAAAACATAAGACTACTCTCTTCGTCAAGTATTTCTGTGTTGATCTGTCATATAGTCCTGGGCCACCTTCATACTGTAAAGACCAACCTCAGTACATTTACACAAATATTTTTCTTTAGCAGTTCTGTTTAAAGATGGGTTTATACCCAGGGATGAAATCCTATTCGGGTATGAACGGCAGACAGGCTGAGCAGAAGCAAAGGTCCCTGGAAGGTCTTCCAGGCCTGTGCTGATGTGTCACAAACTCATTACCAGCGCCAGCCCCGGACCCCGCGGCCCGGAGGGGCCGCCCTGCCCCCGACACCAGGCCTCGCTCGTCCTAGCCGGACGTGGAACATCTCCCAAGCATCCATCCCTATTATCCACAGGCAGCGATTACTCGTGACTCAGAGGATTTGGGGCTGGCTTGTTTGTGCGGCCCCGCGCCAACTCCGGAGTTCCCGGCAACGCACATCTGCGGGAGAGCAAGCCGAGGGCAGCTGGGCCAAATCCCGGAATCCCGGCCCCAGTTTTAAGGACTTCCCAGAGGAGACTTCCGTCCACCCCCACAAATAGTAAATAAATAAATAAATTAACAACACACAGAAAAACCCAAACAAAACAAACAAACAAAAAAACCCCGGAGCGAGTTCTGGAGCAGTCGAGCTCGAAGGAGGAGACGGGGCTGGGGGCGGAGAAGGGAAGTACGGGGACACCAGCCGGGCCTGGCGGCGGTCCTGGGAGGCTCCAGGGACCCCGCCGAGGCCGGCCGGGAGAAAGGCCGCTTTGTCCCCCCTCCCCCGCGGCCGCCTCCCGGCCCGCGAGACGGAGGCGGACGGGCGGCGTCACTGCCCGGTACCTACCGCAGCAGGAGACGACGAGGAGCAGGAGCNGGGCGGGCCCGGGCCGCCGCGCTCGGCGCAGCACCGCCCTGCCGGCTCCTCCGCCCCTCCTTCGGCACCTCCTCCCTCTCCTCCCACTCCGTCGCCGCCGCAGCCGCCGGGTTTCGGCCCGCCCCGTCCCGACGAGGCGGCCGCCGCCACCCGTGGAGGCTGAGGCCGCATCCGGAGGAGGGACGGTGAATGTCCCGGCGGCTGAGCAGCCCGGATCCCCGGCCCACACAGGATAACCCAGTGGGTGTCTGAGTGCCCTGGCTCTCCGCCCTGAGTAAAACTGCGTGACTCCAAACCCAGTCTGCAAAGCACAGGGGTGCTTTGGCAGCTGGTGGCTGCTGTGCTTCTGACCTCCAAATCTGCATTTCAACAGCGAGACCGAAAAATTACCGTGGGAGCACAAAAAGCGCAACTGCTGTAATGCAAAATTAGGGACCCCATAGAAATTACTTGTGACACTTCCTGTTCGATTACGGTTGCCCGTTTTCTTCCTGCATAGTTACCTGTTGTCAAAAGTAAGTGGGATTTACAGCGCAACTTTTATATTTAGCTTTAATTTTGCAGTGCCTGTTGCAGACTATGAGAACTGTTTGTTGCCCCGTTCGACTAGAACTTTTGTTTAGAATAACAAAGTATTGCCATTCCCGAGAAAAGCAAAAGTTAACGTATATTGGTAAGGTTTTATAGCTACACCTTGTAAACAAATGTGTTGAGTCAGACCAGAGTTCTTGCTCCACAAATGGTCATTGCTATGGAGAGTGTTCTATGCTGTTTCTTCTCATTCATGTCATTTTTTCATAGAATCATGAAATCATTTTAGTTGGAAAAGACTCTTAAAATCATTGAGACCAACTGTAAATATAGCATTGCCAAGTGCACTACTAAGCCATGTCCCACATGCCACATCTACATATCTGTTAAATACCTCCAGGAATGGTGAGTCAACTACTTGCCTGTTCTAATGCTTGACAACCCTTTCTGTGAAGAAATGTTTCCTAATATCCAATAACTTTTCCTGTCACGTCATTTCCTTTCATTTATTGTTTTGTGATTTCTCCTGCATTTGTTTCCAAATCCCCATCTATTTGGGAAGGAAGAGAAATATATTGGAAGGATGTCTCGTTTGGAAGGGAGGAGACATCTGGATGAAGATTCAGCATTAATAATTGTCATGAAAGAAGGAAGGTAAACCAGCCAAGCATGAGTGGTTTCCAGCTCTGGGAAGTTGTGGTCCAGAAACACCCTGTACTAGAGATGGCGTCACTGAGTTTAACAGTACTCAATGGATTAGCCTTCAGTATATTTGTCCAGTCACGGTTTGAACCTATGAGTGTTCATCTCTCCAAAGCCATGAGTTTGCACTCAACATTTCATGGAAGAATACACAGCCTGTAGATTTACACAAATAAGTAAAGCATTCACAGCAGCTTGGCCAACAATCTTTTAGGTTTCTTTCTACTCACAAGTCTAACTAACTTCTTCAGTGAAACCTCAGGTGGCTTTCTCTTCATGCACTGTATCCCATTCTTTTTTTTTTATTTTTAATTATTAACAATGGGGCTCTGAAGGAATGCTCAGGAAGTCTGGTCTGTAGCTACTGAGAGAGGCATTACTGCTTTTATGGACACCACAAAATGCCTATGAACACACTGGGAATTCTAACCCTCCCACAGTAATTACAGCTGTAACTGAGACATGTGATATGATTCTCTTTCCCTAGATTTTAGTTGCATAACAAAGAAGACAACGCTAATTATCATTTCAGATTAAATGCAATTCCAAACAACTCAAATATCTCTGTTGGCAAAACTACTTTCAACCTACGGCACAACCAAGTGGCTACCCTTTACCATGTACCCTGATTGTTCATGACAGAGAGCAAAGCATCAACCCCTGGCATAAGGGGCTTAATTCCAACATGCTTCTTCAAGATGCAGAGTGAAGGATGATATGCAAAAGAGTCTTGCCTCAGTACTAAATGAGCTTGGCAAGCTAAAGGTGAGATACCGAAGTGATGATCTAAAGAAAAAAAACTGCAGGAGCAGTTTGCCTGCATATGAGATGAGCTGGATCTTATAAGTCCAGGGAAGAGTGCGTGTTAGTAGTTCAGATAAAACACTCAGGATGTCAAGCAACATCTTCTCACATAACATCCTTAGGAAGTCCACCAGATCAACTAACTTCTTTCCTAGCCAAATTGCCTGAGTAAAAAGTCTTACTCATTTTAGGCAGCTTTTTTTTTGCTATTCCTGTTGGTCTCTGCTGAGAGCTTTCTTAATCTCTTTTATGTTTTGGGAGAGTATCTTTACTCCTATGCCTGAAAAGTATGTTGTAAATCACAGTCATAACTTTATGTACATGAAATTCTAATCATGACTGCATTTTTTGTTTGGATTTTTTTGCTGTACTCTTATCTGAAGATGACTAATAGAAGTTTATTAGTAGGAATAATTTTGAACTGGCACAGATGTTGACAGCATCCTTCTTTTGTATTTGAAGGCAGGTGAAGATAAAACATCCTCAAAGCACACATGCTTCACCTTGAACCAAATCAAGATTGTTGTTACAGGCAGTCATTCTTCTGTCTGATGCTTTAGGTTGACTCATGAAGCTACTGAGGCAGCTTCAGCAAGAACTATCAGGCACCCACTGACAATATCAGCATACAATTTTTTTCCTTGTGTAGTTTTCTTTGCAACATTATTATATTTTTCATGATCAGTTGGTTATAGTCACTTTAGTTTCACTTCACTTCCTGCTAAATGCACTTCGTTTTTGCCATCCTTGCTCTACCTTTTTTTTCTCTTCCTCATCAGTTCTCCCAGTTCAGAGTATGGTGTTTAGCAAATGCCACCCACAGATTTAACAGCAGTTTTATGGCCCATTGTAAAACTACTCCACATTTAATTCCTTTCTCTCTATTCCTGCTCTGTGTGCAAAATTGGAGAAAATCTTACAGTGTCTCTCTAATGCCAAGTCCTGGTTGGAACCTCTCAGCACCATTTTAATAGTGAGAATGGGGACAGTTTAAGATGTTTACTAGATCTCAGCTAAATGAAGTAACAGTATTTTTTTTCCTTTACCAATCTCATTATTTTCTGTCCCATAACTTCCCTTCACATGGGCTCATAGGAAATATTGCTATAATCAGTATCAGTATTTAGCTTTTTGGTGAGTCCTCTATCACATATGAGTTTACTTGAGCTGTTTTTTGCAGATGTTTATCATAAGAGGGACAGCAATGGAATTCTAAATATACTTATTTTGTGTTATTAGTTTTTTTAAAAAAAACAATTATTTATAAACAATAAAGCATAGCAAATAGGCAGCAGAGGAAGTGAATTTCTCTTCTAGACTTATGTTTATTTTGCAGCACAACATATGAACACTGGGACAAAAGTTATTTGTGCCAGCTATTCATTCATTTATTTTTTCTAACAAACAGTTGTTTGCATAGCAGTTGTCTAAAGGGTGCTACTAAACTACATTTTTATACAAGGTTAATTTTAATACTAGACCACAGCTATCTCAAATCTAGAGTACCCTACATAACTTCTCTGCAAAATGATGAAAGACAGTAGAAGATGTTGTCAGAAATGTCTAGATCAAGGCCATTGTGCTAAAAATATATAGCATACATCAGAATCTGCTTACAGTGTGCTGGTGTACATATTCATATTGCTCTTCCATACTGGAGGAAATATATCAAGTGTGTTAAGTCATCATTTATTTCCCTGGTATTTATTATTAGTATCATTGTGCAGTCTAGAGGTCAGTCAAGAGCAGGGCCCCATTTTGCTAAGGACTGTACAAACATAGGACATGCTGTACGTTGAGCAGTGAAAATAGTCCAAATATAGTTCAGCCAACAGCAAATGAAGTGTTCCTGGAGACAGTGACAATGTAGCTGCATCCTTGTAGCTTGTACCCACCCAAACTAATTTTGTAGGGCACATTAGTTTTAGCACCACACTCCACTAGCTGCTTCTGGGATTCATGTTCGTTTCTTCAAACCACTGCAGAGCACTTGGAGTAAGTCACTGCTCTTTTTCCATGCTTTCTGGACTGAGGACCTATTTGTAGACAGTTTGTAAGCTCTTTGCCTAGAATCTAAACAAAGTAACTGTATCCCCCTCAGGAGAAAGGGATTTGTGTACAAACAAGTTTTACGAACTGCATACAAAATTTCTTACTTCAGTTAGAAGTAATTCATGTCCCTTACATGATAGTAGTTGGGGTTTTCTTTGCTAGTCATCCAAATCTGGACTGTCTTTCTTATATGTATCAGATATTATGCTTTAAATATTATTACAACTGGTTTATGTTTAACTGACTCTGCAGAATAAATCATGAGTTGTAGTTGTAAGCTCTGTAGTTTCTCTGACAGTAATTGCACTTCTGTCATATGCTGCATGAATTGCAATTGCCTAATTTTGTAGTTTTAAACAATTCTGGAAATGTTGCCCAAGCTTATTCATTTATTAAAGTGCATCACTGCTCCTGAAAGGACAATCAAACAGAAATAACATCAATTTGGAATAAGCCATGTGACAAACTGTGACCTAATTCAGCCTGCAATTACACCGTGTAACTTACTGCTTAGATAAGTACAACATGGTAACGCCACCGGTATTAAAACTGCTTTTGTTCATTCCTTACTGTTAAGTGAAACAGCTTAACTCTTACTGTGGCAATGTGGACCCAGATGACAGGAAAAGATCAACAAGTGGGTTGATACCTTCACTCTTCTACCTGCTTCCTTAATAACAACCCCAAAAGTGGCTTAAGAACCATTATATTAGCATTATTTTACTACAAAATTACCAGTGCATTAGATAAACTGCAGTGGTTATTGCAAGTGGCTGAATAGTATCAGAAGATAGGAGATAATCAGAGTCTATAGTTACATAGCATCTCAGAAGAAAATTTAGTCTTTCACTCCAGTTTTTAGAGACCTAAGGCTGCTCTTCGCAGCCATTCTCTTACCTTTGGATTTATCTTCTCAGGATTAAGGAACCGGATCTGCTTGTGGATACCTGGAAGAAACTTCTATCACTGAAATCTCTCTTTGATTTTTACACACTACTGTATAAAACATATAAACTCATAAGAAAGGCTTGAGTTTAAAGTCTAGTAAAAACTATGTATTTATAGCTGGAGATATTTGTATAAAGCTTTCAAATATTTTTTAACAATTATCCAATCACAGAAAGAGCACAACTGTTCAGCTGATTCATGGATAGAATTAAAAACTAAACTATTATTTTAATTTTAGAGCAAAACCAAAGACCAAAGGGAAGAGAAAATCCTGTATGTGCAAAAAAAAAAAAAAAAAGAAAGAAAGAAAGAAAGAAAGATAGAAAGAAAAAGCCAAGACAAAAGACTTCATGATTGCAAAGAAAACCAAAAAATCTCTTCAATACTAACAGAACATTTCATGAGCAGTTTTCAAAACCTAAGAGGCTAATTAGTTAGTGTGGAAAGAGCTATTAAAAAGCCCACAGGGTTTTTTTTTTTGTGGATTTTTTCATTTTCTAAATTAAATTTATTTTTTCTTACATACAGTTTTTGAAGCAATTATCTTTTCAAGCTCCATACTGACACTGGTAATATTCTTGATTTTTAATTAGGTTAAATTAGAACTTCCTTTATCTGGCCTGCACATGCACATTATGTCTCCACTGGTCATTAAGGCAGAAACAGCACGAAGTCTGAAGTAGTGAACTACTTCTAAAGTACAGCAGTTTAAAGTTTACAGAATTTAGTATTTGAAGAAGCACAATAAGTTGTAATTTTATAGCAGTGATCATGTTCTGCATGATGATAGATCTGGAAGAAAAGGCAACAAGTGTAATATGTTAATATTTTGCCCAAATAGATTTTTTAATCTTGTTGAGTGCTGTTAATATTTAGTCATAGTTCCAGATCATCTGTTTGTACTGTGCACCCATAACCTCCAAGTGGAAGACTTTGAGTCAGAGAGAAGGATCTCAGACACAGGAGTCCTCAGCAAGAGAAAGCAGTGGACCTGTTGAGTCCAGAGGATGACCGTGAAGATGATCCGAGGCCTGGAGCACCTCTTCTATGAAGACAGGCTGACAGAGTTAAGGCTGTTCAGCCTGGAAAAGAGAACGCTCCAGGGGGACCTTAGGGCAACCTTTCAGTACCTAAAGGGGGCTTATAAAAAAGAGGGAGAGGGCCTTTTTATATAGGCGGCTATTGATAGGACAAGGAAGAATTTATTTAAACTGAAAGAGGGCAGGTTTAGATTAGGTATTAGGAAGAAATTCTTTACTGTGGTGAGGCACTGGAACCGTTTGCCCAGATAAGTTACAGTTGCTCCATCCATGGAAATGTTCAAGGCCAGATTGGATGGTGCTTTGAGCCAACCTGGCAGAAGGTGTCCTTGCCCATGGCAGGGTGCTTGGAACATGATGATCTTTCAGGTCCCTTCCAACCCAACCTAATTCTATGATGATTCAGGGACTTAATCCAGCTTGCTTCCTTAGTGGATACCAGAACTAATGTCTACAATTCTCCAGGACCAAGAATGAAGTGGTTTGTTTTTCTTACGTGACGGCAGTTGAAATGATACTGTTTAAAATTCTTGTCAGATTTTGTTTGGCTTAGCCATATCTAATGCCCTTTCATTGATGTGATTTGCGATTTGGAGAAAACCATCGGGTCTAAACTTGAGGTGGTGACGAGGACTTTGTAGAATAACTGCTACCTTCAAAGGGAGAAACCCTTAGAAGAGCCAGATGTTCAGAGTGGGATTACATTGCTTCAGTCTTACTCATCCTTTCCATTGTTCCAACCAGTGGAAACTATCCTTCAAAGTCATAATTTGGCTCTTAATGCATGACTGAACTGAATTTGGCAAGAGGAACTCCAGTCTTAAATCCAAAAGCAATGGTATCTCTTAGGTTCATGAGAACTGTGAGTCAGATAATCTAACTATAGTAAGACCTTAAGATAAGCAACAGGATAGCCAGGGTTAGAGGAGAGGGTCTTCTAAGAGCTTCTTTCAAGCTGTTAAATACAGATGGAGCAACTGACAGCTACTGGCTTGAGCAAAAGCATTCCAAGGAGTATGACACTTTGTTGCTTAAACTTCTGAACATGACAATTATTCTGTCAAAGGTCCAAATTTATAGCAGGCATATACACACTTGTGTGTGTATATATGTGTGTATATCTATATATCTATATCTGTATTACATTAAAATACACTGTTACACCTTCCATTCTTAACTTAGGTATTTTAATCTTAATAGTACCTATTTCAAACAGTCCTAGGAGTCATGCTAGTTCTCTCCTTCCCTTGCCCCAAGCTATATGGTTATTAAAAAATTGTAAGGCTCTCAATAAGACTTTGCATATGACTTGACTCATAAAACTTGGCAATACAGTCATATGCTCACCTATTCAACTAAGACATAAACCATGTGCTAATATGTTGAGAGAGATTTACAAAGCTCCGGATGTCCCCAGGATGAACACAAACTTTTTAGTTCTGAAGCGTGTACAAAATATTCATGTAAATTAGAACTCAAAGCAAATTTAATTTTGTAGTTTGTTTCCATTTACAAAGGTATTGTATAGACCATTCTAGTCTACTCTGACAAAACCACCTTTATTTGAAATCCCATACACAAACTTTTCCTTATCTGTAAAAGCAAACCTGTATTAAACTGCTCAAAAGACAGAGCAAGTGCATTTCAAGACTTTGTGCATATTCCTGAATATGTACCTTAGTATATTCAGGTAATATAAATTAAAATAAAATGTCCTAAATTTAGTAATTCAGTATTTTAAGTGGACCTTGTGGTAGGGTGATATCCTGCAGTGAAAAAAGATGTATTACATTTTTGTTTTAGCATTTTTAGCATTGTTTTAGCGTCTTTTAATTAAAATACAAGAAAATGTGAAAGGAAGATTAAGATTATGACATTCACATTCTGTCACCTATTCTTCAGAGAACATATCAACAGTACATTTTACATCTAGTCATTAGAGCTACAGGAGCAAATTAAAGCCTGAGTGTCTAAATCCCATTTGCATCTTTCAATGCATCTGCCATGAGTGACAGTGGCAGATTCACAGCGGAAGAGGTGTCCTCATATTCCCTGCTTCCCTATAGCTACAGAGATCAGTGGGTTACAATTAGAATGATCATTTGGAGGAGCATTTCAATATACCAAAAATACATTTAAGACTAGACTCAGTTGTTTTACATTTTAGTTCTTCACTGTGCCAGGCAATTCGGCACTTCATTTTTCCCTTTTCAGCTTTATTCCTGCTATGATATGCTGCTTATTTATTGACACGATTTTTTTAATATATTCCTGTTAGGCTTGTAGAAGTCTTTGACACACTCCAAGTGAGCAGTACCACAATAACACTGAAATATTTTCATGGCAATATTCAGAGACTTTTGAGTTAGAGGCTGTATCATGGACTGCAGGAATTAGCATTGTTCCTCGAAGTGAATGAAACTGCACTAATATCAGATTTTCCTGAAATTACTCTTGGATCAAGCTCAGATTTTCTGTTTGTAAAAAGTTCAAGCATTTGATGAAGTTTCACTTTTCTGCAAACAGACATCTGGCTTTTTTTTCCCCACTGGAAAAAAGTGATAGTGGCTAATAGACAAAGGCTTTTGTTTTTTTGCTACAGAACAGCTGCTCTTAATCTACCTTGGACTCACACTGGTATTGCAATATCAAGGAGGATGTAAGCAAACAAACAAGAGGACGAGATCTTGAAGAGCAGATTTTCAACACCAGAAAAACCAGTAGCAGTGGATTCAGATGCAATTTGATACAATATCAATATAGTTCACTGCCATCATTTATTACATCATCCTTTAGCTCCAAATATGCAGAATAGTTTACTACTGAGCCTGAATAATTGCATTGCAGGAGATATCTGGGACTCCTGGAAATGCTGGCAGCTGGGATCATTTTCATGTGAACTAGCATGTGAAGCTCTTAAGATTCAGAAAGACATTTTGTTGTTTTTCACAGTTACTTGTTCATTCATGACTGTCCAGGGCCAAAGGGTAAAGACACAGGCTCTGTCCGCACTAAACCCTCTATCGCTATCTGCAATCCTGTCCCTGATGACTGGCCTGTGTCACAGAAAGCCAGCTACCTGACACTGCAGCACCTATCTCTCATTTTACTCCCCTATGTGCCCTCCTCCCCCTCCTCATTCATCACAGATCGAGAGCTGGAAGGATAAAAATTGAGGGGAAGCCAGTATTTCCTCACACTTAATCAGTGTGTCCAGAGACAGTATACACTTTTTGGCCATGCTGTTAATCTCTAAGTGTCCTAAACAGATAAAGCTTTCTAGAGGAGCTGCTGCAGACACCAAGAAGAAGATAAAACTCACTTGGTTGCTTGCTTGGAAGACTTCAACTTCCTAGCCTGAATGTGGACATAAAGTGCAGGGACAAATCCTGGCAATTTCTTCCTGTAGGAGATAAAACCTGATGATAAGAGGGACAGAACTATAAAACTTCATTCCGTAAATCTGAGGCATCAAGAAACGATACTATCAAGATAACCTCCCATTCAGCTGCTGTTGGGCTGTTTGCAGGCAGCATTCTGGCTTTTCCTGACCAGGCCCAGTACAGACATGGTGCTTATTGCTCTAAAGATTGAAGTGTTCTTGACAAAGGAAAGGTCACTGAAAGCTCCACATATTGCTGCAAATTTTCAGTAGACTTTTAGTTACTCATTTCTTGCCCTTCTAATTAATAGCACAGAGAAGTGGAACTTTCAGTTTGCTGACTCCTTCTGCTGCCCATTAAAAAGACCTATACTAAAGTACCACTTTCAGTACAGACAATTCTGCATAGGATAATCCAGCCTATCTACTTAGCTCTGTGAAAACTTGTGACATTTAGGCTTTGCCAGAAAAGAAAAAAAGGAACGTCAAGAGTAATAGAAGATTGGAGTGCTCCTGACAGGACATCCATGGAAGCTGGCACAAACTGGCACTAAATCAAGAGATAACTTCTTGACTCTGCTCCAGTTATCCTCGCTGACCTTGTGAAAAAACAAGGGTTTTCTGAGTCTGAATTTCCAAGGTAAAGAATGAGGTAATACCCTTTTGCCCACCATTTTCTTTAAACTGGAAAGATTTTGATGGTGGATGTCTCACTGCATCCACCAGTGCCCATAGTTCAAGGACTTGGATTTTAAGCATGCTACAGTGTGTTTAGGAAACTGAATTTAAAAACCTTCTTTGTAAAATACAACTACAATTCATGAAATGTACATCTGGAAATCCAGCAGATTCTTAGTGTAACTCATTAGTAAAAAGCCTATTCATCTGCCTTCTTTTAAAAAAACAAAGAGAGTGCAAACGCAAAAGACAGATCCCTGAAGCAGAAATTCACAGAGAGTAGGGATGCAAAGATAAGGCCTCTGATTCATTTTACTGCAGCCATTAAGGTTCATTTCTTGGGAAATTCCTCCTACCTATAGATGTGCACCAAACACCTGGAAATCTCTCGAGTAAGATTTATAGTTGCAAATTGCTTGCAAATTAGATTTCACTGGAATATCTAGCGGCCCTCCCCTCTTATTTTAATTCCTCCAAGAAATGCTCTAGCCCACATAAGGAATATACAAACATTTTTGATATATGTATATATATACATGCATAATTCATATGTTGCAAGAAAAGGTACTTTAAACTGCAGTGCATTCAAAAGTGAATAAATTTTAGCAATGGATGCACAAACAACCTTTATTCTGTATTTGCACTTGCCCATTACATAGGACTCTCCAAATAATAAAGGAGTATTTATTCTCCTACTGTTCTTCTTAGGTGGCTAGCAGATAATATTCCCATCATCAAATCATTTATTTTTTAAACCTGTTGCTATTCTGTTGAACAGACTGCTCAAAAGCTGTATGTCTGGGGTAGAAACCCCTTGACTAATAATTATAATTAAGTAATGAAGATTATGTCACTATATCTGGTGATTTGGCAGGTAAGGGAATACATGAAGAAACAGAATATATAAGGATGAGCCTGTCTAGAAGATATGCATCCTGTAGTCTTCAGGGTATTCACTAATAAAATTACTGTATGACTTGTAATTATGTTTTGTAAGTTAAAGAAGAGCCAGAATTATATCTAAGGGATGGGAAATGAAAAGATAGACTGATTAATTTTTTTTTTGTTATATATAAAGAAATAGTAGTAATTACAATTTGCTAAACATACCTTGAACTATCATATATTTAATTAGGATCATAAATAAGAACATCTATAAGTATCTACACAAGTGAGGACCAATAACAATTCAAATTATGCAGATGCACAGGCATATGACACCTTAATGTTTTAGGTCAGAATTTCATTAGATTATTAGATAGAGCTATAAAATCTTACGGGACTTTAGGAGTTGTGAAAAGAGAAGAAATTCCATAGCCAACAGCAATAGGAGTTTGAGATCACAGATTCACAGAATATTCTGAGTTGGAAGGGACCCACAAGGATCATCAAGTCGAACTCCTAAGTAAATGGCTTGTATGGGAATTGAACTTACAACCTTACTGTTATTAGCACCATACTCTAACAAGCTGAGCCTAGTTAAATACAAAGAAAGCCTTCATTAAAAAAAAAAAAAAAAGAAAAAAATATTTTATTCCAAATTTGACAGAAGTTTTCAAGAAAACTTTCCAGTTAGCTTGAAATAGCATGGGTGGAATTCTACATGAATTTGAAGTCCAACAAAAGACCCATGAACTCCCGTGGGAGGCAGACAATATTTTGTACTATTTTATTCAACATAAAATTTTTACACTGCATTTATTGCTGTGGTCTCTGAGTATTCTGCAGGGCATTAGGGCGATAACTACTGTCTATCAGCCGCTCAGCTGCGCCCTCGGGGCAGAAGTGAGGGTGTGCTGGGTGGCGCGCTTTTCTCCAGAGGTGAAATGGAAAGATCCCACTAGGTTACTCCAGTGCTTCTGTAGGAGAAAACTGCAGTGGATGAGGATGCAGGAGGTGAAGTATATCTGGAATCAGGCACATAGGCTCTGTGGCCACCACACGGATTTGGCCACTGAAAGGAGCTCAGTAATGGTGCCAATGTAGAGAGGCTGCCAGGACGAAGGTCTAAGCCCATATCCGTACATCTCCTCACCGGCTTGGCTGCATGTGCACTTATACCAAGGGCTGAGCAGTGCTAGCAGTGAGGAGCTGCAGGGGTAAGGGAATCTGCAATCACATTTCACTTTCACAGCATTACACTGCCAGTCTTTCATCTGCTGGGTTCTCTAACCTATATTTCATCCTCTCCAAAGTAGCTTAATTTCTAAGAATCTTCCTCTTTGCACATTTTTAATTCAGAAGAGTAGCTTGTACTGATTATCGTGCAGGACCTCTGAGTTTTTACCACAGGTGGAATACTATCTGCGTTTATTTAGCTTGCTCAGCAAACAGTCCTTTAAGAGTAATTATTGACAAATTAAAGAAGTCAAGTTAGCTGCTGCAGGGATACAAATGGATCACACAGAGTGTCTTAATCAGAAAAATACTGTTTGAAACAAGACGTCATCAAAGACTGGTAAATTGAAAAATGTAAAACATCTGTTAGATAACGCATATACCATTTGATCTACTGTCATAATTCTTAAGGGAAAAAAACCCAAACCAAAACAACAAAACCAAAATGCTGCTGTAGCTGGTCACTGGTGGAATACAGAAGATAGAATTTCAGTAATCAGGTGATACAAAATTATGGAAATAAAAAAAAAAAATAAAATGCCCATTTCTTAATTTCAGTAGGGTCTAACGGTATCCAAATGAAACACCTGAAATTACATCTTTCTAATAAATATTCAGTTTAAATAGTGTACTTAGAAATTATAGTGCTAACTCTAGGGAATATCTAAATAACAGATCAGTCATCTGCTATTTTATTTGAAGGGTACTGGTTATACATCTGATGTAGCATTTCCTCAAATACTGTTCTTCCTTGATCTGAATACAAAGAAAACAGACGTGATCTTTTTCAGTGTAACAGGCAACATGTTATAAAAGATTTCAAGGCTAAACAAAGTCTCATTAAAAATGCAAGAAAATTAAACACCATCATATTTTGTTGTTACAATTATGAAAACATTCAGCTCATGTGTATGCACTCCCTGAAGGAAAAAACAAGTTCAGCATTATGTAAACAGCAACTGTGTCCTTATCTATGGGAAAGCTAGGGAGTCACACCGTGAAAATTTTCAACGTAAAGGAGCTATTGAGGTTGTATCCTCCCCTCCAGTCATACGCTGTATTTTAAAAGTCAGCATTTTTAAAACTGGCAGCTACAGTTAAATCTTAGTTACTATATTAAAATAATAAATAACTTCAGTATCAAAGCTATAACTCAGTCTGTTGACTACTACTGAATATTGATAATTTAGTTGTGAAATAAGGTCTGATTTTCTTTGGATAGCTCTTCAAATTACAAAAATTTCTCTTCATTATAAATACACATAATGGCAACAGTCTCAGAATTAAAACAGTATCAAAGTAACACCGCAGTTAGGATTTTAACTTAAATTCTTTAACTTCCTTCTATAAACAGTAAAATGTTAGATGCTACCAGCTTAAAAATAATAAAAGAAAATTTTTGTAAGTATAGGTCATTGATACTATTATTACCAAGCAAGATATTTACTTCAATTCTCTTGTTGAAGTTTTCCCATATACTGACCAGCAGAAGTCTCTTTGCTTCCCTAGGAAATTTCACATTCACCCTTGCTTTAAAGGGTGCAATATTTTCTCTTAAATGATCCAATTCTGTTTTTTAAAAATCTAGATCGATAATACTTTTGCATAAAATTAAATAGCCCCCACCAGTATATTTTGAACGCTGGGGAACTCAGAACTGTTAGCAGTAATGGTCCATACCAAAACTTCCTCTGTGACACTGGGACATGCACATTTCTTCCCAAGCATGGTATTCATATTCCTTTCTAAATTCACAGGTGAAAAGGGTCTCCCTATTCATTTTGAAGGGATGCCTTGTGTAATGTGAGCATAAACATACATTAAGAAATTCCATAAACACATCAACTGGAACAGGCAGTATCATACTTTTCTTATACTTTCTGCAGGTGCTAGCCATAATATGCACAAAGTGAAACAAATATTCACAGGGCCAGATGGCAGGATGGCAGGGCCAGAGCACAGCTAAGGCTCATGGACCAGCAGATGGACTGACAGCAGATACGTGCATCTTTTATCCAAGGCCATTGGGAGCAAGGACAGGAGGGCAGAGCCATCACCCCAAAGACCCATGTCTGCAAGTGTGCGAGGAAGGAGAATGCTGAGCTCCCAAGATGAAAGTCACTGGAAAGGACAGCTTGGAAAATGTGAGGAAGTGAACTGGATATTTGGTCTTAGCAAGTCCACAGAAGCGGGATACTGTGTAGATTCCTTTGTAAATAAACTGAATTTCTGTAAAGAAAGACCTTATTGTAAAAATCAATTTCCCTTACCAGCAGACTAATTGAGCACAGCTCTGAATACTGGCTAAACACTTGAGTCAAAAAGCAACAAGATAAAGCTTTAAGCATAGTAGAAAAGTTACTAAAAGAATATTTTCAAGCCTATCCTGGAACATTACACAACTTATTTCTTCTTCAGCCTTATCCCCAATGCTCACTGTCACCATTCTCAGAGATTCCTTTCTCACTGCCAGCATTGAAAAGCATAAACACTAGAGATTGTCTTTCTACAGCAGATTTCTTTCATGCCTCTTCAGGTTTTAAAGCAAAGTCCAAATACAGATGATGTGGGAAAATCACCTCTAACAAATGGGAAACTGATGGCAAATAAATAGCTGGAGGCATAAAAAGAAAGCTTATCTCTTACTAAACTTTATTTATCTTTCCTTCAGTGTGGAAGGCATATACCAGTCCTCACTGTTTTTAAAGGAGAGGTATTCAAAAGCCAGTGTTGGCACAGAAGGGTGAAAAATCAGGAGAGATTTCAGCTAAGTAGTGGCTGGACTCATTATCAACTTGCTTCCTCCAGCCCACAAACCCCAAAATTGTCCCTTCGTACCTAATGTCATTATGCAAAAGTGAAAGACTTTCTTCTGTAACAACCCAGTACACAATTAGGCTGGGGAACTTAGAAGATGCTATGTACATAAATGGGCATATGCCTTTTTGATAAAGTCTTAAAGAAATATTATTATTAAATAAGCCTATGTGTCCTTGTGCTTTTTGCCAAGATTAAGCAGACTATCATATAACAGTCAAAAGAGTGCAACATCACACATAGGGATTTAAGAGGAACAAAAGATCTCACACATACAGATGTGAACACTAAGCAACTTCACCAAGTGCAGCGAAATTAATCCCTGTAATTTAGGCAGTTTATGCCTTTTGGTGTTTAAAACTATGGATATGTCTTCAATCTTGAGACAATTGTATAAAACTTCATTTGTAATGAGTGTTGTTCGTTTGACTACGTGAAAGTACATTTCATTAATGAAAGGCTTCCTCTTTTTCAGAATCACATATTTTGAGTTTGGGGCCATAGATAAATAACAGTGTACACAAACAAAATGAAAATAACCTTTGCATTGTGAATTATTTTCTTTTCCCTCTTGCTGGAAACATTCCCTCCCTTCCTGCTAGTAACCATAAATCTTTCTCTGTACTGCTCTGTTAAGTTTAATAAGAAGTACAGCACAGTAGCCAGTGCTGGCTTTCACTTACTGTAGCTTAATGTTAAGCAGCATTTCAAAATATTAAGTTGTAAGATAACTAAATAGTTTTTTTTAAGTCTTTGTATTGGGTTTCCATGTCAGGATTTTGGAAATGGGAAGGCTATAGGGTTGACTTCTGTGAGAAGTTGTTAGAAACTTCCTCTGTGTCCAATGGAGCTGATGCCAAGCAGCTCCAAGATGGACCTGCTACTGGCCAAGGCCGAGCCCATTGGTGACAATGGCAGCACCTCTGGGGTAATAGATTTAAGAAGGGGAAAAAACCTGTGCAGCTGTGGATGGGGCCTGAAGGAGACTGTGACCCTGTGAGACACTTATGCTGGAGCGGGACTTGTGTCCATGGGGAGGACCCACACTGGAGCAGCCTGTTCCTGAAAAACTGCACTCCATGGAAGGGACCCACGCTGGAGCAGTTCATTAATAACTGTAGGCTGTGGGAAGGACCCACTTTTGGAGAAGTCCATGGAGGACTGTCTGCCACGGGAGTGACCCCACACTGGCACAGAGAAAGAATGTGAGGGGTCCTCCCCTGAGGAAGAAACATCAGCAGAGACAATGTGGGGTGAACTGACTGCAGCTTCCATTCCCTGGGGGAGATTGAGAATTAACAATACTTCTCACCTCCCTCTAGACACTCCAACAGGAAAATACTAATTTACTAATAACCTCATCACAGCTGTCTTGCTTTCCATTTTCTCTGTTTCAGCCAGTAACATACACTGGCACCATGTGGCATTGATGGAAAAGTATTTGGGATTTCTTTCAGCAAAGATTCTGCTCACAAATCTTCATACAAAAGAGGAGGAAAACTTGCGTTCTTTAGGGCATGAAACCCATATAACAGAATTGCATAGCTTTTTTATATGACCTTGGTAATAATGTTCCAGTGCTTTGTGGCTGTTCCTAACTACAGATATCTATAGCCTGACTTCTGAAAAACAAAATATTACTTTAGTTGTCTTAGCACTGTCAGCAGCAATATGTAATGAGAGGATGTGTTTATTCTCTTGGACTGAATTTCTCACAGGAGTTCTAGTCCACAATCATCCATACTGCCTATGTGTTGATCTATCTGCAAGGAAAAATTTGGAGGCAGGAGGATAGTTTCAAAGCAACTGCAAATGGTCACAGCTGACAAGATTACAGTTGAGATTCCAGTTTGCCTGCCTGCTCCCCCTCACATACTCTGCCCCCTCCTTGCTCCGTGCCACTAAGCACAAGGCACCATAACTGTGCCCGATGCTGTGACATGCAGTGCTGGAGTGAGCAGCTCTCACCTACTCACTTCCACTGTAACAGCAGCAAAAGTGGTGAGGATGAGGTTTGTTTTCCCACAAGTAATGGTTTGGTTGCACGAATCCGTCCCAGGCCTGGTACATGCAGATCAGGAAACCATTTCACTTAGAAATAAGACTCCAGTGTGGAACATCCTTGTTCCCCTGAAACAAGTCTTCAGTCTTGAGTAGCTCACCAGATTGACCCTTGCTACTAAGCTGGTCCTCATCCTTTACAAAGTGTCCATGACCAAATCACATCATCCATCCTGACTATATTAGTTTCCAAGACACAGAAGACAGACTGTTTCTTCCCAAGCCCAGTCTGTGGCCATGGCAGTGACACTTTTCCTCCAGTCCAAGATAAGTCAAAGCTAAGCTGTCTGACCTAGCCAGCATTATGGCATTGCTCTGCAAGCGAGCTGGTGCAGGTACACTTGCTGTTGGTGAGGGGAGCAAGGCTGAAGGGCAGACAATGTCATCTTTAGAGAGGGGACATGCTCTGCACACTCTTGCTTATGGAGGGTGTACTGACAGCCGTTGGCCAGAGCTGAATGCCTGGGATTAGGAAGACTCTCCAAACCCCCTCTCCCAGTCTCCTCCACATACGCATTTTTGCTGTTCTCCCTTCATCCACCCAGCAGTAAAGCAAGCACTGTGAGTACACTCTACTAATCACACTTGCAGCTCCTCAGACCTATACTGCAAATCTAGTCCTCATCTATCAGCTATGTAAATAGGCAAATTTCAAGCCTTCATAGTTGCAGGCTGTGGTCAACAGCCTGTAGGAATTATAACACTCCAGACTAGCTCACATTTTTGTCCAGTGTGGGTCAATGTGGCATTAAGCAGAGGTACTGTAATTAGAACACACCACCACTTCACTAATCACAAATGCCCATTTTGCTTTCCAAGGACTCATGAAGGAGCCATGGGTTCTCTAACCACATCTCTAGATGTAGGTCAAGCATTAAGACAGACAGACAGACAGACAGACAGTAGGGTAGTACCATTAGCATGGTACCTTCAGGGAAACAGCTGTACCTGCCAGGAAACCAGGTGTTGAAAGCTTGGGCTAGAGATCTTTTCCAGGCAATTCTCCTGGATCAAGGCCTGCAGAGAAATGAGCCCAGCCTCGACAAAGGAATGTGAGTAGTGATCTGGCAGGAGCCTGACTTCTAATGTAGAATCTGCCCTCTTCTCTTTTCCAACATATTGGGAGGCAGAGGAGAGTGAAGATTTGTCCCTGGGAGACTTCTTTGTGGCTGTAAGTACATGCTCAAAATGGCAGGATGAAGAAATGAAAAATGGGACATAAAAAATATGAACATTAGCACCAAGTTTCTGTGCCTGATTTTTGCCCATTCCTGTTAAACTGCCCATAATCAGAGAAGATGTGTTACAGCATGTTTGCAGGTTCTGTAGCACTCAGCTGCCACAGCCATGCAGCAGTCTCTGTCAGGGAGAGCATGCAAACCTAGAGGATGGGGAGGAACACAGCATTTGGATCTGTTAAGATCTGAAAGACTAACAGGACACACTAAGCATATGTTCCGGAAAACACAGACCTGATTTCCAGAGGGAATATTTAAAAATATTTCCAGGCCAAGATGGACGGAGAAGGATAATGAGATTTTTGCCTTTGGGGTACAGGTACCTCAAAAAGAACAGTAAAAAGCAATGGTCCCTGTGGATAGGGCTATTCCCACAAGAGGGACAGATGCATCTTCTCTATGATATAAAAGACAGAGGTTTTTCTTTTGCTGCTGTATAGCACAGTTGCCATAGAGCAACAGTTTCGCTGAATTGAAAATATCTGCTCTTTGGTTTTGCATGGGAGTCAGCTCCTGGCAGAACAAGAGGATGTTTTCCTCCTCTTGAGGTTTTGTGCACATTGTGGGCTGTGTTAGATGTGGCAGGGCAAGTGGTCTCACTAGTGCATTTTGGTTTCCCTGTTTTAAAGCCGCAAAGAACAGATGAGTCTATCCTTGGCTGGAAGTTTTGGCCAAATATTTCTTAAACTGTGTTTTCAGAACTGTAAAATACCTTAGGACTGTTCCAAAATCAAATCATTTCAGTGCCTGTCCACTCATTATCTGAGCTAAGTGGCCAGTAAAGTTGGGGCAATAGATAAAGAAAAAGATACAGGTGCTAACATTTATATGCAGAGGGGAAAACATTCTTTATGAGTCTAATGGTATGCATTTGGTTCTGCTGTTTGTGCACTCAGAAACAGACAAACCAAAAAAGTGAATACATAATGATGGCTGTTCCTGATGAAGAGGTATAAGCGGTCAAGTACATGGTTGTATCAGTGGCAATGCCTCATTACCCAGTGGAATTCCACCCAGGGATGGCTCCCCAGAGCTGCTGACTGTGTAGAGTAGGTATAAGCAGGTTATCAGGTGGCATAACCTGCATTAAATCTGTTTGATATTGAGGAAAAGGTAAGTATTGGTGAGTTGGGAGCAGGTATCATGTGGCCTTCCAGTCACAGGTCTCATGGGACTTTCTGTCAGCTGTGGGAGCACTAGGCAGCATGGTCATGCAGATGCCTAACAGTGAAGGCTGAAATTATGTATTGATCATATTTCCCATGTTACATTTTAATCTGATTATTACATTTAAAATGCTTGCTTTACATATCTTGGACTGCTAGATCACTGAAGCCAAACAGTAACTTAAGCAACAACAGAATAATTTTAAGAATGCAATAAGAAACAAATGAAATTACAGCAGGGCTTCTGCTGTGACTGTAATTCAATTTCTCATTGAGCGTGATTAGCTCTTCCTCTCTCGGCGAGGAGTGTGATAGACAGGACCGGCCCTTTGCTCTGTGAACAGATGTAGGGCTGGTGGGGCAAATTGTTTCTGGTGACGACTGCTTTGGTTCACCAAAGATACCTGGATTCAGAAACCTTCTAATTACACAAATGGTGAATTGTAGCCCTGGCAGTCCTTCTCCCAGTGTTAGAGAGGGTGTCAGTGTCACCACCTATTGCTAATTCCCTGCATTATACAGTCCATGTAGATGAAGGCAGCAAAGCTATTCCTTTACCTCAAGCTATGAAATAATTGGAAGTACAACAATTTAAATCCCTTGGTGCTGGAGGGAGGGGTAGAGGCAGTGGAAGGGCTAAAGGTGGGCAAGAGGTGGGTAAGAGGTGGGCAGTCAAGCTGTCTCTTCTCAGTCTCAAAACTCATTCAGTTGTAAATCAGATCACCTTTGTGCTACTTTTCAATTTACTGTTCATGGAGAGATTCAGAAAACCTAGTAGCCTAAAGCAAAAGCTTAGCAAGCCAGGCTGCAATTCAAGGCTTGCTTATTATGACCTTTACTCATGAAGACTGTCTTCACTTTCTGAAATGGTTTTCTTTTACCCATTGTCAGAGACTGAAATGTTATGGTTCATGGCTTAAACATTGTTATGAAGGACTTTTTGCCCATGATGACAAAACTGTATAAAGAAGGTGTGACTACCAAAGCCCTCTCATTCCTGAAGATGCCTCCTAAAGGGAACTTTGGACTGTGAGTTAAGCCACCTAAGGGAACTTGAGATAAGATAAAGGTGACAGTGTTGTTCAATCATCTCAGGTCTAGGAAAAAGCAAACAAGGCTGAAGGAGAAGAATGCATCTACAAGAAAGCCAAACCCAGCAGCTGTCCTGAAAATCATCCCTGTCTGGGTTCCATGGAGTGGAGGAAGCCATAGCCCTCAGGCTTTCTGCTGAGGGCAGGTTTGCACAGACTTCCCCTCCCTCCCCCACCAAGAGGGGAGGAGGAGAGTTCTGGGTGTGTGGCATAACCTCAGGTCAGAGACGACAGCGAACACCCATCCACCCTTACACAAACTGGCTCCCTTGTAAAAAACCCCACCCCGGGAAGGCCATATCCACGGGACATCCACGTGAGGAGCAGCTGAGGGGGTGTCATAATCCATCAAAGACCCCCCAAAGTGCTCCCCAGACTTAGCCTGAGGCCTTGTACCAGAGCACTGCACGTGATGCAAAGAGATTCAACAGATCCAAAGTCTGTTACAAGAGACAGCGTCAAAATTGTCCCCCTCATCCCCCTCCAGGGTGGTACCTGGGCATTCCCACCTGGCTTAAATGTATATTAATCCATCAGACTCTGTTTCAGGTGGGGACCCTCACCACCAAGAAGACTGGATGAAGAGGATCAACAGGACATTGTTGGGATCCATGGAGTGCTGACATTTTCTGCTTAATCTGTCTCTGTAATTTTCTTTCTGTCCCTCCACCTCCTTTCTCTTTCTTTCTCTTTCTTTCTCTCTCTCTCTCTCTCTTTCATTTACTTTTAAATAAAATCCATACTATTGACTTTGGCATATGGTCTTGTTTGCACCTTAATTCAGGCAGAGACATTTCTAATAATTTTAAGAACTGGATCATAACACCCATGTATTTTCCAACGAGTGGAGAAAATGCAAAACTTGTCACAAAAAGCATAAAATTCATGAACAGTAATTGAAAGGATGCAGTTTACATTAGGCTGCATCTTGGTGCCTGAGCTTGGCAGGAAAATTTACTTCTGTTAAGTAGTAGCTTCTGGTCCATGAAACACTCTGATGATATAATTTTCTGGACTTAATTGAGAGTCAAGTTGTAGAGGGCAGCATGATATAAAATGTGACAGGCACTGTACATGGAAGCCTTCATTGTAAATACCGTGAATGGGATGATGCAAAAAGATGTAAGGTAAACACAGAAATTGTTAGAAAGGTTCTATAAGGGAAAACTCTGAGTGATAGGATGAAAAGGGAGGCCAGCTGCAGATGGATGCAGAGGTGGCTGCATTTAGTCTGTGCCAGAGGGAAGACAAGGCTCGAGGAGGTCAAGCTGCAGCAGAGCCACCATAGTCAGGATGGGAGATTATGAGCACCTATAAATAAGCTATGATCTAAGAACTGCCTAATAGGATGTGAAGGGTGAAGTGAGAGCTTGATTCCAACTCAGTTGGAAAACTTTAAGATTGCAGTAATAATTCCAGCATCCACTTCAGAACTGAAGTTCAATGGAGCAATACATTATTGATTTCCCTCCTTTTCTGTACATCTTCTTTCCCCAGTGTGCTACCATGTCTGTAAGTTCACTTTTGATGTACCCTTCTCTTTCGGCAATGATTCTTATACTTCCATCATCTTTCCTCCTCCCAGGCTCCTTTTGTCCTTCTGGTTTTTCCTAGCTCCCTGCCATTAATTTCTATTTCCCCCCTTACCTTGCTTAGTCCCATGTCCCTCTTTACCAGCTCAGTCTCAGTAAATGCTTGCAGATAAAAACCATATGTTAGATTCATCACTGACTGCTGTTTTTAAATGCAACTCCCGATTTAAGCAGCCAGAAGCCTTTCATTGGCATCAGGGTAGAATAATGACACAGGTGGGGAAAGGGAATTGGACTCCCATATTTACAGTTGTTAAAATTACACACTCAGTGTTACGACCTGTCCCTGAAGGTGAGGGTAACTGAAGTTCATTGTAATAGATTCCCTTGGGGTGCATTAGGGTGAAACAACAGTGAACGATCGGTGTTTAAATATATATATATGTGTGTAGGGTTTATTTTAGAACAATTTGGTTGTGATAGAAAGGAGATATGTAGCCATTTTGGTTATTATTCTCTATAGTAGTATAACAATTTAAAAGTATAAATAGATCCCTTAAGAAAATATATAACGAAAAGAAAGAAAAAGAAAGGATAGGAGTAGATTGTGGGGAGGAAAGATATCACCACCTGTGGATTCAGAAATGAGACTTGATCATTTCAATTTCGATGTCCGCTGGTTGACGTGGTCATTACAGTCTTGATCCATCGGGGTAGGGGAGGCCCATGAAACACAGACTTCAATGGGTTAATATAAGTTCAGGTTTATGTGGGAATGCCCAGGTACCTCCCCAGAGGGGGCAGTTTTACACTGCCTGATGTAACCCTGTGGATCTGTTGCAACACTGTGGGTCGTGCACAGTCCTGCGGTGGAAGGCCTCAG
This sequence comes from Melanocharis versteri, assembly GCA_013397845.1. Taxonomy (NCBI): domain Eukaryota; kingdom Metazoa; phylum Chordata; class Aves; order Passeriformes; family Melanocharitidae; genus Melanocharis; species Melanocharis versteri. The sequence goes on along the minus strand of VZTG01001350.1, from coordinate 2,025,189 downwards.
AAATGTGTCTGGGTCACTTTGGGGGTCTTTGATGGCACATGACACCTTCTAAGGCATGACAGCTGTCTCTCACACCAGCCAGCATAGCTGAGCCAGTTATGCCCCATCGGAAAGGATGAATACCTACATGTGAATGTCTTGGTACTTCCCTGGAGGGGGGGAAGCTTTACAACTGAGACAGTTGTGTAAGGGAGGAGATTGGCTTCATAAAAAGCATTATCCCACCTAGCAGCATCTGTTCCTTATTGGCCCTCTCCCTTATGTGGCTCAAAACCCAGCTTGTTACGAAACAAAGGTTGGTTTGTCTGGTCATCTTCTGGTGATGAGTGCTCACTCCCTCTGTCTTACAGGGATCAGAGATTTCACCACCACACACAAAAACCTCTCCTCTCCCCCTTTTGTTGGGGGTGCAAATCTGGCCTCACCAAAACATTCTGTTGCTTTTGCAAATGGCTGGCTGTTTGAGTCATTAACCATTAACATTTCAGTCTCCCAGTCCCTAAGGCTCAAAAGGAGTTGAAACTCCGCAGCTAGCTCTGCATCACGCCCTTACACACTCAGAGATGTTTCCCCTCTCTGCTAGACCTCCAGCACACGGGGTCAAGGTGCTGAAGGACAGCTGCAGCTCAAAGCGGGGAGGACACCTTTGAGACCAAGAGACATCTCTTCTAGAGCAACTGACTGCTTCCCACAACACGTCAAGATGTGGCACTGCAGTAGAATCTGGGGGTAAATCAGGACACCCTTGACTATGAGCAAGGCTACTAGATGTCTGGGGTTTGCACAGAGTTGACTTTTTCCCAGCCCCCAAAATCTTTCTGTGCGAACAGCTGACACATGAAAGCCCTTTGATGACAAAATCGTTGTCCCTAGTGCTCTTACACAACAAAAAGATCATATTCTCTGCATTTGGCAGCACAGATCTGACCCTAAAGACTGTCTATCAAAATTTTCCCTCGGCCAAAAGACCGAGGTTAACAAAGAGGAAAACAATAACAGTTCAGCTGTAAACAATGAATGGGTGTTCCAGTGCCCCAAGGATAAACACAGTCTAGTATTTGGATTATCCAACAGCATCAGGCAGGGCCACAACTGATGGCCCTGGTGCAGGGACAACCCTCAAACTCCTCTAAAACTAAATGCAGATTGGTAGTCAAAGACTGGTCAGTTTGATCTAACATATTCATGGGTGGTCCAAATGATAAAAGCATTAAAACCACTGTACATGCTCTGCACAGTCATAGAATTCCTATGAACATCAAGGAAGGAGGAGACATCCACATTGAACAGAGTCTGAGATAGTGACTAACTTTTTCTGACACAAAGGCTCACACAATGATAAGGGGTTGCTACACAGCTGGAGACTATGCATTGATGTGGAGGGAAAACTCTTGTAAATCTAAAATACAGACAGCAAAATGCTTCAGTTTATTTGTTTTGCTTTGGTGAGTTTTTTTGTTTGGTTGTTTTTTTAGTTATTGACATAATTTTTCAGTTTGCATTGCAAGCTAGTTTTTTGGAATTTTTTAGTACCATGAGAGTAAAACAATATGTGTCAATACACGTCCTTACACAGTAAATAGTGCAATAAATATAATTCCTACTAACTGCTTCCTCTGGAAAAAGGGGGGATTTCTTCCTCTCCCTTTGGTATGGGCATTTCTGCCAATTGTTAACTTTTTTTTTAAACATCTGTCTTTAGTATGCTCTCCTAGACATGACACTGCCAAAAAAATATGCTTAAATTAGGCCCACTATTTTCAAACCTGGCTACTTAAAACTTAATTGTATAAATAAAACTGTGGTCAGTGAAACTTCTCACTAGTCTGTCTGTTAGCATCAGTAATGTTAAGTATCAGTTCTCTAGAAAATTAAGGCTCCAATAAAATCATCTGTCCCTAATTAAAAATGGTTGTTTTAATGATTTCTTTTGATATCTGAATGTTGAAAGCAATGTAAATGAGACATCTGCAGAACTAATATTCAGTACATCATGAACACTCAATTGCTGTCCATCAGTTTATTAATAATTATCACATGCATAGTTAGAATTAAAAATTTAGATTTGCTTCTTTGCTTTGATAAATTGATTTGTAAAAGACCTGCAACATAGTATCAGTGTAAAAATTTTTTTTGCCCTGTGATCAGAAAGAATTTTTTTTTTAACTCCTGAGAGCTTTTGTTGGTTAGCTGTTAGAACACGTGGGAAGACAGGACCAAATGTACAATTTTGGAGAATACAGCTGCCATTAGTTAAGAACAGAACATGAATTAGAGTGTCTGTACTGCTGAAAATGTTCAGAGCCTTTTAAAAAAAAAGCCTCCATTTTATATCAGTCAATTTAAATGCATTAGTTCTGAGAGTTTTTTTGCAATTTGTCATCACAAGAAGCCAAGATTTTTTATGGTCTTTCATATAGAAAAAGCATTGGATTATGTTAAATACTGTATGTGTGTGTGTGTATACATACGTATTTTATATATATATATACACACATATATATTTAATATAAAAGCTATCTTCAGGATACATAGAGACTGCAAAACCAGCCAAAGTTAAATGTGTCAGCACAACCTCTTGCATATTCATTACATGCAGTTTTTTTGAACATATTCTTTCACACTACTGTCTATGGAATACTTTAAACCTGTTTTCACCAGAAAAACCTTCCTGATCTATAAGAACCATAGCAGCACACCTTCCTAAAATAAGCTTTTTGACAGCTCTACAGGCTGAGTGTGCTACTGCATTCTTGGTTCTTAGTTGCCTACTCTTTTCTGGGAGCTGTTGCCATCCCCATTTTGCAGGTAGGAAAATCAGGCGGATATTTCCCTTTTACACTTGCTGTCGGCGTGGCCAGTGGATTCAGTCCACCCAGGTCTCTGGTTTCAGTTCACCCAGAGGGCCCAGAAGTGGTGGCATGATTATTTTCATTTGAAAAGCTGTGGATGGGGACAGGATTACAATGAGCAGTGGGGGTACAATAATATCTCCAGTCAGTAAAGCCAGCTTGGACAAAGAGGGCCGTCCACAGCCCCACTTACACCAGCAAAATAGTATTTTTGCTGGCATGGCTGTTACCAATACTCAGGACAGAATTAAGGCGTGTAGCACTTGTTCACCTGCTTTCTTTTTTACCTTTTTTAACTTCATCTCTAAGTGGAGTCTTTGCCTGTAGAAACCAAAAAATGACAGTGAAATAACAAGAGATTTTAGATCTACTTCTTTGCCTTGAACAGCATCCAATATTTTGAAACTGATTACCATATGGATCACAGGTCTTCATGTAATAATCAGTCTTTCGAAAAAGCAGTGATTAAAATATGGATCACAGGTCTGCCTGGAAAACCCTTCTGAAAACCAGAAATCAGGTCCTGAGGCAAAGCTAATGATTTTCCTTTGGAGTAAGGTCAGTTTGGTACTTGCTTACCTGAAGTTCCAGCTTTGATGTGGTGGTTTTTCAGTTCCCTCTCATTATTGATTCCCATGACTACCTCTGTAAAGATATGGCCTGAATAGGCCCATGGTGTAAGCGACATCCCAGATACACTGAAGTTCCCATGTCTGAAGTTCTCTTAGAAAAATTCTTGGATCCTGTTTAATCTTAGAATCAAAAAATCACAACTTGGAGTAATTCTTTTGCTTCAGTGACTTGAGAGATTAGCCTTTGTAAGAGGAAGGCATACCACAAATCTTATAGTATTTTTAATATTAGTGTTCTTTACAGTCAGTAAGTTCACCTTCTACAATTCTCAGTCATTATATTCCCCTTTTCCGAAAGAATTATTGAAATTAGATAATATGGTTCTGTAGTTTGATACCTACATTGAGAAGGTAGACAATTTTTTATTTCAGATGTACATGAAATACTTGAAATGAATCTTTAGTTCTTCTTTCCTAACCTTGACTATAGGACAAAAAAAAATTACAACAAGCTACTCCGAAGTGACCCATTATAATAATTTTCAGCTTGGCTAGTGTAGGTTGCTCATCTTGAATGTATATTTTCACTGTTCTAATAGGCACCATATCCACTGGGAATGAAAGCTTTTCTTCAAATAAGACAAAAAGTCTCATTCAGATTTTCTACAAATTTCCTGACTATTGCAAGAAGTCCTTTCCTCTTGGAAAGTAAATTAGGAGTTCCAGCTTTCCTGATCCATCCTGCCAGCCTTTCAGTTGTTTCTGAGAGACAGAGAAATTTGATCTCTACAACGTATTAACTTTTTGTTCTTTCTTTGAACTTGGCCAACAAACTGGGTCAATTAACATAAATGGCAAAAGAGGCTGGACATCTGGGGAATGACACCAAATTCATTTTCCATAAACTTCGAAGTAACCAGATGGCAAATGATTCAAAGGCCTATCTTCAAGAACCAGCTGTATAGTCCAGTTACCAGAATGGTGTTAGAAGTCAGCCTTTACAGGAAGAAATTACACCTACAACTTTGCCAATGACCTTGCATTAAAAAAGAAAAAAAATTTTTAAAAAGTTAAAATAAGAATTGTCACTCTATAGGAAATTTATAAGGAGCTTGTCTGTAAATGAGGTATAGGCTATCAACAGTTAATTATATAAAGATAGCACTTAATAAGGAACAGGGTACACATCTTACCTATGCAAGCTGTATATTCAAAACAGATTAATGTTAATTAAATGGTCCGTCAAGCTGGAGTGTGCAAAATCGATGAGCACTGACAGCAGTATAATAGAGATAAATCCAAGACACTGTCAACTATAGAAGGGAAAGTTTAGACATTACACATAAGCTGTGGCATCCAAATTTTGATTGGCACCTCCTCACAGATTCAGTGTTTACTTTGGGAGGGTTTTAGGGTCAGTTCACAGTATAGAGGGAGACCAACTTTCATTATTAGCGGTCTTTGGACTGAGGTAAAAAAAAGTCATCTCTACCAATCTCATATATTTAGGCTGAATTCCCCTCCCTCCACAGAAGGTAGATGAAGCATGACTTTTAGAAAGAGATCTAAATCTCATGGAAAAGCTTTCTGCTGAACATTTACACTAAAGTCAAAGTGACATTTGACTAAGCAACATCCATCACTTGGTAATTAATTTCAGCTCTCTTTGCAGAATATGCAAATTTAATTAGCACAGTTTTATGGCATAGCATTGTTCCTAAAGAAGGGATTTTGGTCCTTCTGGAACTTCCCCTCCCTGGTCTTTGTAGTAGAAATACATGAAAATGACCTCCAGTTCTGAAAAAAAGCAAAGTTTTAAATCAAAATATCACAGAATATTAACTCCATACTTCATGAAATGCAAGAATTTTCCTTGTTTCTATTTAATACCAGTCTGACCTAGATGAATTATCTAAAAATTTCATCTTTTTCCTCGAAGGACCTTCCTGATAGCAGGATGTCAAAACAAAAAGGGAGCAAAGTACAGTTGATAAGCCTCTTCCTATCGAACATCTTTCTGTGGCAACCCTGCGCCAAGCATAGCACTGCAGCATAAAGAGAGACCAGAGCCCCACTTCATCATACACTGAGATAGCTACAGGACAGAATGGAGAGAAATACATTAGCTATACTTAAAATGTATTTTTAGTTTCTTTTCTTCCCTTGACACTTTCCAGCCAGGAATCACTTTGGAGAACTGCAGGAACACAAACATCTTACTGAAAGACTTTTCATTGTCTGCTCCTTAATTCAGGTTCAGAAACTTTACACTCTGAATGAATGAATGACTACCATGGGAGCATCAAACAGATATTTTCTCTTCAAACATTACAAGTACTAAAATGAACTTTGCCTGGTTTCTACAACTTGTAAATCACTTCTGTTGCACTTCTCCAGAAAGGTGCAAGCTGCCCTGAAACTTCTAAGGCCAGCTCATTTGTGTATCATGCCTCTGCTGTTGATTACCTAGTGCTTAAAAAAGGATGAGCTCACCCATCTTTTCCTGAGGGCACGTATGATATCTTCTTCCTCTAACCAATAATCTGTTTTCACAGAGTGCAATTATCTCTGAGGGCTGATTTCTGCAAGGACAATGAACTTAAAAGTGATTAAGAAGGGCACCCACATCTGTATATGCTTGCACAAAGGCAGCATGATTTCATTTCCATAATAAGCCATAAACCAAAGTGCTTTTTAGATATGGGTCCATCTATGGAGTTTCCCACAGTCAAAATTCATGAGAAACATTAGCCAGCTATTTTCAATTGACTACTCTGGCCAAATAAAATACCAAATAAAATAGTAAAAAAAATTCTAAAGGAACGCAACTAAATAAAATAATAGCTTAGTATAGGAGTCAAAGGAGGATTTATGGAGGTACATCCATGCAGAGGAATAGGAAGCAAGTAGTAGCACATCCTAGACAAAAGGCTAATAAAAGAGCACTTGAGTCATTCAGCCTCATCAACTCCCATCTTGCTCTACTCTGTGCTAGTGCAGCCTCACCTCAGGTCCTGTGTGCAGTTTTGGGTGCCACAATTTAAGAAGGATATAAAGCTCTTAGAGAGCACCAAAGGAGGGCAAGCAAGATAGTGAACAGCCTTGAGGGGAAGCCGTATGAGGAGCATCTGAAGTCACTTGGTCTGTTCAGCCTGGAGAAGAAGAGACTGAGGGGAGACCTCACAATGGTCTACAGCTTCCTCATGAGGTGAACTGGAGGGGTTCCTTCTATTTGGTGACCAACAGTACAACCCCAGGGAATGGCATGAAGTTTTGTCAGGGGAGATTGGATATTAGGAAAATATTCTTCACCTATAGGGTGGTTGGGCACCGGAAGAGCTCCCCAGGGAAGTGATCATGGCCCCAAGCCTGACAGAGTTCTAGAAGCATTTGGAAAATACACTCGGGCACATGGTGTGATTCTTAGGGATGGCGCTGTGCAGTGCTAGGAGTTGGATTTCCATGATCATTGTAGGTCCCTTCTGACTCAGTTTATTCTATGATTCTGTGAACTCCACTGTACATGACAAGCAGTTCCCTGACATTCACATAAAAGCCTGATCTACTTTATGTACCCAACATTTCATTGTGCCACTCCTGTCTTTTGGGAACTCCTCTTCCTTTTATTTGTCCTTGACAGCATCTTTTCTTCATTTTAGGGATCGACTGAGACACTCCTGAACATTCACTCAAATGTTTTCTAAGCTCAAATATTTTGATGTTACTTTTGTTCCAGGAACAGACTGAATACCAAAACATTCTGAGAAAGTGTTTGAAATGTTTTCAAAAAAACCCAGAAAATATTTTTTTTCTGCAAATCCAGAATAATCATTTCAGCATTTTCATATCAACATATTTAATTTTCTTGCATTAGAACCAACTGAAGAGAAGTTGATTGAAGGCCACATGAAGATGCAGCAGTCTGTGAGGCTGAAGTGCCTCGTGGGACCTGTCATTCTAGAGCCCTCCCTCCTGCCTAAGTGTTAGGCAGCCTTTTCTGCAGTGCATGATTGCCATGACAGTATGCCAAAATGCATCATGAGAAAGATGTATAGGCAATAAGAAGCTCAGACCATGGAGTAAGGGAGGGCCACAAAACATTTGCACAAATCCGTGAAACCATCCATAACACATAAATGTTGAACTGATTTCAGAGAGAGAGTTTTAATGCAGTTCAAAATACTTTATTTTGGATCAAATGTATCCAAGAGGAGGTCCTTTCTTTAGTTTTCTCCTTGAAATAAAAATAATTTTAAAAATACTGTTTTAAAGAAGTTATAATCATAGCTTCATGATTTTAAGTAGAAATTTTTAAGGGAGAAACAGCTTTGAGTGAGTCCAAAGGAGAGCCACAAAGATGATCAGAGGGTTCAAGCAGCTCTCATATGAAGACAGGCTCAGGGAGTTGGACTTGTGCAGCCTGAAGAAGAGCAAGGTTGACCTTCGAGCGGCCTTCCAGTGCCTAGAGGAAACTACAAGAGAACTGGAGAGGGACTTTTTATAAGGGCATATGATTCATCACTGTTTGACCCACACAAAAGTAAATGTAAAGTAAATTTCTATAGGAAGTTAGCTATAACTACCAGCCAAAGTGTTGGCAACCTAAGACCATTCTGGGGTGATTCACAAAGACACTGACCCCACACAAAACTTAGTTTTCTTTGGAGGCAGGTTTTGTTCTCAGAAATGTTGACTGTCATCTGGTAGCGTATAACTTTCTAATCTCTTTCTGAACCAGTTTGAAAGTGTTAATAATGCCCCATAATTTTAAGAAATAATTCTTCTTTCTAAAAGGTAAGAAGATTCAGGTGTCAGCCTTTGGGGACCTTTGAAAACATTATTATATTCAGGAAAACTATCCATAATCTTGCACAGAGAGAAGAAGTCTTAGAAGGGATTAGAAAATACCAGTGTTCTTTGTCAGTAAGTACATAATTCATTCAATTTAGTTACTGCTAATCTTTTTTCTTTATTTTTTTAGAACTGACCTGATGTGTCAAATTTACATACATTTCAATAGAAACACATTTTCTAGTCATACAGAAAAGATTAGCTATATATAGCATGGTCCTTAAAAGCTCCAAACTGCTTTTAAATCCTACAAAGCAATAGTTTATAACTGTGCTAAGTGATCTTTTTATATAATTGCTATTAAGAACATTAGCACTCTTCCCATACTAAAAGTATCAATTAATCTCATATATTAGAGACAAACTGGCGTTAATGCATCATTAGATCAACAGCATTGATTTCAGAAAGTTTTTATTATGTATATACATTTTAGAAAGATCAGACTATAATCAATTTTGGTTTATAAGTGTCCTTTTGCATATGCTTATCATTATCCAGCTTTGTAAATGACCCATTCCCAGTCACACCAGGGGAATTATGGTAAACCAGCTGATCACACTGAAGGAACTGTAATCTGTTAGTCTCTGCAGTAACCACTGTACAAAATACCTGCCAAAAAATTAAAAAGAAAACAATAAAGAAAAGACTTAAGGGAAGAACAACCCAAACAGAAGAGAGATTGGCTGGATTGGCATGTGATTAAAAGCTTGGGTTTGCAGTTGGAAAACGTGGAGTCAGTTCTTGTATTTACCAATTCACTTCATGTTTCTATATCATAACTTTGTATTCGCCAGATGAAATGAAAGTACTTTTCTACTTAAGCAGCTAACATGTTGGAAAGGGACTGTTTCTCCCCATGTTTCTGTATTGCTCCTACACAAGAGCATCCTGGTGGACTGGGAGACTGGGCATCATAGTGACACATATTAAAACCCCCACAGAAATATTTATACAGGCTTTAAGATTTCAGAGCAGGTAGGAGAGAGGGGTTCTCTATAGCAAAATGAAAATGATCTAGCTAAACAACCATAAGAGACAACATTTAAGGTCACAGAATGAGGTACAAGGAAGTTTTGGAATCAATGTGCAGGTACCATTTTTAAGCTAGTCATCCTGACTGTTTAGTTTTTCATTTTGGACTGAATGTGCACCTTTCATGTCACACAGAGAGGAAAGGATCGGCTGTGTAGAGGAAGTTCAAGAGCTGGAAATTACTTCAAATCTCACCAGGCAGCAAAAACCATTTTGTTTGTTTGTTTTTTCCCCTCATATGCTTTGTTTCCTTGGGTGGATTTCAGAGGGAGGAATAAGGATGAAACATCCCATGACTATTGACCTTGTGAGAATGGGTGATGTATGTCATTTCCCAATTCTGTGGGAATTCATCAAGCCCCTTCTCTACCAGTTGAAAATCATTATGCACATCCTATTTTTAGTTCACACAGTATTTGTTTGTGTGTCTTTTTTCCTGTCTCTTCTTCTTCCCACCAGACTGAGGGCAAGCACTGTGGGAAATTCAACTCTTGTTTGATACATATTAGTTTTGGTTTTTTATTTTAAGTAGCAACAAAATCTTCCACATTAAAAAACTAGAGTGAGACATGACCATAATATTTTTTTTTTGATGAACAAGGCTGTAGAATATCCTTAAATAAGAAACCAATTAAAACCATGTAGATCTAGCAAAGTAGTTCAGATTTATTAAAAACAGTAAAGGTAGTAGACCACCTGCAGCATTCATTAATTAATTGTTTGTCCTCACCATTGAAACAATAACAAAGAAATAATGAATGAAAGTCAGCCTCTGGGTTTCAATTTCTAGACTGGATTTTGTCAAGCATGTACTACTGGGTACCAGCCACATCTTCATCTGCAACACTGAAACCCGGACATTCACCAGTTCTCCATCACAGGCTATAGTTGGGAAACAAGTCAGCCCTTTGCTTTTTCTGTCACATCAAAGTGAATGGCACACAGAAATCTCTCAGTCAGCAATGTAATAAAGGATGGTTTCCAAACTCTTCTCTAAGCCCTCATTTAGTGTGGGCAGAACACAACCCTGAGACAGCTGCATGGCATTTGAGCTGTGTCCTGTGCATCTGGTTCTCCCAGCTGCTGTCTGCCTTCTTCAACCCTACAATCAAAACTGAGACCAACTCTTTCAAGTTCTCTTCAGCTGCATACCCAGGACCTGCAGCTACTCTCCAAAATTTGCTATTGCCATTCCCATCCTCCTGCTTTGCCCTGAAAGAGTCATGGCAGCCAAAGTCCTCCCCAGGAAAAGAGCATCTTCGGTATCAGCTTCCCTCAGGACTGCCATAGCACTTCATTTAGAGATGAACCGCATCTGCCTTTGTAGTAGGTACAGGTAGGATACACCGAACACTGAACTACAGCACACATAAAAGCAGGTGGAAGAAGCTGTGCAGTGAAACGTTCTACACAATTACAACCCCCAGGGCTTGTGCTACCTTATTTATAGCTTTCTGCACCCTCTTATTCTACCCCTTTCCAGGTAAAAAATCCCAGATATGCTTGGATAAGTACTTCAAAACTGTATTTTCAGAGAATAGGTCCAATAGACAGCAAATATTTACAGTTGCCATGGAAAACAACTCTACTCTATGCCATGCTCTGTCATTTTAAATCTGGTTTAGGCCTGACGGGCTGAACAACCAAGGTAATTACATTTAAAATACATCTAGCTGGAGTCAAGCAGTTATTCTTTCCTAGACTGCAAAGCCATAAAGAAGATGAGATGCAGCACTGATGGTAGTAAACTTGGTGATAATTTTAAGGCTAAATGTGCTTTCCCCTTTTCCATTCACATGTTTTTTCTTCAGATGGGCCTTAAAAGCTTGGTATAGTTTGCTAACTAATTACTGGCTGAACTGACACCCAGTTACAAACAATGACAATAAAACTCCCAGATCTCTCAAAGGTATTTCAATACTTGTCCTCTTACCAAGGAGTCATCAATGATCCAAGGTGCTGGGCTATCCTTTCCCTGCCCTGACTGGGTAACACACCTCTGCCAGGAGCAGCCGCCTGTGCTGAGTGAAGCCTTGCTGCCCCTAAGACCAGGAGGAATTTGTCATTAGCCTCCAAAGAGAGACACCAAAATCCTTTCTATGGAAGTCTGACAAGGATCAAAGGGAGGCACGGCTCAGTCAGTTTTCCATTTCTGACATCTACCTGAATCTTGCAAGAAAGCGGATTATCCCCATACTGATGTTTAAGCATTCCAGTAATTATGGATTTTTTTGGCATACATTTCAGCATGAAAATATGAAACATATATACAACTCTTAAATACTCAGTTGTGCAAATGTTTTCCAAAGCTGCATGATAAAATGATGTTACATTAGCTGCCTTCTGGGGCCAAGCCATATATCTATTTCAAGAGGAGAATTTGAAAGTTTAATATTAATGGTGAAGAATTGCATATATCCTCTAGAGAACAAGGTGTAGAAGATGAATTTATTTACTTAGCCCACTTGATCTTGGCGAAATAATTAGTAAGCAAATTAATCCCTGACATGGCTCTGAGTAAGTATGGACCGTTAAGTGTGTCTATCTCTCGCTCCCTATCTCAAATTTGAAGTTTACATCAAGTCTACCTCTATTAATAACAGGTCAGAATCATGCAGTCATTTACAAATTAGGAGTTAAATACACTCTTTCCTCACTAGCCTCAACATGTAAGTAAAAAGGTGATTTTATATGCAGTCTAACAATATTTATAAAAGGGTGAACTGCACAAACATGTCAAATGACCTAAAATGAATAGTTAAAATGATCTGATCATCTGTTGGTTAGTTTTCATTTTCAGATCAAATAGTGTGTTAACTTTTCTACTTGTTACATTGTGCAATTCATAAGCTACCTGTTCATCCTCACCAAAAGACACTGTATATATATTTTTTTTATTTATAACACCACTTGTTTTCAGCCATAAAGATCATCATTTTCAGGATTTTTTATTTTCTGCAATACTGGATAAGAACTGAATACACTGCAGTTTAGTAATCCCTTAAGTGCTACTTTTCAGGCCAAAGAAGCCATGCAGAAAATTTTCTGAGGTCCTCGACAGAAAAGGTTTTGTGTAGGAGGAGGATAAAAAAAAGATTTTAATAATGAAGTGTGGAGTTGCAGTATAGAGAGACAGGTTAAGGCTCCCCAGGGGCATTGGCAAAATTGAATTTTGCCTCTCCAAGAATGGAGTCTCAGCGCTTTGACCGTGGGAAGGGGCAGAATCACCACAGGAATCTTGTGACGGTATAGAGTTTGTTGGGATTGCTGCTGCCAGAGAGGAGGACTGGGCACTCCCATGGGGCTGGGCTGCCCATATGTGCCCTCATCCTCACATTGTAGCTCCACTTCCAATAGTGACCTTCCCAGTTTTGCCACAGGCAATGTAAGCAGGAGGGGCTCAGCCCTCCACAGTCTGAAATCCAAAGCAAACACCAACTCTGTTCCTGCTCACAGCTGGTGATAATCTTTAATTATCAAGATGTCCCCATGGCAGATAAGTTTCAGTGCCTAAGAGCATGGTACCTCCTTTTCAGTGGATAAATAAATATTTCTGGAGTCATCATACATGAGCATAGTACAAAAATAGGATCGTGAATATGCAATATAGAATGATCCTCCAAAGGATCATCCTTTGTTGCCTGCCTCAAAGAAACTTGTTTCAAATAATAAGGACAGATACTCAGTTACTACAAATTGCTACATGGTACAGACGTTCAAAATTTCTTTGAAATTCACTGATCTATGATAATTTTCATTTTCAAACAAATCACATAGCAGAGTACAGTAGCTGTAATTATTTTGTTTGTGGTGTACACAGATGTCTGGATCGAGTGGGAGCCATGCTACACAAGTCAACAGGCAGCACCCATCTGGCTACAAGGCACCACTCATACAGACAGCATGTAACTGCTGGATACGACCAACAAAAACCAGGGCAAGATGAAGACAGGACAAGGTGGATGATGAAGTTATGTAACAGCAAGAACATGGTTTAGTATCAACTAGTCAGGTGTACATGCTATACAAAAAAGAAGCCATTGGTAGCAACAAGCACACTATGAATGTTACAGCTAGGAAAATAAATATATTTTAGCTGATTTTAGGGTATTTTCAATTTCCACATTTATTATCAAATTCAATTTCCCTGAATTTGCTCACTCATAGCTGTATTTGCTTTCTAAAATAGCTTCACAAGAATGCCTGGTTCTCTGTTTTCAAATGGGTTATAGAACCAATCATGAACAGTTTCAGAAGTGGAGTCACACAAAGTTTGTTGACTGAGGTATTTGGGCAGCTAACCTGCTAAATTAAAAAATATATGGGTTAGTCCTGCTTACTCAGCTATTGTTAATGATACTCAGATTCCCCTCCCCTTTTTAAGTTTCAGCTGATCAGATATGAGAAGCAATCTGATTTATCAGGACTTCAGGAAACCCTATCACCAAGACTGAGGAACGAATAGCCAAAGCCTTGGGTTGGCAACATGTCCAAAATTTCTTAGACCTAGATATGTTTTATTAATAATTTGCAAGCAGAAACAACTGCAGACTGAAAAAAAAATTTATGATGGCATGATGGCATTTATTTACCACATCAGCAGGAAAATGTTTATTTCTAACATTTTAAATAAAATATTTATATTTTTGAAATAGGAAAACATTCATACTATATAATTGTCTTCTACTTACGTTGACTGGAAACATCTCAATCTTTGCAACAGAAATAGTTATTAATTAACAACACTAATTTTCTAGACTTGTTCAGACTGCACTGTTGATTAAACATCCTCAGGACCCAGTAAGAATAAAAAATGAGCGTGTTATGATTTGTCAGTTGCACAAACATGACTTTCAGCTACCAGGAAAGTCTTTGAGCTACATAAGTACTTACCGCATTCCTACAAAACATAAGCCACATGGTGAACTGCCTCCACTTAAAAAAAAAAAAATAGAGCAGCAGAATTGTATGCAAGAAGTCATGCTTTTTCACTACTTAAATTATAACTTCTTAAAAAACAAGAGGAAAAGCAGAGATATTGCAAAGTGGTTAACATACATTTGTGCATAGACCTTTCTGTCCACGCATTTATGTAAATACAATCAGCATTTGATTTCCATGAGTGTCATTTTTTCCCTACATTGTTCTAGTTAATTCTTGCATTACTTTCTAAGAAAAATAACCAATAGGAAAGGAAACAAATAACAGAGGAGACAAAAAGTGTCTAATTAAATAAGGTATCTGCCTCCTTCCTGGTACTCCATTACATCACACTGCCAGAAAATATTTTCAGAAAATCCATTTGTTCTAGATATCGCCTCCTCTCCAGCTAATACACACAGAGCATATCCTGCTTTCAAAACACTTTAGTCTTAATATTTTAACCAGTTCACATTGGAACATTTGTCTTGATCCTTACACCTAGGTTAGAAATGGCAGATATCCAAGCACAAATCCTTGCAGCAGTGTGAAGGGTATTTTTGCTGGGATAGGAGACCTATTCTTTTCTTGTGCCCACCATTTCTTAACCTAAGCCTATGGTTTCTTTTTCTTGGACGCTGGTCCTGCACTGTGTGCATGAAGACAAAGAAGCCTGTAAGAGATCATTTATACTTCCTGCAAACTCGGGTGCACTGGACCACAGAATGTTCCTTTGAGTCATTTTCCCTGCACTGCCCTTAGAAATAGAGCTTATCTCCTTCTTGTCTGCTTTGTTCTCTTTACTACCAAAAAAAATGGTAATTTTTGGTCTTTAATACAGCACACATCAAGGACTCAGACTCCATTGTGTTAGAAATGACACAAACAAGGATAAAAAAAAATCCTTGCTCTAGAAAGCTTGCTGTTCTGAGAATTAGATATGCTAAGATGCAACACTAATGGACTAGATCAATATGGCATTTGCTGTATTTTCCTTTGCTTTGGTCCTTCTGGTAAATAAGGAATAGACTCACTTCAGTAGCCGCCAAGCTGTGATCATGGAGCAGGACGTAGGGAGTCACAGCTGAGGTAAATCTTTGAAGGCTGTATGAAAGTCTGTGGAGACCACAGAAAAGGCAGAAGTATATTTGCAGGAATTGCATGCAATTACTGTAAATTGGTCTTCAGATGATAAAGACTGACATAGCCTAAAGACCAGCTGATGAACATTTACAGAGATCCATTCAAACCTACAGGTCCCATAAGCGTGTAGCATTAGGACATGGTAATGGGAGGAGAGAGATGGCTGCCCATTTGTGTTACTGCTTGCAGCTCCAAAACCCAAGAAACTGGGTTTCCATTTGCACCAGGACTGATTAAGGAAAGTTCAAGCTGCTCTCTGTAGAACTGTAACACAATACATCAGGTTGCCCACCCCCACATCCTGACAGGGTCAGTGGCACAATTAAATCAAATGACAGCTTTTCTAGCTCATCTCCTCTACTCTCATTCCATCAAGGCATTTGCCTTCTAGAAACCATTCATGCAGGAACACTTACTCCTTGCTGCCCAGCACTTTTGCTACTGAAGACATTAAATCAGAGGCAGCTATTACACTCAGATCTCATGCGCCAGGGCTCCACCAGCCCAGCCAGGACAGCAAACCAGATAGCCCCAGGACACCCCACCTAGCTGACTGCCAGACTCTGTCTTCCCATCCTGCTGGATCATCTGCACCTCCAGTCTCTGCCTCTCACTTTTTATTGCTACCAAATGCAGAGAACTGCTCAGCTGCTATTTCCTTGGAGCAACAGTTATTTCCTTGGAGGGGTTTATTTTTTGGTATTTTGTGGCAGGTCACAGAGCATGGCTATAGAGAGGGCAGGAAACAGGGCATAACCAATCCCCACACACAGGCAAGACAAGAAAATGTCTTAGGACCATCCAAAGGAGAAAAGAATTAAGTTGGACACACTGCTTTTTGTTGTGTGCCTCACCAGTGCCTTCCTAGGAAGTGATAGGGACCTACTTGACTGGCAGCCAGAAGTATGAGTTAATTCTACATCTCTCAACAAAAATCCTTGGAAAATCTTAGTAAACCAAGGAAACCCTGGCCCTTTTTAAAGGTTTGTATGTAAAGACTGCCTGGCACAGGCTGTGCAGTGCCTCCACTGTAACTTCATACTGACCCCCACTGTTCACACACTGTGAATACAGATGTTCCTGGGAGAGTCTGCATCTCCCGCACATGCAGAAAAGTTCATGTACCGCACAGCTGCTTCTTCCCAAAAGTGCTGGCATTCACTCCACAGTGGTGTTGCTTAGGATTTGGAACACACAGCACACAGGCTGGAATACCTGAGAAATTACGGTTTGCCAGGTTGCTGCATGCCAGGAAATCTGGGATACCTAGGAAAAGTTTTGAGACAGGAGAAGAATGCATCTGAGATAACCTAACTATGTAGTAGCTATAGTCTAGAAGAAGACAACCTTTCAACCTGTGCAGAGGACCCAAGGATCACTCAGCCTATTGGGAAAGGAGAGTGCAAATCTTTCCAGCTTCCAGACTTGTCTGCATTTCCTGTTGCCACTCATTTTTTCCTGCCCCTCTCCCCACACCCAGCTGCTCCCTGGGATTCGCTTGCCCAAATTTCTCTGTCTTCCCACACCTGCATTTATTTACCCTTCTGATGTACATAGGATTCTGCACACATCTCCTGCATCATCTCCCTGTGGTCATCCACACACACCTTTTCTGTCCTTTCTGATAACTGAACATTTTCTGAATTTTTCCCTGCACACAGACTGCACTTCTTTTTATAACCCCACCTTCCACCCCCCTGTAGTAAAATCATATTCCCCCCAGAACATAAGGAGCTTTATTCCCTCTCTCTTCTCCTTTTTTTTTGATTATGTCTCCAATGGCCACTGGCTTGGCATGATTGTCAGGGCCATTTCCACTTCCCTTTGGAAAAAGCTACCCATCTCACATAAAAACTGGCAGGCAAAAGGTTTTTTGGCCCTTCTACCTCTCAGTATAGTTTAAGTTTGCAAGTGAAGCTAACATTCTCCTGCTTAGAGGACTTTCCTCTTCTATTTTCCCTTGTGTTTTTTAAATAAATAACCTTCTTTATGCTTTTCTCCTTTTAGGGTAGTGAGTGACAAGCTTTAGCTGGGGTAAACTTCAGCCATCAGGAACTACAATGAAAATACGTTTTTATACCTCTGGATTTCTGGAAAACCTTAACAGAATGTGATAAACCTTAATTAAAGCTGTTTTTAGAAGGGGGCTTTATCCCAGAAACCTTTTACTGAAACAGTACCAAGTGTGCCTTGCTGCCTGAGGTGCCCTATGCTCTCCCGGTGCTCAGGTGGCTGTTGACTGTTTCCAGAGCTCTGATTTTCAGCAAAAGTCTACTGGTGCTGGCACTTCGTCCCAAGATGAGTTGTGATTCCAAGGCTAGAGCAGAAGCGTGGAGAGAGCCTTAAAGGTGAGGAGAAGGTGAAAGGTGTCATCTCATTTTCAGTGACTGCTAGCAACAAGAGAAGCAGCAGTTATACCGATTTATAACTTCCTTTCTACAGAGAGGATATAAAATAAAAAGAGTGAAAGGATGCGAGTATGTGGATATAGCTTGTGAATATCAGCTTGATCATTCCTGGAAATAAATTTTGGGGTTTTTTAAGATAACTTCTTATAGAATCAAATCTCACTTTGTGTTTTGTGGAAGATACCTGTTAGAAAAGCTCAGGCTGCTGTCTTTTGCCTCTCTGACGAGGAGTTTAGAATTACGTGCAGTTTGGTGTGTTCAAAGTCAGTGGTCAGGCTATGTGGAGCCTGCGGGTTCCCTACTAAAAAGAGAGGCTCGTGGTGCACTGCAGAGCTCATTAACAAGGTCGGCTTGTTCAAGTAAAGGTCTCTTTATCAAAAGATTTGTTTGCAACACAAGCAATCCCAAATGTTTTCTGCACATCAGATCTATCATAGAAGTTCATGTCTGCACATCTATTTCTTTCCAGTAGTTTAGATTCAATAAATGCTAGGATGTTAAACCACAACTAAAAAAAAAGGAATTGTTTTAGTCTTCCAACAGAGCATGTCTGCTGCTTAACTGGAAGCCCAAAGGAGGAGAGAAGCTCCTGAACTTCAAATAAAACCAAATGCAGGCTGAGATTTGCATTGAGTGAAGAGAAATACAATGCACATACGAAAAGCAGCCACCCTATTTCCTATCTGGAAATTTTATGTAATATTTGAGTTATATGACTGAACTTAAAATTCGACATCTGTTTAGACAGATTACTTAGCACCTTGGCACAGATGTTCTATGCTTTTTATTAGTGCTTTAATTAAAGATCATTCATCAGCATTCACTCAGCACAGTGAAGTGCCACTTTGAGTAGAGCTGGACAGGGAATGAGTCCTGTGTGCCATTTGTAATAGCAGCTTTAAATCAGGTGGTGATGGCAAATGATTGCCACAAAGCCAGCCACAACCTTTTTGCCAATACTGAGTGGGGAAAGAGGTCAGGAGGGACTAACACTCTCACATCTGTGCAGCAGATGCCAACACACCTTCCACCCCCTTGCTATCCCCAGTGTTCCTGGAGGGAGGGGAGCAGGACAAGATCCCATTATCCCCAGTGTACCTAGAGGGAGGGGAGCAGGCACTGAGGAAAGCAGCCGGGGCCTCCCCTCTGGTATCTGCTTCGACTCTGCCCTGCTGACCCCTCTCACTGCTCTCTGGTCTCTTCCTGCTGGCCCCCAGCAACAAATGGGCTCTACGAGTAAGGGCTTTTCAAAGGGGGTGAAGGGAAAAAGTGGCACAAAGTCTGTCTTAGCTAGGCACGGTAACTGGGAGTCATTGAGGCTAGATCCCAGGAAAGCTACAGAAGGCTAACCAGGGAGGATGTGGAACAGCCCTTCAAAAATATGTGCCAGGTGATGCAGTCCAAAAGAATAAATTTAAAACATTGTGAGTCAAGGATAAAAGTTTACAAGTTTAATGTCACATCCCTGCAGAGTATTTCTGCAATTCAGTGTATTCACCTCACCAACATTGCACGTCAGCCGCTTGCAGGTGCACCATGCCTTCCACTCTGGGCTCTGCCTGGCAGAGGCTTGCAGAAATGACTGCTGCATACCACAGAAATGTGCTGGGTGGGTTTGATTTGTAGAGAGCCTATAATTTGCTTCCTATCTCTTTTTAAACCCATTACATCCCTAACAATGGAAACTGTCAGCTGAAGTGATTTTGTCAGCCAAATTTGAGAAGCTGCACATTTTATGACCATTAAAGTTTCCTGTAACTTCTCACTTGAATTTTTCCATGCCTAAGAACATGGGGTTTTTTATTTCTCAAATTCCAAAATAAGCATCAGCAGTGATAAAAACCTGTCAGCTCAACAGGAAAGGAACCGAGGATTTGTTCCTTGGGTTACTTCTATTCATTTAATCTAATGAATGTTTAGCATAAAATGCATAGACAATTACATAGTTACACTTAACGCCATTCCCATTTTTTACCACGTGGGTTTGGTTTGCATTACCCACAGAGGCAGTTCTTCAGCGGTAGGAGAAGAAATATTTTTCCCAAGGCTTAATTTCAGCCCAGTGGTTATGGTATTCTTCCAGGTCACGAAAGGTGCACACTTGTTTCAGGCCAACAGGGTGCTGAACTTCAAATTCCCCTAAGGCCTGTTCTCACCTTCAGCAGAAAATGCCCAGCTGGGTCGAAGTGGGAGCAAGGTAACAGCAGCCTGATGCTGGTGTGACAACTTTCACTACCCACACATTTTAAGTAGACTAATGCAGTCCTCTCTTGGGAGGGAGGTGGCTCACCAACCAGGCAAGGAGAGCAGCCAGCTAATATGTATCTTGAGATCCACCTTGCCAGATGGGATCCCAAGTGATTTGCTTTTATTAAACCCATGGTTTCTTCAGAAAATCACTCTTAGTTGGAAACTTCCTTGCCATTAGTGTGTTTTTAAACTGCTGCCAGTGTCTAAGCATTAAGGACAGCATCCTTTTCCTCTGTGCTAAGCAGAGCACAGAGCAGAGGCTTGGTCAAGAAGCATAGGGCTCCCTAATGATTCTGCTGGGGCAGAATCATTAGATGATTTGATGAAACTTTGGGGCAACATACAGAATAACTCTTTCTAGCATTGTTTCTGAAAGAGTTTTGTAGTGTCTTTCTGCATATGTCCTTTCTCTACATACATCTTTACCCTTTTGAAAGTTTTTCTGTCCTACTTAAGTCAGTACAGAAATACAGCTCTGCTTAATATGCTTTGATTCCTGTTATATGCTGATATAACAGAAAAACAATTGAATGGCTACAATGGCTTAATCCCTATTCTGGTTTTGTGGATGTTAAGAAATCTTGGAGATTGTATTTCGTATTTTTGTATCTTGGAATGCATTTCTCATCCTTCAATCCCTACCCTACTGTTCGTAAAAGACTTTGTGGATGAAAGACAAAACCATGCATGCCCTGCTTCAAATGCTGCTTACCTCTCATAACTACATGAATCAACAAGCTGGATAAATATTTTTCCTGGAGTAAGGGATGAGAGAAAGATGGAAAGAACACGTGACAAGTCTCAGCGAGTTCACTTAATGCAGAGTGAAGGCATTCAAATACTTAGAAAAGCAGGCAAAGAGGAGACAAGGATGAAGTAAGACGCATTGAGTATTCATGATCAAAAGGGCCCCTATTGACTTCTTTATAGGCAGAACAGGTTATTTTGTGACTACAGCTACCTAAAACAGAGTTTGACAGGATCCAGTCTTCAGTTAAACACCGGTGTGGCTCTATGCTAAGATGCCAAATTGC
Source organism: Melanocharis versteri (assembly GCA_013397845.1). NCBI lineage: Eukaryota > Metazoa > Chordata > Aves > Passeriformes > Melanocharitidae > Melanocharis > Melanocharis versteri. The sequence goes on along the minus strand of VZTG01001350.1, from coordinate 2,004,127 downwards.
CAGAGTAAGTACAATTTCTCATCGAAGTGCTCTGTTAAAAAACAAAGCAGATAAGAGACCATTTCCCATCTAATGTAGTTGAGAACCTGATGCTATAGAAAGCTGGCCATTCTGCAGAATAATCAACAGTTCAACAATTTTTCTTTTTTTTCTTTCTAATTCAAATTCTCTGAGACTAGTGTCATATTCCTGACTTGCTCTGTGCCTTAGGGCAGAGTTGTATGCTGCACTCCTTTCAGATGCTAGGCTTGCTATCCCCTCCCGCCTTCCTAATTTATAAATTATATATATATATAAAATACACATGTACGTAAATGATGTACTGTTTTGGATAAATTTCCTCATTCCTTTAAAGAACTAAAGAAAAGAGATTGATCAAAAGAATTTTGTTTGTTTCTGGTAGAATTGTAGAGTCATAGAACCACTTAGGTTTGAAAAGACCTCTAAGATCGAGTTCAACCGTAAACCCAGCACTGCTAAGTCTGTCACTAAACCATGCCCTTAAGTGTCACATCCACGTGTCTTTTAAATACCTCCAGGGTATTCCCTGGCAGCCTGTTCCAAAGCGTAACAACCCTTTCAGTGAAGAAATGTTTCTAAATATCCAATCTAAACCAAGGAGGTCAGTCCCTCTCAAACTACCACTTGTTCCCTGGGAAAAGAGACCAACTTCCACCTCCCTATCACCTCCTCTCAGTTTTAGAGAATGATAACGTCACTCCCGAGCCTCCTTTTCTCCAGGCTAAACACCCCAAGATCCCTCAGCTGCTCCTCATGGGACTTGTACCCCCCTTCACCAGCTCCACTGCCCTTCCCTGGACTCACTCCAGCACCTCAGTGTCCTTCCCAAATTGAGAGGTCCAGAACTGGACACAGCACTTGAGGTGTGGCCTCACCAGTGCCGAGTACAGGAGGACAATCCCTGCCCTGGTCCTGCTGGCCACACGATTGCTGATACCGGCCAGGATGCCATTGGTGTTCCCAGCCACCTGGGCACATGCTGGCTCATGTTCAGCTGCTGTCAACCAGCACCCCCAGGTCCTTTTCCACTGGGCAGCTTTTCAGCCACTCTGTCCCCAGCCTGTAGCACTGTTACTGTGACCCGAGTGCACGAACCAGCACTTGGCCTTGCTGAACCTCATACAGTTGCTCTCAGCCCACTAATCCAGTCTGTCCAGACCTCTCTGAGGAGCCTTGATTTCCTCAGAGAATCAACACTGCAACTCAACTTTGTGTTGTACAGAGGAAATAAATTTGAGATTTTTTCCATAGATTTTATCTCTATTTTATTTTGATATTTTCAAGACAGCAATTCTGAATTCAACAAAAATCCGAGCATTCATCAATATCACCTTCAATTGAAGTCTGAAATGAAATACTTTATTCTATCCTTACCAAGTGTTCTCTATCTCAAAATTGGTCCAGAGCTGGCAGTTCAGATCTAGTAATCTCACTCAAAAATTTCTTTCTTATCACCCTCCTTCTTATATTGCCTCATTATAACATTCCCCTGTGGTTTTGCAGATGAACCTTTGAGCCTGGGCTAGTGAGAAAACCAGGATTAATTACCTGCAGGACAGGATTCTCTCTTTTTCCTTCACTCTCAGGAGTAAAGACAGCTTCTTTGAAAGAGTGGATTGCTGTTTCTGATCCCTTCAATTTACTTTGTGATGATGATCCTTCCAGCTGTGAGAAATAGTAATTTGCCTACAAAATTGAAAGAGGACAAAGTTATCAAAGCAAAGCTATTTATTGATATAAACAAGTAAGCCGAGTCAGGCACATCTCACTGAGGAGGCACACCTCTCTCTAAAATGCACGAACTTTTAGACACTTCCTCAACTGGTGGGGTCCCTGTCCCTGTTGCCCTTTGGCTGAGTACTCAGGAATTCACATTCTTTCCGACTGCCTACTGCGCTCGAACCGACACCTCCTTTCCTCTCCTCTTTCTATCCCTCTCAGAAGTAAGGACTCTAAGTAACAAGCATCACTTCACTCCCCTTTTTCTCCCCTCCATGTTCAGAAGGCCTGGCCTCCTGCTAGCTACATCTTTGCCTACATGACATAAGTACACATTCTTATGGCTGAAACAGTGGCTGAAGCAAAACATTACTTTATCTCTCCCACAAGTCTGTGCTGGAGTTAATTTCATTTTTTCTGCTTTCTGACTTAGTTTAAAAAGTCTTTTAGATCCTCTTTTAGGATCTAATAACCCTGTATGGATTAATAAAGTAACTTAAAGTTGCAACATTTGTAAGAGAAAGCATTAAAACAGGCTCCCTAGAGAAGCGGTCACAGTACCATGTCTGCCAGAGTTTGGCAAGAAACGTTTGGATAATGCTCTCAGGCACATGCTGTGATATTTGGGGTTGTTGGGTGCAGAGCCAGGAGTTGGACTTGATGATCTTTTTGGGTCCCTTCCAACTCAGGATATTCTATGATTCTATGAAGAATAAAATGCAAAAGTCCCTCAGAAGTATTTGCAACGTGGAAAGAGAGAAGAGGAAGGCTGTGGTCCCCCTCAGTTTGAATGAATGTAGAGCAATGCACAGATAAAATTATGTTTGCTTCTCCCTCCTAGAAACCAGAATGGTCAGTGAGATAAATGATGACAGATACTGGAAAGGACAGATGGGGCATAGGTAAGCTTCACGAATCAGGGAACTTATTGACTTCCAAAACCAAATGCTGACACGCAGACCTGTGACCTCCTTTCTAACAAACTTGGGAGTAGACAAAGAATACAGCAGCTTGCAGTGTTTTGACGAGTTTTTTCCCAGTGTGATTTAGTTATTCTTAGCATTAACATACAAACAGAAAAAGACACACACACACATCCAAACAACTACAAAGGACTAAGGGTGCTATCCAGCATCCAGATACTGTTAGCAATAATGGTTTTTAAACTGCAAAGTAGAAGCAGTTTTCAAAGCATAGTTGTGTACAGAGATAATTTCAGAAGATAATTTTTTCAGCAGCAGCAGCAGAAGGTATCTCAGTGGCCAAACAGTGTCATGGTCAGAGCCCGACCCCAGAAAGAAACAACAGAAGAGTGGCTGAAAGTTACAGTTAACAATCCTTTTCTACAAATTCTGATGCCATTATGCTAAGCTTATGACCCACATTATTATTCATTAATAGATTCATGTCATTTCAAATGAAATTTCTGAAAATTAATGGATTTATATACGTGTGTATATATGTACATATTGTATCACAAAAATAATTTATGGACTTTGAATGAAAAAAGAAAGAGAGAGAAGTGGGGTTATTTGGTTTTTTTTTAAATTAGAAAATGTAATTTTGGAGCATTGCTGCACAGAAACATTAATGTGTACTTTAGTGTAGAGTTCACTCGAACTGTGTAAATAATCTTAAAAAAATTGGTGCTGAGAGAATTTTAGTCTGAAAATCAGTTTTCTTGACAGTACGAATATAGAACTGGGAAGGTTCATACATTAGAGCTCAAATTGACAAGTTTAAGGAAACACACAATGATGAGCTCAAGCACACAAGGCCTATCAGCTAGACCTCTATGTGCAGAGGGAAGACCTCTGCTTGATCACAACAGAATCGCACACAAGAGATGTGCAAATACAGAGATATGGAACTGTGCCTATATAACAGCAGTCACTGATTCTTGGGCCACCGCAGGGGAAGAAAAGTATCAGTATGCAAGACCTACGTTCTGTACATAATAATAGATCATAGAATCACAGAACGGTTTTGGTTGGAAGGAACCTTTAAAGGTCATCTAGTCCCAATTCCCCTGCCATGGGTAGGGACACCAGCTCTCTCAGAGCTCCATCAAACATGGCCTTGAATGTTTCCAGGCATGGGAAATCTCCAGGCAAGTTGTTCCAGGGTTTCACCACCCTCATAATAAAAAACTTCTCTCTTATATCCAAACTAAATCGACCCGCCTTCAGTTTAAAACCATTATGTCATAAATCCTACACTAGCCTCATAAAAAAACCGTGTTGCCTAAATAACACCGCCGGTTAGAACTGGTCCATAGATTACAGCTGTACTCTATATCCTTTTTACCCTACCGGGGGTTGGATCTGGTGCTAGAAAGAGCGGTGCCGGAGTTTGCTGGAGCTCGCGGGGAAATCCCTGGTCCGTGACTGNCCTCTCCAGCCGGCCCCACGGCCTCTCGGGCGGCTCCGTGGTCTCTCGGGCGGCCCCGCGGCCGGGGACAGGGACGTAGGAGCTGAAGTCGTCGCAGCCGCTGCCCTGCGCTTGTTTCCTGACACAGGGACTTACAACCGGCTGGTTGAACGATTGCCCCCCGCGCCGCCGCCTGTGAGCTCCGCAGCTCGGCGGGCGCTGCGTGCTCAGGCGCGCAGCTTGGAAGCCAAGCCGAAGGAACCTGGCTGGCAGCGCGGGTGCCCGCGGCCCGGCTCAGGCCCTTCCCTAGAGACTCGTCTCCATAGAATGTAAAGATCTCACTGTTTTGGCCCAGTTCAGCAGTCTGTGCCTGTTCAGGTTGCTCCTGCCAGCCTGCTACTAACTTCTGATTACAGGCAACAATTTTCTGTGAAACCCAGCAGTTCCCCTCCAGAACGGCCGTGTGCAGGTGCTGAGGCAAGTCCAGCTAGGGCGAGCTTACTGAGCAGCTAAAAACAGGAAAAAGAAAAACAAGAGCTGTGAAAATGAGAAAACTTGCTGAGGAGTGTAGCATCATCAATCAGCTGCCAATCTGCCAACAGTTCACCTCGTAGTTCAGATTGATGTCTTTTCACTAATGCCAAACAGGTACATCCACATGAATGAACAGATAAACAATAAAACGTGTTCTGTGTGTTCTGCCAGAAATAAAGAAAAACTGTTTTCTCTTTCACGCAGTTTGCATTTATCTGACCAAATTTAGGGGGTGTGACCAAATGCTGATATGTAGATCTGTGAATCCCCTGTATTTAATTAACACTTTAATTTCATAATTTGCAATTTATTGGCCTATATTCAGTAAATATTATTTACATGTTCCGGAGCAACTCAAGCTGCAGGAGTGGTGCTTCAGAAGTAAACTTGGAAGTGGGTCCTTCAACTGACAGAGCACATCCTGCAGCATAGCAACACCATCAATCTGAATGAAGATCCATGGACTGACAAGTTCTGGATCAAGCCCTTGAAGTATATTTTACAAAAACACTCCTTTGGTCATCTATATTAGTGTAGCATCCAGTGGCATTTGAGCTGGGAACAGGGTTTTGTGATGCTGGAGATTGAATAACCTTTCAATAGGAATGACATTTTGTTCTTAAGATGGAGAGAAATTGAAATCAAAGTGTGAGTAACATGTGATACTAACACCAGAGGCACCCAGATTGTAGAAATGACACAGTAATAACCTCAGAGATTAACTGAACTGCCATAACAATCCTACATCAGACCTGCACTGTCAGGATCTAGAACGAGACCACAACCAAAGTTTTACCCCAGCTGGCAGCCCCAGTTGGTGAGACTAAACTGTTGTGAGAGATACTCTGTTTGTTATCTCTTTTTTCACATCCCAGTTCCCAGCCTTCCCAGGCTTGGAGGCAGGGGTGTACAAAGCATGCTTCCCACTCCTACGCTTCAGCCACAATAACCCCAGGCAGTGCTACAGACCTGGGGAAGGGTGTCTGGAAAGATGTCCAGGGGAAAAAGGCCTAGGGGTGCTGGTCAACAGCTGGCTGAACATGTGCCAGGGGAGATTCAGGTTGGATGTCAGAAGGAATTTCTTCACAGAAAGGGTTGTTAAACATTGGAATGGGCTGCCCAGGGAGGAGGTGGAGTCACCATCCCTGGAGGTGTTCGAGAAATGACTCATGGCGTTTAGTGCCATGGTCTAGTTGACATGGTATTGTTTGGTCAAAGGTTGAACTCGATGATCTTAGAGGTCTTTTCTAACCTAAATGATTTTTTGATCCTCTGATTCTGTCAGACATGGCAGCGAAACTTGCTGGAAACTCGAAGAGTGGCCTGGGATAGGTCTTGTTCAATAATATGCCTTCAACATGCTGACATCTGCTTTGCCGGTCACGAATTGACTGATAGTAAATTTTCTTTTTGCTTCCAGTAGTTCTGCCAAGCCATTCCTGGCAATTCTGTATAGGCTGAATCATAAAGACTGTAAACAAATCCAATAAACAAAACATGTTTATTTGAATTATTTGCTATTTAATTTCCAATTTTGTTTCTACAATAAAGGCTGGATATGCCAAACAGGTCTCTGACAAATATTTCATACTTATAAAAATTCTTCAAAGTTCAAGTTCCTGAAGCTGAAAAGTTTCAACCAAAGTTGTGCAACCATACCCTGGATACTTACTCTGCCCAAAGAATTTTTCTAGAGAATTATTTCATATGGGCCTAATTTTTTCCCCTGGACTTTTAAAGTTAGTAACAAGTAATTTTTAGTATTTTCAGCTCATGGGTCTTGGTATATTTATTCAACAACATGAAAGAGCTTCTCATCATCCAGTTTTGTTAGTGTCTCATAGCTCTAATCTTGACCTAGTTTGTGAATGTTTTATTTATCGACAGCAGGCTGCACAAACAGCCTCCTCTCGGAGGGATTCCAAATACAGGCTCAGTCCAAGAGGATGAAGCTTCTCCAGGGCACCCCTACCTCCTCCATTTTTATTTTTGTCAGCTACACCCTCCCTCCTAAAGGGCCTTTAAGGCCTCATTTTTGCCTGACAGGATTTCTTTTTTTTCACTAAGAAACATTGCCATGACACATACTTATAATTAGTTTCTCCTTTCTACTGCAAACTATGACTACAAATCATGCACACAAATCTTGCAGCATTATTGGGAAGTGTCCATGGTGGTATGACTCATTTCTCAGCTGAGATTGTAAGCTGGGGCTTTGCATTTTTCTCATCTTTCAATAAAAATAATCTTGGAAAAGAGACAGTCTGAAGCATCAAGAAAGGAGGAACAACAGAAACCCTGAAAGTAAGTTGAGCATATATCACATATAACAATATGTTTGTTATGTTGGCCTTTATGGTGCTTTATGGCACTTCTGTTTTAGAGAGCAGGCAGCCGTACTAAGTGGATGAAAAGCTGGACGTGACCCAGCATTGTGCGCGTGCAGCCCAGAAAGCCGACGGTATCCTGGGCTGCATCAAATGAAGTGTGACTGGCAGGTCAAGGAGGTGGTTTTCCCCTTCTACTCCACCTCTGTAAGACCTCCCCGGAGTACTGTGTTCAGCTCTGGGGAGGGAGGATGCGGGCCTCCTGCTGCAAGTCCAGAAAAGGAACATGAAGTTGATCAGAGGGCTGAAGCACCTCTCCTGTGAAGACAAGCTGAGGTAGTTGGGGTTGTTCAGACTAAAGAAGGGAAGTCTCCAGGTAGATCTTATTGCAGCTTGTCCGTACTTAAAGGAGTTTATAAGAAAGGTGGGGACAGACTTTTTAGCGGGGCCTGTTGCAATAGGACATTGCATAGGTAATGGTTTTAAACTGAAGAAGGGTCGATTTAGATTAGGTATGTGGCATACATTTTTTATGATGAAAGTGGTATAACACTGGCACAGGTTGCCCAGAGAGGTGGCAGATGCCCCATTCCTGGAAACATTCAGGGTCAGGTTGGGCTGAGGCTCTAGACATCCTGATCTCATGGAAAATGTCCCTGCTCTGTGCAAAGACATTTGGACTAGATAACCTGCAAAGGTTCCTTCTAATGCAAATTATTCTCTGATTCTATGATTAAACCCTTAATGTCAAAGAATTCACCAGCCAAGAGACAAACCCCAAACTAAAACCCACAAGCAAAGAAAAAAAACCTACGCAGAACCACAGAAGGATTTTTACCCATTTAATTCTAAAAAATAACATGACACTTTGTAGCTGCATATTAAAAAAACCTAGACATTTATACTGTCTACCTCTGCTCAGGCAGGTGGGCTTCCAGCAAATTCTGAAAGGACTTGGGCAGAAACTGTCTGCTTTCAAGATAGCTGTTTTGAATACCAGAGTAAAGCTCTACCGAAAAGCCACTGCCTGAGAAAAACAGTATCAAATGAGAGCAAATAGAGATTTCCACTGCGGGAGAAGTTATTTCAAGGGCAAACATAACAGGCTTCAAACAAAGCAAATTGACCCAGGAGAAGTGAAATACTCCTGTCTGCAAAGTGTCACAGGCCTCCTGTAGAGAGCTACGAAGCCCCATAGACACTCTGAGGAGGTTCAGGCCACCACCCTGAGACTGTGGGTGAGGCTTGACAGCAGGGGTATCCCAGAGCTGCTTCAGCTCTGAAAAAACAGCAGGAAGGTAGTATGGTTGCTACAAATTCCCTCAAGGAGAAGGAGCCATGGCAAGAAATACGCAGAGCTTGGAGGTGAGAGTGGAAAAAAAAGACAATGCCTAACCTCTCTGACCTCTGTAATTGTCTCTCTAACCAGCCATGGCTGTTTTGACTGTTGGCTCACCATGTGGCCCCAGAGCAGGTGCTGCCTCCCTCTGCTCCCAGCATACTTGCAGATTGAATTTACTTTGTTATTTTCTCATCATATGCCCAAGGTCCGCCTTCTGCCCCGCTCTTTGTCTCTACCTTTCCCCCAGCTGTTACCTTTTCAGCATCTCATCAGCATATACTTTCAATTCCCTTTGAGACTATTTATAAAGGTGTAAAGGAACATAAATTCAGTTTTCTCCCAAGTACATTAGAGATTTGACTGCTTTGCAGCATACTAAAACTGGACTCATACAAAGAGGCTTTGAAAAGGTCAAAGTCTGTGAATATTCAGTTTCTAGCTACATTATATGCTGCTGTGCTTATACTCGTTTTGTGTTCATTTTGTCAGGCTATACTAACAAATGAGTTTGCTGATATTATTTATGGGATAGTAAATCTTATGTGCAACAACATAAAATTCATACTAATGAGCAGAAATCCATCACTGATCTGTGTGTTCAGTCAAAACAAAAATAAATATTGGAGACTGTGAATACCAAATTCTTAATAAGTCCTGAAGATACACAATTTAAGGATTAAATTATTCATGGTTTTCAGTGACTTCAAATAATAAGTGTATATGACAAATTTATAACTCATTTGTTGTTAAATTGTAAAAGGAAAAAGGTAAAAATTGCCACATATATGATTCTTGCAGTTTATGTCAAATAATAACCTCCTAATTTTAATCGATTTAGACTCTTGAAAGTTTCCTAATGAAGACCACTTCAATTAGTTTCAAGATTTTATCATGGTCTGAATTGATTTACACTGATATGATTTCCCTGCAGTCAGTGGAGCTAATCTGATTTAGTCCTCATGAAGATCTAACCTGAAACAAGGTACCAGAGAGGGCTTGCTCAGAAAGTGCCTGGAGGTGGAGATGCCTGGAGTGGAGGAGCTCTGGCTGGTAGAGAATTTGTGCACTTATTTCCATCACACCCTAGGTTGCTGCTCCTCAGCTCATCCAATGCTGAGAAGGGTGGGTGAAATTGCAACATGGCACAGAGGTGACACAGCAAAATTTAATTGTACCCATATCTAATTTTTTTTTTTGAGTATCTGATGGTCACCAAATTGGGATCTGTAGATTTCTCCACACTCCATCCCTTCAGCACAGTGAGATCTGGAACTTCACAGCGAAGATCATTCCTGTAATACATCTAGTATGGGCTAACATGTAATTTCATTTTATCAGGCACTCAGTGAGAGATGCTTTATTTTTATAGAAACCTTTCAGTAAAATCTTTGCAATCTCAGACAATTAATGGAATTTTAAAGAGATGGGAAAGTGAACAACAAAAAGCAAAACCAGAAAGAGAAATGAAGAAATGAAATTCAGGAGGAAAATAACAGAGGAAAAGGAGACAATTATTAACTATAATTAAGTATGACTTGAAGATGTTAATGAATATAGTGGCACTGTGGTCATCAGCATAAGGCTATAGCATTCAGTAGAGAATGCCAGCTTTTGTGGTTAAAGTCTCCTGGAAAAGAATTTGTCATTAGATGTCTGCCCTTGCATCATCTTGTTTCTCATTGTTGGCCTCAGCCATGCTGTCTTTCAGTTCCGTGGGGCCTTTGTCTCCTGTCTTCTTCTCTGCTACACCCTCACAGCCCCTTTTCAGCTTCTTTAACCATCACTATGGCTTGTGCAGAGGCACAGCTTGCCCAGCCAGGCCTTCTGCACCCATCAGTCTTGCCTCTCTGTTACTCACAGGTGATACTGAAGAGAGCAGAAGGATGGCTGTAGCACCCTCCTCACTCCTCCAATTCTGCACAAACTGGCTGCTGCAGGAGAGGCCCTTCTTCCATCTCCCTCAGTTACCCCTGTTGGCTGCAACACTTTCAGAGGCAAAGGTGGGGAAAGTCATCAGGTACATAGTGCTCCCCACCACACCCCATATACTGGGAAATCATGAGCATCCCTCGGGTGCGTATCCAGGAGCCACTGCAGCCTGTGGCACACACTCTTTGCCTTGGATTTTATGATTGATAGTAATTTGTACTGTAAGTAATCTTGAGAGATTGAAACCTCTTTTTAACCACATGCTATACCTCTCCACCCCAAACTGTGCAAAATGTGGAGGGGTCCAGGAGGCAGCAACAGCTGGGGTGATTTGCCCAGCACAGCTCGGTGGTGGAGGCAGAAGCAGAATGCAGTTTCCTGCCCTCCTCTATCTTCTTACTGAGATTGTCCCCCAGTAAAGCAAAGTTTATAGTCCTGCATATTGTTAAGCCATTACAGCTTTGGGCTTTTACTCTGGATCATAAAAGCATTTTAGAGGGTTGAATCAATTTTATTAAATGACATTTCATTGGAGGTCTTTTGTGCCAACACTCTTCTACACCGTTGCCAATGACTGATTTCCAAGGTAAGGGAGAGAAAAAGAATGAGAAGGGAATGGTAACATTGCTTCTTCAGATCCTGATTACTAATGCAGATCTTGGATTTTTCTTATGGATGATGTTTAGCTTCTAGCAAAGTTAGTACTACTGCTCTACATGGATGCAGGGGAAATCAGATTGACTGCACAGATCAATGGCTTGACACAAAAGCCTTCTGCATGCAGCCGAAACAGAGATCTGTTAAAATGAACCATATAATCCATGGTCAGAGTGCTGACATTCTCAGAAAAAAAGCTAGTATTTAAACCAGACCTTTGTTGTGAATAAATCTCGGTATCTTCAGCTGGAAATGACAGAAAAGATCTAATGGATTTCCTAGAAAAATTACAGTCTGCTATTTGCGAGCTGCCAGAGAATGAGGATGTTTCCTGCATTGATTGATGCTATAAAATACTCACCCACAACCAACTCAAGGGTACTCCTTCCAAGAAAACAAGGCTTCTGACTTTAGTGGAAATGAGAGATAAGGAGAAGATCCTTCAGGCAGCCAGGAAAGAGAGAAGCATTGAATTCCAAGGGCAAGTGATAACAATTTCTCCAGACTTCAGCCAAAAGATACAAGAAAGAAGGAATTGGTAGAACTTTAAAAAGCCTTTGTAGATTTAAAATCCAAGGCTGTCATCTCTTCTGAAACTGGGAGTTCTACATGAAAATAAAGATTACCTCCTCTGGGATGCAGATTGAGTGAAACAGTTTGTGGCAGATACTACCCTCATTGTTACCTCAGGGCATTCAGATGGATTAATTCCTTGTGTTTTGCCAGCAGAGCCCAGGTACATTGCCATTCCCAGCAATATATGGTCTGTGCAGAGGGTCCCATGGGAGTTACAAGCAGCCCACCAAGTCTACTCCATCACGGGCACTGAGACAGATGGTGCAGCTGCCAAAGCTGGCAGGGCTGAGCATCTGGTAAATGTGTTGATTTAAAGCAGTTCTCAAGCAGCAGCCGCTTGAGATGAGCACAGTTCAGAGGTGCTTCCTTGTCCGGAGCCTGTGGGGGAACTGGGGTGGTATTACCACAGCCTCTTCTTGGAAGTGAGTACCAAATGTTTTGGAAGATGAAGAAAAGTTTTTGGGTGACCTGTCAAGGATTGCTGATATCAGAGAGGGAGTCAGCACCATGGAAGGTTAATGCTACCACTATTTCATAATGATGTTTGGTATTTAGATTCCTCTAGGAAGGTTCTGGTCAGGCTTGTATTTTATTTCTTGGCTTTGTCAGTATGTTCCATCTCTCCCACTCTGAATAAACAATGTCTGGTTTAAATATTAAACTGTAGTTCAGTTTCTGACTACTCATAGCTGGAGATGAGTGGTGATTTTCCTGGGATACAAAGAGCTCAAAGGGAGAGTTTACCAGCCCAAAGCAGAGACTACAGCTTTGGTGATTGCACCCTGGCTAGATTTAGATTGGCAGTGTCAGACCTGGACATGCTGTTCTCTGGTTTTATTTGGAGTCTGAGACAGCTTTTTTCCCAATTTGTCTATCATCGCGTTGGAACCAGGTGACAGCACACTGCTTAAGGGCCACATAAATACAGCCTTAATGATAACAAGTCATCAGAAGAAGACCAGTGAGTGAGGACTGAGGAAAAGATTACATGCTAGCAAAAACTACTGAAGTGTTTTAATGTGCATGGACAGCCCCAGAAAAGGCCATGAGCCTACAATTCAATACTACCATCATGCCCAAGAAAGAGAGCACCCATGAGCTGTGAGGAAACATTACCAAAGCCAGTCCCACAGTTGCAATGGGAGACTGCTCCTCAAATTCACTGATACTTTTGCAAAGTTACTGCCCCACTCTGAAGACATATTTATTTATAAAAAGAATTAATTTAAGTAGAAAACAAATACTTCTTGAGTGTGTCAGGCCCACAATGCTAGGAAATTACTGCCGACAATGCTGTCAGTAAAACTCTCCCAGTACATTTCACAAAAAAGTCAGAGACAGCATGCTTGGTGGTCAGATACTGATGATACTGGCGAACCAATTTATAACTGCAAACCTTGTCAGTTTTTATAGCTGAAAGCTTCTCCACCAAGAAATCCCTGTGAAGTTGCCCTTTCTTGGATAAAAACTTGGCAAATGAGGCCAGGGTTTGTTGTACAGTCTTTTCCACCCTACAGGTCCCTTAATTTCTGTGACTTTTGGTTTACCTAAAGAATTAATGCTTGATATATTAGGATGTCATTTGTGCCTTAAAAACTGAGGAAATTTCTGTGTGTTGATAAAATTTGACGTGTTTTATCTGTGCTCTGCCATCAGAGTACTAATGGGAATCCAAATGTTTTTGAAACTTTTTAACTGCCACACAAACATTCAGGAGAGATACCCTATCTTTAAATCAGAAAATAGCTTTGTTCCTGCTATCTTATCAAACAGCAGCACGTAGTCCTACAAAAAGTATCTCCACTGAACTACTAATGGAAGGGTGTTTACATACCAGACAGGAAGCCATACAACCTGTTTTGGGTTATCACAGTAAACGAGGGGAGCAAAATGTGGTGGCGAAGGAATTCCGGAACTGATCTGAAGAGGAAAGAAATTTGGAAATTAAGGCTTCTCTTAAAAGCACGAGGAGCATGGACAATGAACCTTGATGAGTATGGGTGGAAAAGATACAGTGACCACTGAGAAGGTGATTAATTCACTGGTACATAAAAGATCATGAGAAATTTATTGATATTAATTTAATTTGTCAGTTTGCCATTTCTCCGTCATTTATGTTAAACAAAATATTTAACAGTTTATATAAGTACAAACGAAGAAAAGCTAAAGATTTGTGAATTAAAGGAAGCACACGTGCACTGTATACATTTATATGCAATTACACAGCTTTACCCAGAACAATGGAAAAAGTCAGCATATTTTGCTTGAGAAAATAAAGAAAACAGAAACTCCTGGAAATATTTTTGCTTCTAAGAATCCAAGAATTTTGGCATATAGTTTATAATTATATATGAATTTATAATTTTCCAGTTACTCTTTGAAAGGTGTAGTTGATTCTTACTTAGAGAAAGAAATAAAAGCATTCATAATAGCCAAAAGCATGTCTGATCCTCAGCCCTTGGTGTCTTGAGGAAGAAAGACACTGCTCTGCCCCATAAAGGACTTTACCCCTCTCATCTCCTTTTGCTTCTGTGTTTTTGTCACTTCACTGCTGAGATATTCATAGTCTCTCTCATCCTCCATATCTTGCTTTGGTTTTGACATGGTTGATTACAACCTTCTTTTGCCCTGTGAGTGCCAGCTGTTGTTTCCTATTTTTACCTTTTCCCAGAAGCACCTTACTTCTTTCTCCCATACTGCTCCCAGGCTTGGGAGATGTCTAAAAGAATGGTTTCCTTAACCTCCATCTCTAAAATGTTTAAGAGAATGGTCTCCTTAGACTTCATAGTTAAAACCCCTTTGCCTTGGTGTCTGCAAGACAATCTGCCATTGTTGAGATGACTGCTTTGTGGATAACTGTCCATCACTTACAAGAACTGTCTTGTTCTTTCAAGCCTGTGTATACCCATCTGACTATTAGGGCATGTGAGGTTCACTTCTGTTCATTCTCTCGCATTCATGAAGCTCCTGTGACACACCTCTGAGCAAAGCTGGGAGGCACTACCTTAATGTCTCTATATGCAGCAGAAGTATGTGGTCGTCATGTGTTAGAAAGCCCACTCCTGCTCTGAAAGTTTAGATATAGAAAAGACAGACTGTTTTATCCTTGCCTTACAGAATATCCACTTGGGTTTAGGAGCCAGCTCAGAGAGCCTTGTTCACTCGCTGAGTTCAGCATGGCTGTAATGTGCTTAGTTACAGTCCTGATCTTGAAAAATTGATTCCACTTTCAGAAATATTACCAATTCCAGGGGCATTCACCACTGTAAATATAAGGGCTATTGCAAAAGCCTGGAAACTTCAATGATCTTAAATGTCCTTCCTAACCTCAATATTTCTATGATTCTATGAAATTCTGAAAACCATGGGCAGCTTTGTAAATGTGCCCATCAAGTGTTTCAGTTCACAGGAAGAGAAGGAGCACAAGCCCCAGGTAGCTGCAGGCTCATTTCACCCAGACTGCTCTAGTCCAGGAATATCTCAGAAGAAGACATTTTCTTATGATTTTTTGTATACTTGTTACAAACCTGTTAGAAGCAATATTAAACCCCAACATTTTTTAGCATCTCAGCCTTTTGTGGTTTGTTTTTAAATACAACAGGCATCCCATAATTCTGTTCCTCCTTCTCCTGAGTTGACTGTGGCCAGCACTGAAGATACATCCAAAACTTAGCAGCACTTGAGAGAGGCTCTGATCCAGGTAACCATCAACCCTGTACCTTAAGACCCCTTCATCCAGGACCACAGAATGGAAGAGTGATAGCCCTGTGTGTCCCTGGATAAAGAAGCCTTTGCAGGGCTCTACCCAGCACTCAGGGCCAGCACTTTTGGGTATAGCTGAGTTAGCACCAGGCTTGAGCAGCCGAGAGGAGCATACATCTTTCCTGTGCACTGCTGAATCCATGAAGCTGTTTCTTCCCACATTACTAGCTAAAGGATGCTGGCTGAGATGTATGTCCTGCCTATTGTAAAAAAAAAAAAAAAAAAAAAAAACCCCTAAATTTTTTTTNAAAAAAAAAAAAAATCCCATCAATTTTTCTTATCCAAACTATAGGAAGCATAGAGGAGTAAAACAAGAAAGAGGAGAAAAAGGGGAAATTCCTCCCTTCAACTTTAAATGGTCTTTTTAGAGACTGTTTTTAGCGTGTATGATAGGTTTGGAATAAATACCAGGAATTTTTATTTCCCCAATTTTTGTTACTGTGTTGCTGTCCATTGCAGGATCAGGAGCATCTGGTGACTATAACCTATTTCAGTCTGGTAATTTCTATGGGAAGGGAATGTGTTGGGCCCAAAAGGTAGCAGCAGAACCCAGGTTCTCAAGCTATGGTACTTGCTGCTGTGAGCACTCAGAATTTATTCTGATCTTGCTTTCTATGGTAAAAATTCAGACGAATATGTGCATGTGCAGTGACAACAACAACAAAAAGCGATTAATAGGAACCAGTTGGGCTCAAAGCCACTCTTTACAATCTAGCCTAGTTAAACATATCCCTAAACATAATTGCTAATGAAAAGAAGTTTGGAGAAAAATACATGAAGTGTCTATCATATCTACATACTTAGTGTACCGCTTAAAGATACTAATAAACGGTGAAGAGGGCAGTATAAGGACATGAATAGACTAGACTAGACCAGAAGTGATTTGTGAAGTGAAAAAAGGCAAACAGTGGCCAAAAATTAAAATTTCTTTTGCTTTGTTTTGTTTTGTTGGTGCTTTTTTGTTTGTTTGTTTGTGGGTTTTGATTTTGATTTTTTGGTTTTCTCTGGGTTGGTTTTGTTTTTGTTTTTTAATTTAAAACCCTAGTT
Source organism: Melanocharis versteri (assembly GCA_013397845.1). Classification (NCBI taxonomy): domain Eukaryota; kingdom Metazoa; phylum Chordata; class Aves; order Passeriformes; family Melanocharitidae; genus Melanocharis; species Melanocharis versteri. The sequence continues at coordinate 1,987,843 of VZTG01001350.1, read as the reverse complement.
TTTAAAAGGTTCTGTTAATCTTCGTCTGGACGCTAGATGGGGATCTTGAGTCAGTCATGCCAGAGACTCCTTTATCCTGCTTTTTCTATATTTTAATCTGTTTTATCATGGACAAAGTACATGCAATGCAAGTTTACTCTTCAGGCATTTATATTTATACTAAGGTTTTTTTGGGGGAAGGGTAATCTACAGTAAATAAATATTTACTTTTAAAAACGCAAGTTTAATTAAGGTTACATTGCATCTTTCAAAACAGAAGGGAATGCATCTGGAACTGTAGAGCACATGCTTTTCTTCGTCCTAATTATTTGTTTAATTCCAATGGCACATTGCAATTGTTTTCTCACTTTTCAGTGCGGGATGCGGTTTACAGTGACAATTGTCTTGCCGCTGTGTAGCACAGATTATGACAAGGGGAGAGACGGCGGAGTCGCTCACTTGCGGCAGTGCTAATGACCCAAGCATTGTTATTTCCATTAACGGGATCTTTGTGTGCTAACTAGACCTGAGCAATACAACTGTGAAAGCTGCTTTCCTTCAATCTTCCCCAAATCTCCATGTGACTGGTATACATGATAATAAATTAATCTCTCTTGTTACCATGTTGTTGTTTGTTTAGTAAGTACCTCTTTCTTTCGTGTGATGTCAAGCTCAGCCTTAAAATGTGAATCATATTTTGAGCCATTGTCTCAAATAGTTTATTTCTCAAAGGATTCTTTCTTCTCCCTTCAGTAAACTGGGCTTTGCAAATTGCTTTGTAAAGAAGCATGAATGGCACCAACCTCATGCCTTCAGACACTGCTGTGGACTGGTCTTAACTAAAGTGAGTTTGGCTGTCTCAGCTCATTTTGTAGGGACACACTAGTCCGCACCATGTAACATGCAGTTTGGGATTATTGCCAGTTTCCTTCCCAGAAAATACTCAGAAAGGAATTAGTGAAAGGACTGAATGACTTCTTGCAGCATCTGTGGAGTCAGGGTATATCCAAGGTGAAATGGGATCATTCCTCGGGCAGCAGAAGGGAGGGAAAATAAAATAACCAGCCCTGCAGTAGCCTGTTGTTCTTAGTGCCTCATGACATTATTGTTGGAACACTCTGTACTGAAACATGCTGGTGGAGGAATAATTCGTGCTGCAGAGAAACAAGCTGAACACCGAATCAGTTCTTTTAAAAGGATCAATTTTTAGAATGTATTATAAATAAACAATTGTTTCTCGATATGGAGAATGATTTTATTTGATGACACACAGTGCTGCTTCTGCAGAGCTGATTGCTCTGCCAGAGCAAAAGGAAGAAATAATATATTAAAGACATGAGATGCATGAAAAATGTCATTAAATAAGTCTTTAGTAGCCTTGAGATGGGGATGGTTTGCATAATTGATTAATCATAAGGGGACATTTTTGGTCACAGAAATTATCATTAGTAGAGCTCCAAAGTTAAATAATCTCTATACTAATAAAAAATGCCATTTTCCCTTCAGATCTTTCCAAGATCTCTTCTTTCTTTTAGTCTTTCTTGCTTTTAAAGGCCTTAATAATTAAACGATATTTAACTCAAAGTGTGGGTGATGAAACCCTTGAGAGCCAGTTTCTCCCGCCGGCACTCAGCGAGAGCAGCGGCGCCCAAGCTGCGCACGTGGGCCCAATCCTGAAAGCTCAGCTGTGGTGCTTCACCTCTCTGCACCAGCAGTTTGGATCTGGGCTTTTCCTTCCAAACTCCAGTCAGTGAGAGCTCTCTGAATTTTCTTCCTATAAAAGAAAAATGTCATCATGCCAAGCAGCATCTTTGTGCACCCTCTCCCATTCCACTATTAACAGCAATTGTTCGTTCTGAAAAATTTCACCTCCTTGTGAAATTGTGGGCTTGACAAACATGCACACACTCTTTGCGAGACAGCTGGAGGTCTTTTAGGATGGATGTCATTGCATCTAGTTCAGAGATACAGTAATAAATATTTTTTTATTGCCAAGAATTTAATTAAAGGAAACAGCTTTCGATACACAGTTCTCAGAAGGATTTTCTTTAGCCTACTTCTTTTTTTTTTTTTTTAAGGCTGTTTTACATTGAATAAAACAGGGACTGCATGAAGCAGGAATGGGTTAAACAAGGCTTGCCATACCTGATTTCATTAATAAAAAATAAATGGTGTATGGGTTCAAGCCTGGTCCCACACTACAAACTAGCAATCTTCTCTACTTCTCAGTTATTGTTAATCCTTCAGGAGGTGCAAATGGTTGGAAATCACATTCACAACAGAAAGAGGAATGGAGATGTTTGGCAGCATACAAAAGACTTTCGTGTTTGTTATTTTGCTATGGATTTAATTTGGTTTATTTAACCGGGAGATGATCCTTAAATTGAGACATACAGTACCTTCTTATCATAAATGTCCTTCTCAGGAGATCTCTAACCAAGAGTTGCAATACACTGCAGGCAGGAAAATGTGTTCAAAACCTCATTTATTATGCCATTTTTCTAATGTAAAAATAGGCTAATACTCATATATCTCAGAAACATATTGTAATGGCTTCCAAACATGAACATAAAATCGGTGTAAAAGTAATTTCAGTGTGTAAAACTTTTTGATTTGTGTTTATTTGTATGCAGAACATAACATATATGTAAACACAAGCCGCTATTCACTCTGGCTTGTACATGTATTGAGATAATTTCACAGAATTGAATATTGATACATGTGGAAAATATATTGTGTAAATATTTAAAGGATGGAACAGACTTAATTAAGAGACAATTTCAATGCATTTAGACAATAATTGTTGTACAAAATCAAGATCTCCTTAGTAAGTTATAGTGGTCCTATTTACGACTGTTTTGCAATGTGAGGAACTGTTTTCTAAATCTCTAGTTATAGCTAGCCAAATTCAAAGATGAGTCTGAGGGTTTTGAAGCAAACCAGTTTTTCAGTTTCTTACCAGTTGGTTTTAGCAGAGTAGAACCGGAGCAATGCAGACGTTTACAAGGTTTACAAGATTTCATTATGCCAATTTATATATACTTTTGCCAGTAAAGAACACAAATGTTGATTGCTGAATACTATAACTAGTGTTAAAAAAAACTCTTACCACTCTCCTCCAAATTAATTTCTTTTCTATCAATATTTTATCTCAAACTGAGTGGTATATATTTTTTTAATTTCTCGAGATTTATTTCAATATCTCATAGGTTTATAAAGCAAGTGCTTTTAAATCCCATGTATGTTTGAAAAGATCTCTTTCAGAAACAAGGATTGGAAACTTAGTAAAAATATTTTTTGTGTGCTTTTTTATCAAGATTTAACTTGATAATACAATCAATACTATTTGTATTGAAGATCTTTTCTTTCTGCCTCTGTTTTGATACTCTGTTTTTCTGCATCAGCCTGCGTAGGATGTTTGGCATTATCAAATATTTGTATGAACAGGAACACATTATAATGCTGCAATATGCTCAACCAGTGTGACATATATTTTTTGTGTGTGTTTTGCATCTGAGGTTCTGTAGTAATTTGATCCCTAGACCAGCATCTGAAATTTACTAGCGTGGTATGACTGTATTGGAGGTGCAGAGACATCCATTTCTTCTGAATCCAACTGTCAGTATATTTTAATAACAATCCTAACTTGAATGATCTTCCCCAAAGAAGTTGTTTAATAGAGATATCCTTTCTTCCACTTTACCTTTTCCTTGTATGATCCAGTTCAAGAAAGCGTCCCATATTCTGTATTTAGGCAAGTTTTGAAAAGCATATTTTAACTTTGACAGGGTCAGACATTTTTCTGAGCCTAGTGTGAATATTCCAAGGAAGTGAATTATTTGATATTTACATTATGAATGCATGATAGTATGTGTACTATCCTGACATTTATAAGAATCAAATATTTAAAAACACAGTAGTAATTTGTGTTTAGTCCTGGAAGAAACCAGAGTTTAGCTGATGTGAAGAGTGAATACTTTCTCTTAAAAAGATGAAGTTATGATGATCTCAACCATGTACTCTACCATGTAGAGTACTAAAAATACATTGGATAATAATGACTTTCCTTAACAAAAGCCAGCTTACTTTTAGGGTAGTGACCTAGATAAGATGGGATCTGTATTCTATTATCACTCCCTAAACTACCTAGTCATGCATGGCACTTTATCACCTTTCATATCTCAGTGTGTTATAATCATATATATATGATTATATATAATTGTTATTTATAGCTGCTAGATCATATAGCCCAGGATACCGCATCCTGATGTGTTATTCTGTATTAATTATGTTTTATATTCACTGTGCCATTATGAAAGAGATGTTTAGCCTATTGATCTTGCTGCAAACTCTAAGAAAAGTAAAAATAAAATAAGATTAACTTTTCCTGAGACAGTACAATTAAATCCTCAAGAGAATGAAATTTGTCTCCTCAACTCCAGGAGCTCCATATAGTGGGACAGGACTGACTCCCATCTACTTCATCATACACATTCTCCCAATGTGCATTAAATGTACATTGACTCAGGTGCTAATTCAGGAGCATGAGTAAATTGTACAGTGAAGGAACAGAATAACTCTACCTGGAAAGACAGGTGTTGTCCACAACCTACTAGGTTAACCTGTTCACAAAAAGCCCACGTTATTTCTGGAACAATTCTGTTCAATACAGATACTTTTCATGGAAAATCTGTTTCCAGTATTGTGCACATGCCACTATCCCCTCTCTTGTCGTAGTTGAATGCTGACATAAATCTTTTTCTAATAAAATGAACTATTCAAATTTTTTCTTTACTGAATGATGTCTGAAACAGATGTATTTTAATCTGCTGGGCATAGAAAATGAAATTTACATGTCAGTGAGGTCTTTCTGGTTAATAAATGTTTTAAAAGAGAGAAAGCAGGAAGCTAAATATATGTAAAACTGCACTGCTTTGCATATGGTGCTTTTAGCAGAAAATACTGTATTCTAATAATAAATTGTATCTTATTTATGAGACAAAAAGTATACATATTTTGTGATAACAAGTATCTTTCATGTAGGGGTATCATATGAAACGCTGGAAAGAATTCTGATTTCACCAGCAATACTTCCCTTGTGCTAGTCTTGATAATTCTTTTTTTTTTTTTTTATGTAGGAGCAGCATCTGCATGAAGCATTTTGTTTGTTATCTCTGTGTGTGTGCAATTTTGAACTCATTATGTTTTCCATTATTTTAGCTGTTTACATAGCACCAATTTTAGTACATAACTGCAGCTTTCTCTTACTCTGAGTGAGCTGGATCCAAAGCCCACTGAAATCATTGGAGGGGCCCTGTTAGCTGAAGTTGACTTGCCACTGGGGATGGAGATTAAGACGAAGAGTTCTATTCAGTGTCCCCTGGAGATTCAGACAGGTTTTCCAAATAATCATGAACACTTCTAAAAATAGCTGTATATTGATGAAATTTTAAATTTTCCATCATAATAATGTTACTCATTTTGTAGCATTACTTTGGCAGGGAGAGGGGGTCAAAGATAATAGCTATTAAAAATGAAGTTTTAAGCCAAATTTATCTTACTGTCTGAACTGTTGCCAAGTTTGATAGAGATGTAATGGCAGAGTTAGCCTAAATTGCTTGTATAGAAGGCCAATAGACAGCCCCACGTGCTGCTTGTGCCACGTGCTGATACCCTCAACCAAGTCCTTCTCCCAGCCCCTTCTCCCTCCCTCCCTCCCTCCCTTCTCTTCCCCTCCCAGGTTCCCACTTCTTTCCTCCCAACAATAATAAACAATAATACTATTAATAAATAAAAATAAGTAAATAATACAATTAATAAATAAAATGTTTTAATATCAATATAAAATAATCACCCTTTGCTCAATACCTAAGCAGTTCATCCTCTGAAAATATACTGATAGCTGAGGTGACATGAATTTTACCTCTAGGAGAACAATGGTCTGAGAGAGTCTTTTTTCATCAGAGTCAATGGTTGGACAATGCAAGAATTGTCTCCTGAACATTCCTACCTTAAAAAATGGGGCTGCAGCACCACAGTAGAAATCATTCCTTAAGTATCTCAATTAAGAGCTCAGTTGTTATCTTATCCTGATTAAAAAGTGCTTAAGTTTTTACTAGTTTTCAGCCAGAGAAACTCAGGAATGATGTCCAGGTTCATTTTTTAACAATTAGCAAGTCTGAGCCTCAAACTGACAGATTACCGCCATTTGGCAGTATCACCAATAGACAGGGAGTTGTGAAATTGTAAGATATTATTGTATTGTTGGTAGCCTGAGTAAATCTAAATCTTTTCAAGCTTTGCTTCAGTGGGTTAATTCCAGGACCTGAATTACAAGTGCAATTTGAATTACATTGCAAAGACTGAACTTACTTCACTTTAGCAAAGTCCTTTTTCTTAAGACTTATGAATTCCAGTTATTTTCAAATCCTGAAATGTTGAAATCTTTTGATACCATTCCTATTATTCTAAGAAAAGATGGGTAAAGGTTTTTCCTGACTTTCCCTGCCAGCACCTCTTTATTTAGGCAAATGTGTTTCTTTGACTTTACCTTTATTTTGTGGTATCCTAGCAGCTGCTACATGCAGTATACATCCACAGGGGCTTTTCATTCTTCCCATCCTAAACCTGAGATATTAAAATAGCAGAAAGAACAAACCTTGCCAGAATCAGAAAATAATAAAAAGAAAATGAACCAAATAAATGTTCTGTACATATTTAGGGCAATTGAAGAGACCTGCAAAAAGCAGGAGTGATTTCAGATTGTTTCTACATATTTTGTCTGAGAATTTTAAAACACTTAACAGATTCTAGCTAATTAAGTCTCAAAGCCTGATGCTGAGCTATATGAGGCAGGGCAGAGAACATCACCCATTCTGTTGAGGAATGAAGGGAAAAGTGATTGCATGATTTGCTGGGTACGAAAGATTATTAAATATTGGATTTGTGAATAAAGATACATATTCCAGTTACAGTTTAACCATTAGGATTGATTTTTTTCACCAATTAACAACAGCTGGGACAATACAGAAAAAGTATGCTGTAATGAAGTCTCTCATAAAATAATTTGTTTCATCGGTAGCTTGTTGTTAAAAGAAAGCTGTGTCTGACAATAATGCATACAAAATTTTATTTAGAGTAAAAGGGGTATTACCAAGTACTGGCTTGAAACTGTAGCTTTTCAGGTTATGGAAGTATTTATTATGCATTCTCCACAACTATATACTCACTGGATAATTGCTGCAGAGGGCAAAAATAATACACGTTAATAATAGCAGTTCAAAAGCTCAACAGTATTTTTAAGAGAAGCAGCTAAATGGGGCTGTGGCCCTGCAGTTGTTTGCAGTAATCAAGGACTTTCAGCAGACAAGTCCTTATTCCGTTTCTAGCAACTGTGTGGATCTGAGTAATCAGACTGGAAACTGTGTTCATACTGTTCAGGTTTCAGCCTAGTTTCTGACAGCTTCAGCTTTTCCCAGTGTAGCACCAGGATTTTTTAAATCTCATCAGATAAATTCTATCTGTGGAAAGTATTGCTATGCCGTGATGATGGATAATTCTGCATTTTTGTATTTCTCGTGTTAATAAACCAAAAAGAATGGGAAATGGAAAAGATCTGTTGCTAGAAATGTTTAGTCTTCCATATCTACCAGTTGCAATTTTCTCCTCCCAAAGTGTTTTCCTTAATCCAGACTTAAGAGATTGAATTGATGAAGCTTCCTATACCTCCCTTCAGAGGGCATTACAAAGCATAATACACAACAATTTTCAATATTTTTCATGAAATTATCATTATATTTAGCTTTTTAGGTGAATTCTGTAAAGCTGATACAGTCTTTTGTTTGCAAGAGCCCCCCATTATTCTGGAAAAATATATGCTATTAATATTTCCAGCCAGTTATGCTAGCCTCCTTTAAGTATTCTTACTGACATATATTTCCAATTACTTTAGAAAAATTTAATGCTAGGAAAATGTGTCTGAAAAGCAACATTTTTGCCAAAATATCTGAGGAGAGTATTTTTACTTTATTCTGTCTGTAGATTAATTTAGGATTTGGCTCAAGTTGAATTATAGGTAAAAATGCCTTACATGAATTTGCAGGTTGTGTGACCCTGTGGTATTTGGTCTGCTTTTCTGTGTTGCTCTCTTCGGGTTCTCAGATTTCTCTTATGGTAAATTTCTGATCATTTTGCGATATAATACAAACAGAGGTATCAATAGAGGAAACTGAGATTCGAATTCGCTAAAATTTGGTTTATGTTGTTCATAATCTATAATTTTTCAATATCTATAGCTCCATATGAAGTCTGTTTCATATTTATTTGCAAATTCACTTACTCCCCTGGTTCCTTCTTATTATATGATGTGCCTTAAATCTCTCAGGATAGTGCAATGCAGAGACTGAGGTACTGCAGGAAATGCCTTGTGCAGACTGAAGAATGTATGGCATTGGCTCATAGTTGCATTTAAACACATATTATTAGATCTCCCTCTGATTGCGTATAATCTATCTCCTGTAACCTTTTGAATCTGTGAAGCTGGAAGGGAAAGGCTGCAGTATTCACTGATTCCAGTGGGATTCAGATTTCCAAAATCCTAATGTGTACCAGATGTGAAAGGAGGGAGACTCTAGCCAGACTGGTGAGTGGCTGACCACCATGTTACATAATTACCCAGAAGTGGGGAATTATCATCACACAGGACACCCTCAGTGGAGAAAGGGAGAAGGAAATGGAAGGCCATTTGAAAATTCAGGATTCAGTGTCCACAATATTATTCAAATGCTTAATGTCCATCAAATACACTGTAGACACAGCAGCAAACTATTTTTTTGATGCAAGGTTTTTTTAAGAGCTTGTTTCAGAATCTGTTTTTCTCATTAAGATTTTAAATCCATGCCTTCTAACTTTGATCTTATTGGTTGACATTAATCCTTATTTTACCTTGTTGCTGTTTTGGGTTTTCTTGGAAGGGGAGGGCATCCCTCAATCCAAGACATCTAACACTACTTCATCTGAGTAAAAATGCAACCATTTCCCAGGAGAAGGCACAGATAGTTCTGCTTTCTCCCAGGCAGGGAGGGAGGAAGCCTCAAAACCAGAATGAGTTAGACACCACCACCGCCATCTGGACACAGCCATTTTTTCCTGTATTTACTTCATTGCATCCTGGATTGCACATAAGACAATAAGAGAACAAGCTCTCTGAACTGCCCAAACCACACTTTCTTTGGTTGGCTCTACTCAGCACTGCAGTAGATGGGTGGGTTTGAAAGAGAGAGAGAAAGGAACTTTCTTCCGATTATGCGGACTTTGACTGTTGAGTTTTTTATGTGAATGTCATAAAGATTTCATGGCAGGTCATATGTGATGCATGTTCTGGTGTAACCCTGGCATAAGAGAAATATGCTGAGTGTAGTGACATCTTCCTCTTTCATAACTGCAGAAGAAAAACATATACCTGGATCCTTTTCATTTGGGAAACCAGACCCAGGTTTAATTTGGCATGACCACATATCTACACATACCCTTATAAATGTAAAGGAAGATACTATTCCTCCATGGAGTACTTGTAAGTTTTATTTGTTTGCTACTAGGCTTTCCTTTGCCAGCATTGCCTCCATGCCAGCAAGACCTTTACCTGACAGTATTTAATTCAGGGCTAGGATCTGGAAAAAAAAGGAGGCCAAATGGAATATCATCAGCTCTACGTTTGCAAATTTCCCCAGTTTTGTTTAAACGACTTTCCTGCTTCCTAGTTTGTCTTCCCCTCAGCACAGAAAAAAAGAGGATTAAGGCTGTCAGGGCTGTACTTCAGAGGCAGCGGCAGCCCCAGCCAAGCCCCTAAAGAAGAAAAGTGGATGATCATAACCCATTCTCTGGATCCTCTCCAGCATGAGAAAGGATAAACTAATTTTTTTTAGCACTCGTTAGGTTCCAGAGTCAAATAAACAGCACATGGTAGTCTCTGGAATTAAAGATAGGTCACTGAGACCTGGATGTATTAGTGAGGACACTGAACATTGTCCTAGTGCCATAGAGAGAGTTTCAGTCACTGAAACTGATGCCCTTCAGATGCCATGTCAAAGTCTGAAACCTGACTGATTGGTGTCTGAAAATTAAGAGCAGATGCTGCTAGACTATTTGCTGTTTATCATCTCTTCAATAAACTTGCCCAGAAATGGGAGGTTTAGCAATCAGGCACCAATTTTTTTGCAAGAAAATTAGTGTCAGAAGAGGATTTATTGAGTAAGGACCAAATAAACACATGCTTGAAAGCTTCTGGCAGTCTGCCTTTTCTTAAGGAAAAATTACAAATAGTAGGTATATTCCCCCAGTTTTCACCACGGGAAACATATTTCCCCTCTATGGAGTCCTTAAGAAATTTTCCTTAGAGGATCCAGGACCTCCGATTGAAACAGGTGAAAACTGAGTTAATTGAATTACCTGGTATGTTTATTCCTTTTTGGTACTTTTACAGTGACAGATCCACACCCAGCATTCAAATATAATGACAGCTTTATGCAGCATGAAATAGTACAAGCTTAAACACTTGGAGGTAATCTTGGCCAATCAGATAGACTAACATCCATAACTGTTTAGTGAGTTTTAAGATTGCTTGGTATTTGCACTATTAAGTCCAGTCAGGACTGGACTGGGAGAACACAATCCAAATGCTGTGGTCCATGCCCTGCAAACTTCCTGTTCATTGTAAGGCCAATGCAATATGCAGTGTAAGAAAATGAATGTTAGAGGTGCATAATGATAAGGAGGTCACATCCTTTAGCTGATGCATTGTTTGCTGCTTCACAATTATTGACAATTTCTGGCTCAGTGGAGGACAAAAAGAGATGAGAGGAAGGTACAAATAAAGTTTGGAAGGCCAGACTTTGCATTCATTAGACTTGATTAAAAAAAGAAATTTCTCTTTTTTATGAAAACTGTCACATCTTCTTTATGTGAAACAGCAGATGAAGTATTTTCTATTAGGTAGTTTGTGTTCATTTCATTTGAACATAGTAAGCCTACTTTGAGATATATCTATCAAATATAGCCCTAGATAATCATTTGGAAGAAGGAAATGCTAATTTTTAAAGTCTAATTCCGAGCATCTTATGTCCCACAGACTTGTTGAGACATACTTTTAAAGTCTGCAGTCCTAATGCATCCTGTTGTTTAGATGAGAACTAACCATATTTAGTTGCAGAACAAGACAAGAACTCTAAATCTAAGTATCTTTGGCTCATGTACTTTACTCACAACTCTATATAACAAAATCACAGGCTCTGTCTCACAGAGTTTTAAAGGCATGAGAAGGATGAGGAGAACAGCTAAAAATTAGCTTTAAGAGCTGTAAGTTACTTATTAGAAAGACTTCATCTCTGTGTCAAATTCTGTATTTTCTTTGTTTCAGCAGTAGCAGTTCTATTTCCTTTCGTCTGCTACTCTACAGTACACTTCTGAGCTTTGTTCTTTCTCATCTAAGTGAAGTTGTATTTCTGGGTATACGAATAAAGCATGTCTTCTCCAGGCAAAGAATTTGTTGTTGGAATATCGATATTGGAGTTCAAAGACAAAAGCCCCATTAATGAAATTTCTATTCTGAATTCTGAAATGCTGTTACCATTTCTCAGTTTCAAAAGAATTTGTGCATCTTGACTTTTTACTTAGAGTCCAATTATTAATCCTTAAAATAGTCTGCCGTGACCCACCTAGTGCTCACCAAGAAGTAATGGCCGTAATGGCTCCTCTTGATGTCAGATATCCCAAGTGTAAGCCAAGCAATGTAAAAATGGATCCATCCTGCATTCTCTTGGGTATGATGGGGAGCAACAAGAATAGACCTGCCTGTATAGTTATAAGAAACAGCCCAAAAAAAGAGATGTCACACAATAGGGCTGGGATCAAGCCAATATATCTCAAAATAAAGTGGCGGAAGATTTCATCAGTACAGGAGTGAAGCATCCTCTTGGAGCATAACCAAAAAATACAATTTGCTCAAATGGTAATCTGGAACAATGATATTAAACATTTTTTTTTAATAATACATGAATTTCTCAAAATCTCCTGGATGAAGCTTTGTAAGGTAAGAAAGGCTTGATTCTGTCACATTTTCTCTTGTTACCCAGCTACGTAACTTCGTAGATTTTGTGCCTCTGTAAGGGCTTCATCCAAAGACTAGTGTATCATTGGAAAAAATTTGATTAACTTACACATGCTTTAGATAAGGGCATAAATGAAAGATGAACTCTCTGAATCATTCTGCTTCATTATTTCTGTTACAATTTTGGCCTTGATCATCCTGCTTCTGACATAAGGCATAAAAAGGACACATCCTCCAAACATTTATTCATATGAAACCAATTTGTAGTAAAAGTATTTTAAAAATAATATCAGACCACAAATATTCCAGTCCTATGTATTCATTCATCCATTAAATTAATTTCATTAAAATCATATGGGTGTGGATGAAGATTTTCCTTGGTGTTATTCTATGCCTATTGAAACACTGAAGAGTGTTGGCTGACATTTCAAGCAAAATACCTGAAGGTAGGATCGTCTTACTTGATGTTGTATTCTGCCAAATTGCATTTGGATTTCAGAGTATATATTTAATTTTTACAAGACATGCAGGGAATAAGAAGTATTTTCTACTTATAGAAAGTGACTACAGCTGAAGACATGCAAGTTGTCAATTTATCTCATGCAATGTGTACTGCAGTACGTCATAAATTATGCTTTTCTTGGAGGAAAGAGCCTCTTTTAATCTTAGCAACAAATGTACAAGAATCACAAAACCATTCCATTATATCTATTTGTGGAGCTGAGTCTACAAATCAATAATAAAAAGTAGATTTCTCATGATAGTTGTATGTAATGGTGAGGAAGGAATTTTGTAGAATCTCCTAGGTATGCAGATTCCTGAAGTTGAATGTCAAACATAAATACTCCCTGGGCCATTTCTAATTATGCTATTGCAACACTTTCAATTTAATACTTTAAGTGAATAAGAAAATTTTGTTTTTGTGAATGTATTGTAAGAAGAAATTCATTGAAAAGTAAAGTCGTGGCTGCTTTTGCTAAGAGTCACAAGCAGCTTGAGATGTGTCTGCTGGAGGCTATGAACCAAGCTGAACTCAGCTGAGGAATGTACACCTGCCTCTGAAGGCTCTTCCCTCAACCCCATCTGTGGTGCGCCCCCTCTTTCATGACAACCTGCACAGGGAATTTTGTGTGTAGTCCTCTAAAATAATCTATTTTTGGTTTGTAACATGTTTATTGGTATGGAGCAAGTCAGTGGAAACATCGTACAATTCTTTACTTTATTCAGCAGCAGCAGCAACTACTATAATGGGTTTGGCCAGTTCTGGAAACTAGTATTTAATACCCAAGGACTGCCATAGGGGTTCCTGGGTTGATGAAGTTTGTGGACTGCTAGGTAGAAATCAGAAATAAACTTTTCCAAAGAAGTTGGCTATAGCATTTGACAGTAGGTGAGCTTGTATATAGATTCTCTGAAGTTGCCAAATGGGAACAGAATTTCTTCAGCAATGACAAAGACAGAGTGGCCTGTGCTATGGCACGTTTGTGTTGCTGTGTGAGTGTCTTGCAAGTTTTGAAGCCTTGCACTTCAGTTTTGTTAGCCTGTTGGAAGAAATCTCATTTAACTGGCATTTTTACATCTACATTAATTCTTTTAAAACACTGAAGTGAGTGTTCTACAGCTATGTAAAGAAACGCATTATCAAAGCATTAAGATATGATTAAACTGACATTTTCTTAAGAAAACGAAAGGAGCAGGAAAAAGCCATTCTAAAAGGACTGAGTGCTACATACTCCAGATATTATCTTCAGTGCTTACTCAGGGATCTTTAAAGAAGCTTATTACCAAGTACCCTAAGAAGACAAGTGTGGATGTGTACAGATCAGAGGAATGCAAGTTAATGCACCTGCCAGATTTTACTATCGTACAAAGCATGTCAATCAGCACTCAGACCTTGCGTTTAAAAATGTGTTCCTTCAGATTTTTTTCAGTGCTGTATCTCATATAGCTAGAATTTCCTAGTCAGTATCCATCCAGTGTAGCAAATGTCATAAATTATGCTACTGAATATATATCACTGGTGTGAATGTGAATAGTCCTTCGTTAGATTCAATAATGAGCTATAGAAATACCAGTAGATATGGTTGCTGTGAGTACATGTATTTAAATCTTCCTGCTATTCTCAGTAGGAAATAAAAATAATATTTTGAAATTAAAGAAAAAAATTAGTTCTACATATGCTTTCTTTAAGAAAGATAAATTAAAATACATAGTGAGTTGAACAGATTGGGCAGTTTATGGCACATGAATTTACAGTGGTTTGAAGCACAGCTGCTTGATAGCTACATACAGCTCACATCCCACAGGACCATTTCAAAAGTGATGTGCCAGTTTTGGCTTGGTCTTCATTAGGGAAAAAATATGTTCAGAAACCCATCCTGAGAAGTCACTGTCTGGAAATGCCTGTAGTGGAGGAGGTGCTGGTGTACCAGATCACCACAGGATGGCTGCAGGCTGCTGGTAATCTGCAGTCATGAAGAAGACAAATACAGAAGAGAACTTATGAAAAAAAAAAAGGTTTTGGGCCATCACACACTGTGCTAATAAGGTCTTCTTTGTTGCTCTGTACAAAATTGTGACATTGCTCTCTAAAAAAAAATTATCCAAATTGGAAGTGCTGTAGAAGGACTAGCAGTAGGATGTGGGGAAAAGAAATTTAGAATAGAAGAATCTTCCTTTTGCTGTGTCTACAGTATTTAGGGAAGTTATGACTACTGCCTACATGGGGTCAGAGAGAGATGCCGTACAACTGAACAGCCACTGACTGCACAAGAACAAGCAGGTCTTTAAGAGCAGATGGGTGAAAACACAGATGGCAGCAGGCAGCGGGTCTTGGTCACCCATCAGAGCCCTCAGGCTCCAGTTCCCACCAAAACAAGGAGTCTGAACATTGGGAGGTTCTGTGGTCACCTGCACATGCTCATGCTTTCTTACTTGTGGCTCTCACTTAGAGTGAAAGGTGTTCAAGCCTTGCAGAAGGGTGCAGCACCATGCAAACCTGTCTCTATTCACAGTTTTAATTGGTTTTTCAGGATTTAGCCCAAAAATATTTTATTCAGTGAAAAGTCAGTATTTACTGAGTAAGGACATCAGGTTGTGCTATTAGATGGAAGTCACTTTATAAAGAAAGTAGAATAAACATAAAGTGACTGAAGATATTCAAGTGACACTGTTCTACTGGAAATATAGTCATATAAATAAATGGGCTTTATCAGTTTGCTGGTACCTCCAGCAATGTTGACATTTGCATTCTGCTCTCCTACCTCTGACAGACTTTAGTTCTATTAAAATAATGAATTCTTATGCTGATATTCACCTCTTAGCATGAGGCATTTGGAACAAGTCAACACAGTTTCAGGGGTGAATTTTGAAAGTTTATTAAGATATACAGATTTAAAAGGGAGAAATCTATACAGATGTCATGTGTCAGAGATTTCTCTTTTTATCAGCCCTCATAAAACATGTTCATATATGATGTGTTTTCCAATACAAAAATGAAGCACAAATCCTGTTGGGATCACCAGCAGGGTCTGATGTCCAAAGGCAGATATTTTATTTAAATGATCCTATACTGTTCAGTAGGAAATACCATTTTCATTGTGTTTACAAACATGTTAGCATTCATTAAAATGTTTTTCTGCTGCCCTTGAGATATGTATTTTAAAAGACATACTTCTGAAAATCTTTAGAGAGCAGAATTTTTTAAGTCTGATCATTTGACGGGTGTTAATTCGCATTGAAATTCTTGTTTCAGAGACCTAGAAGCCAGGTGTTCAGAACAGCTTCAAAAGGCAAAAATGACTGGGTCATAATGTCCTTCAAAATAGTTTTTGCTTCATAACTTTGTGGCTACTTTTGAGGTCAGTGTAGTGGTACCTACCTGGGATACGACATACTGCGGTATAATCTGTCCCGTGGTTTCCCCAGTCAGCCCAATGCTCTGCTTGTATTTATCAGCATCTCAACACTATCATTTCCTTTTGATGCATGACTTCAAATGCAAACAGCTACTGGATAGTTTTGGCATCATCAGATTTTGTAAAAAATTAAGGTAATGATTTGATAAATTCTAAATATGTCATGGTTTGAAGACTGTTCATGCTTTCAATTTTTTTCTATGGTGCAGAGACACACTTTGTTAAGACAGAGGGATGATTTTAAATGCTCAGAAAAGGTACTCCATCCCAATCTCATCTTGAGACACTCTGGCCTATTCAGAATTCATTCTCTTCACTTTACGAAGTATTAATATAAGTATCTCCCCACTAAGTGTTCAGCAGATGGGAAGTTAGAAGTGCAGGAGAATGACATTGCTGTAATAGGTGTGGTTCTAGCGCAACAGTCATTGGGGATTTCTCTACAATAGAGAAATTTTGGGATGATATGCAGTTTCTTTTCAGACCTACCGCACAGCTGTTTGTTGAGGCAAGGAGGGAATGATAACAAAAGGGAGCAGGGGACTGAGTTATTTTCATTTCCAAAAATGATACCCTGATCTGAATTTTCATGTGCAGCCCAAAAAGCCAAAAGATTTCTAACAGAGGCAGGAGGCTGCTTGTGTAGCACTGCTGAAATCACTTGGTGTTCCTCCTCTTTGGATGCATGAAGGACTGTTCAAGCAGATATGTCTTTCAGGCTGTAATTGTGGTCCTTCAATCCTTCTGGCAGAAATCTTACAGTTATTTTACCGAAATTGCTACCAACAGCGTTGTCTCAGTATGGAGAATTTCCACAAGGATTGATTTCTTTCATGGTGCAAAACAAAAAGGACTCATTACTATCTCCTGTGACTTTGCCTGAATTTAGGGGTCTTGCAGGATGCTCCAATGAAGGGAAAATAGACAATGTGGATATTATTTGTTACAATTTGGCCTAATTGTAAAGAATATTAACTTCCATATACCTGCCTTATGTGGAAGGTCAGGTAATATTACCAGCATTATGTTTTCCAACATTACATCTTGGTAATGCATGAATTAGCCAGCAAATTTAAATAACTTCTTTGATTTAGAGTACTTCAATATGTAATTTACTTCAGTGTTTAATTTCAGTCAATAAATATTGTTCTGTATTGTTTTCATTACAACATGAATTGCTTTGAATCCAATTTTATTGGTATATACATTTGAAGAGACCTGTGCTCTCAGGCATAAGATGCATTTCTTAGTACCTGGCAAAGTGTACGTATACTCTTTTCTACTT
Source organism: Melanocharis versteri (assembly GCA_013397845.1). Lineage (NCBI taxonomy): Eukaryota > Metazoa > Chordata > Aves > Passeriformes > Melanocharitidae > Melanocharis > Melanocharis versteri. Next base: position 1,970,559 of record VZTG01001350.1, on the reverse strand, counting down.
GGACATTGCATGCTTTGAAAGTGATTGTCCTGTTGAGAAACTTAAATGTACACCATAGTTTCTTACTTGGGATACATAAAATTGATAGGCAAACTTTCAAACACAAATTCCCCTTATGACAAATTTTCTATGATGGTTAATGAAGTTATGTGATAAATCTTCCTTTTTTTTTTCCTAATTATTCTTCTGAATTCATGGACTAAAACGTATGACCTTGAAAAACTTTCAAGTGAAAGAGGTGTTTCCAACTGTTAGAGATGCCCAGCTCTACCAAGACCTCACACTATCCAGCAATCATTCCACAGAACACTGAAAGGTTGTGATTAAATCCTGGAGATGCTGAAGGTTTTTTAGCCTTTAGGACGTAAGGAGAGCTCTGTATGTAGTACAGTTTTTAGGTCACAAATTAACTGGAAAACAGCTTGAGCAAAAGTTAATGCTTGACCCTCTGTTGGACGATGTTTCTTTGAATGGTTTTGTGAAATCTATCATTTTCTCTGCTTTCTTTAAATAAGTCTGGTTAACTAATGTGCATGAATAACAATGACTAGGGAGACAATGACTAGTGTCTATGATTAGACCCTTGTTTGCTTCACACTAGCAGTATGGTGAGGTTTTGGGTTAGTATAGCCATGATGTACAGGGAGTTTCCAATTTTGAGCTGGTGGTGGTTTGCAGAATCAGAGGCAATCACTGTTACAAGAAGACCATGAGACTTATTACGTGCTCCTTGCTGGCAAGTAATTACTCCTTAAAGTACTTCCATATGGATCACCACAGTTGTGGATGTGCAGTTATTATTGAAGTAAATTCAGTCTACTCATACAACAGAATTTATGTGTGAACCTGCCCCGTGAATCTCTTTAGCTTCTTCCTGGAGCAATTTAAGAACGGATTATTATATGTTGATAGATTCTTCCAAGACCCTAAATTGTTTTGTGCTCTTACCACCAAAATCTACTCATTTTTTTAATGGCAAAATTCCAGGATTTTTACAGTAAGCTCCATAATCCAAATTTTTAAAAAATTGTCATTATATCTCTAATTCTAAACTCCTTGGAGATGTGAAAAATCTTTAAATACATACCGACCAGTCCAATGTAATAAAGATTTATCCATAATTTTTCTAGCTACAGCTACAAATGAAATACTTATAATTTTATTTGCTCTTCCTATCATTCACTCATGAAGTATGTGGCAATGTTTCTCATTACAAGTAAAAGTTTTCTTGATCTTCCCCACATCAACATCACTAAATTTCCTTAGTTAGTGAAAACTTCTTCTTCATTGAATTATCTAACAGAAACCCAAAGAAGCTTGTAAATTTAAAACAAAATTACCACAATCCAAAGCAACCATCCCATAACAATTTCATTCTCACTCTAGAGAGAATCAACCCATGTGGAAAACATAAGTTTAATGTACAACTTGAATAATGCTGTAATGTGAGTTACAGAAGAAGTTAGATTAAAGTGATTGTCTTGTATTTGCACTGTCTATACAGAATAAAAATGGAAATGCTTTAATGTGTTGCATAACGTTTGCCCGAACGTGTAACGTTGCATAACATTAGCCCTAACTAATCTTTGAAACAACACTGATTTATGTACACAGTAACTATTTGCATCTTTCTACTTAGCAGAGTGTTAAAAAAGAGATTAGGACCAAGGTTCAGGATATAGTTGCCTTAAGCTAAGTATTTGATTTTGGCTTTAGGAGTCTAAATAAAAATGGCCTAGTTTTTAGAGCTGCTGAGCACAGATACCTCCCAATCAATCTTGTGAAAGCTGTGACTCTTACATGATGTGGAATCTGTCCACTCTTTGAAGTGACTTACATCGGTTGAAGTATCTGGTCTGAAGTGCTTGCCCCTAAACAGGCTAAGCATCCAATCAAAGAGAGAAGGAATCCTGTCAGAGGGCCAGTGATCTCCCACTCCCATATTGCAGGCAGAAAAGCTCTGTGGGGAGGACAGCAGCAACAGCAACAATTAGTAGGGATGCCCTTGCCTCTGCAGTATCCATTGGATCTTGATGGACACCTGCACAACACCACAGAGTAACACACAGCAGCTGGGAACTACCCCTGACATCAGGAGGAATGATCTTCAAAAGCATCTATATTGCCTCTGAGTAGTAAAGTATGTTTTCGCAGCACCTTTCTTTGTTGTGTGGGCACACATCCCAGCTTATACATAACACGGGTGCCTCTAGGATGAATTCTGTTTTGCCTTGGGGGCCTACACTTGGGTTTACTTGTTCTCTTGAGTTGCATATAAAGATATCCCTCTTCTTTTGATTTTTTCCATCTAACTTCAGCCTGTTTCAGATTTGTGAGCTCTTTTTCACATGTCAGTCATAATTCCAGCTGCAGTTTGAAGAAACTTACCGCACATGTGAATATGAATAAATATTCATAGGTAATGCTCCCCTTAGTCAACTGAATTTTTGCTTTTGCCATATCCTGTTGCCATTCTGGTGAGGCAGAATCCAGGTAAGGCACCAATATTTTGCACATCTGCCTTTTTCATCAGAACTATAATTTATCTGTCTTTTAAGAAACCATTGTCAGTGGCTACTCTAAAAAGACAAGCACGTGTGATGCAATATTGTGTTTCTCCCACTTCATGGAACACTCTTAATTGGTTAAAAAGTCTCTAAATATGTAGAGGCTAGGGTTTCATTTTCTAAATTCATGTTGTTGAACACTGCAGAATAAATTTTCTTTTCTGTGTCATAGTAGTAATATGTGCATTAATAAGCACAAAATCAGGCACAAGGATGAATTTGAATAGAAGGCATACTATTTCAACTTGATAATGACAGGAATGTTCCCACACACATCAGGAACTAAATTGGTTCCAGTGAGAACTGGAAGGTCTTAATACCACATAGGTGGTATTAAGTGGAGATTGACTTTTTTCAGCCTGTCCCAAATACACTGTTCATTTCTAAACATTGCCATCCTCTGCTCTGATCGAATAGAGGCAAATAAAGAGGGACTTCTGACATGCCAAATGTTACCTGTCCCACAGTTTACCTCTGGCAATTGGTCTGTTTTGTCTTTATCTGCAGGGGACAGCAGTAGCAGCATGCTGAATAACTCCATGTCTCCTAACATGCACTTCCTATTAATATAATCCTGACTGCTCCTTCCCTTGTGGTCCTTACCAAATAGACCCAAAAGTGGAAAACAATCTTTCCGGTCTCTTGACCACATCATTTGTTATGGTCACATCCATGTCCAGGGAGTTCTGCTGTGAAGAGATTTGTGTCATACCAGTGATGTAAGAAAGATTCTGGATGATCACACAGGAATGGAAGACAACAAGAGGATCAGTCATCTTCTTGTGGATGGATTTAGGAAAGTTATAAGCAAAATCCCAGATCTCCAAAGTCTGCATGACACAGACTAACACTGGTTTTGACTATATACTGAACTAGTCCTGCAGTTTAGGTACTGCTAGGAAACACTAGAGATTGTGGCGCTCTGTCCTTTACACTGAATTTCATTGCAACCCAGGCAAACATATTATGACCTTTTTTCCCTGAGTTAAGGGTATGATGCTGCCTGTTTATGTCCTACATGTGCAGTTTTCTGTATCTCAGGGGCAGGAGCCATGAGCACATGTAAATGCAGGATGTTCAAAAATTGCCCAGGGTATTCCTGAGGCTGGGTATTTTAACATAAACTATGTGAACATGGTTGTGGCTCATAGCTGTCACTTGAGGGCTCCAGGAGAGGTTTCCACAACTTCCTCATGTTGTAATTCAATAATAAAAACAGCAGCAGTTAGCGCTTCTCTCCTACTTTCCAACCTGCAGAATGCAGTATCAATATTGACTAATTAACCCACATGAATCAGGACAATGCTCGCCACATCTGCTCAGAAACGTTCAATGAGGCTGGGATATTCACATGAGCCTGAGGGAGTTCCCTGCCCAAATCACATGGCGTGTCACGGGGAGGTGGGCGCTAACTCCCTGAGGTACCCTTGAAAAACCAAGCTTTAATAGATCATGTCTACAGTCAATTTAACATACAATTAAGCATTTTCACAAAGCAAATAGCACCAGAACTGTTGAAAATGTAATCCTGCCCCTTGTTAAAACAGGCTCGGCTGTTTGGCATTATGTAGAATGACTGTCACCACAGCGCTTTGAAGTCGCTATCGCTAAGGCAAACATGTGCAGGTACAAATAATTCAGCAGCAGAACACTGATGCTCCCCAAGTTTCTTATGCCATGTATGATCCTGAAATCTTCAGGATCATATTTTAGTCTATTTATTCTCCACACAAAAGGTACTTTACAAAATCTCCTAAATAGCTGGGCCTACTTACTGGGTCCCAGGAATATGCCCTGCACACATCTCATCAGACACATCTGTTCCTCCGGCTCCTGGCTCCTCTGTTCTCTTTCACCAGCAGCTGGTCTCTGAATGGATGTCGGAGACTGATCTCTTTGCTTTGCTTAGGCTGTGGGATTGTTTCTCTTCTGGTCTGCAGAGATCTGTCAATATTAGCTTAAATGTAGGTTCTTTTTTTCTTGTGAAAAGAAAAGATAATAATTCTTCCTCCTGATGGTGGCTTAGAGCACTTCAGATTATCCCTTGTTATTTCTTTGCAAGAAGAAATGTATATTCTCTTTTCATAAGAATTATAGCAGTTAACAATCCTCCAGCCCAAACTTTGTCCCATGAAGAACTAACATCAATGGGAGTTAGCTATATCCGCTAAGGGTAGAATTAGGATTCTCACAGAAATCTTTAGGTTCAAATAAAACAATCTTCACTGCTGTAACCATAGCAGCTCTCATGTCCTACATAGTACTTTTTAAGGATATCTTGGTCAAACATAGCTTTCAAAGTAAAACGTTTTTTTTCTTTCTCTAGGCCATGCAGTTTTCTCTCTATAGGTCTCTGTTCCACAGACCAACAAATATTCCTCAGATGTCAGGAGTTCTGGTTATTTATTTGTTCCAATTTCAGTCTGGTTTTCCATATTATTTTGCAGAGTCTAATTTAAAAATGAGAAACACCGCCCCACCTCAATTCAATTATTAATGATTTGCATTGTGTGCTGTCTTTCTACAGTTATTTTTTATTTGTATACTTAGTTTTCCTTTTTACTAGTATGTTCCTTGGCCAACTTTAGATGTCTAATTTGTGCACCAAAGTCATGAGATTGGTTTTTCTCAGCTTCCAATATAGCTAATGAAGACAGTGTCTCTTCTAGAGCAAATTTATGCTGCCTAAGTTGATTTCCTATCTGAAAATTTGCCAAAGAAACCTTTGTTAGAACCAAAGATTTCCAGTTTAGGCACCTAAAGTACTTTGTTTGGTACTAGGAGAGCCTATTCTTTTCTGCTTCCTGTGTCTCTAATGGCAGTGGGTCACATTCCCCCTTGCCCAGGCAATGGGCCCAACCTATGGAGACAGAGAAGGCCCTCCACATGATGTGCCCTCCCATCTGGGTTCGCTTCTGACCAGAAATTACTCATGGGCTAGAAACAACATGCTGGAGAAGGGCCAAGACTTCACCACACTCTGAACCATGGACTTCAGCCAGAGCACCAGGTTTCCAACATGGAAACCAGGAATCTGGTTTCCAGAACGACCAGTGGAAAGAGTATAGCACATATGATTCCATCTTTTGTCAATACATTTATTACCTTGTGTTTGGACAAATTATCAGGTTTTTCACAATTTCAGGAGCACTTTCTATAGAGATTAATATTTCTGCGATGGTTTTAAGGGCTAATGATGAAGCATCAATCAATCAATACATGATTCAACAAGCAGAGGCAGTAGAGTTGTTCTACACTTATTTCATTCATCTTAAAAAAGAAAACAGATTTTTGCGGGGGAGGGAGACTCGAAATTGATATAGGATACCTTGGTAATGAAACTCAGTACTAAGTTTTAATGCAAGTAGGTCATACTACCAGGGAGAATGGGATAAATACCCATAAAATAAACAGCACAGAAATTTGACTGAAAGGATAAAAGAGCACGATTGTGAGCAATTAACAGCTTTGTCCTTGATCACTTTACATATCTTCTAGTTTACAGGACTAGTTGTCCAGTGCGGAAGTAAGAGCTGTTCACTGGGCTGCAGAAACAACTATAGTAGCAATGGGGGTAAAATAGGGAGCGGGGTCAAATTTTTTTCAAAATTAAATAGAATTTTCTTCAGAAATCATTAGAATAAGTTGTAAGTCTTGTGAACTGAATACTTCGTCTGTCACCAATATGTTCTCCTTGATCTATCGTTCACATTACAAAGCCATGGAAATGGTAGCAATTTTTATTCGCTTTTTTTGAAAGGGAGGATTATTTTAGCATGTGGATATCCCAAATTGACTTCTCCTGTCATCTAAATATGCCACCTGCCCCTTTGATGCATTGATTTTAATATTTGATGATGTTAATACAGTTAGCATTAGCAATTATGTTAAATCTCTACTATATATGTAGCAAAAAAGTTAAGCCACCTTTCTAAATTTGAAATGTGCCCTAAAGCACATGGTTATAAAGCATCCATAAGGACACTGTGTGCTTAGGCCATTCTGATACCTGAATGCTAGACAGCAAGGAGCACTCCCTTCCCTCAATAAAGATCTGTAGCAAAAAACAGATATGCCCATGTACAGTACTGTTAAAATGAATAGTTCCCAAAATGTAAGTGTATTTAATTGTGGGATGTATATGTCTTACAGGATCACATTCAGATGCATGTGCCTTCCACAATGAAAAATGGATTTGCAATTTTCATTTTCCCTAACTATAAATATTTGTATGCCACTTAATTTAAAGATTATACTGAAAGATATCATTTTCGATTAATATGCTGTATTTTACACAGTTTACATTCCATTTCAATATGCTTGCCTTCTATAAAATGTATTTCAAGACTCCCTAAAAAAAAAAAGAGAAAATAGGCACACTTTAAGCAGTTTACAGGAGACAGATCATTATCTCCTACAAAGGAAAGGAAACAGGAAAGCTGTAAATAATAAGTTCTGAATAGGAATGACATAAACAGCCTAATCAATGTCTTCCAGAACTGGCAAGTGACACCTCTTTGTTTTTTGCAAATAAAAACCTTCTTAACATCACAATATAAACCATTATCTCTGCAGGCAAGGTATATTTAGAAATGTACAAAATGTACATTTCCTGCCAGCCACTAGATCAGTAGGTGGAGATCTAAAGTCATGCAAATATTACAGTAAATGCAGGCAACCAATTTCTAATTATTCCATATCAGCAGATTTGTGAGGAATATAATTTATTAAAAAAGAACAGTTTATGATCAGCAGACCTTAGTTATGACTGTTTAGGAATTCAGTGCATTTTGATCTAATCACAAAATCAAAATATTCATGAAACACAATGATATCTCCCCAAAGCAGCCGGGCAGCCATTAATTTTGAAATTCGGGTAATTTATTAACACTTATCTGTAGCTGTAAAAGCTTACCTCTGTGTTTGTAATACGGGTAAAAGTGAAAGCAGTTTTAAAACTGATTCCTAATGATTTATAATGGTTTGCTGTAATTTGAGCCAGAAATTCAATTAAAATGTATGTCTAGTTTTGTTTCAAGATCTTTAGTTAAAAATTCTATTAAAATTCTATTTCCTTCTTGCATTAAATGTATCTGTTATCTGCATATATGAGAAATATAAGAAAATTCTATCATTTATTCCCCAGACTCCACAAATGCCTTTAAAAACATTCATTTTTATTTCATAATTCTGCCAAGGTACTATTTAGAATTTATGTACAGCAGAGGAGGAATAAGTGTGCGTGCTATTTTCTTTTGAAGAAAACTAGCTTCTCTTCTGAGTGCTCATGCAAATATTCAAGTGACATTTATCAGTTCATCAAAGAAAGGAAAAACAAATAACACTGAATTATCGGATGTTTTAAAAGCTTAATTACAATACCAAGGGTATAGCTTCTTTCTATATATGTCCCCATTATAAATCCTTCTTGTAAAGGATATGTAACTTCACTACCAAAATTCCCTTTTGAGATAACACTTCACATTGTTATTTATAAATAATGAGAAGTAAAACTGGCCACTCTCGTGTTTATTTATAGGGAAACAAAAAAAGAGACAACTCACTGCTGATGTTGGAATGACTCCAGGCTAAGCCAGAAGTGAAGGAGTGAATATTACTCACTTTCCCTCTGTGATTGTCTTATCTCAGAATACTTCACCACATGTAAAGGTAAAGGACTGAGTTTATAGATGAGCACAGCTGTTAATGTTGATGAGAGTGATGTGGCCGGTCCTAATTCTCTGTGTTGGGAACTGATCTTTTGTAATGCAGTTAATCAGTCGCTTCTAGATAAAGAGAAGAACATTCAGGTACCCGAATAAATGTTACCTAGTGCAAAATACTTACTATTTTCAGATTCAGTTTTTCAGCATTTACCATACTTAGGTATAATTGACTGGGAGTAGTGGTGAATCAGGACCATATACCAGCAAAGTAAGGATGCAGTTCAGTAGACTAAGTGGCACTAGGAAGGCACTGTGGGCTTTCTTGCTCTGTTTGGTCTGGGTCAGTAGCAGCTACTGACCCTGTGAAATAAAGTTTTACAGGAGACTGGGACACTTCGTAGTCAGTGGTAAAGGTAAATCCGAGAGGAAGAAGATGTAGGTCTCTCAGTGTAGGATAATTACTGGATTAGATTTCCAGGAGAAATTATTCACTAAATTGCTTCATTGGCTTTAAGACTCAAGTGCTTTTGACTAGATATTATGGAAGGTCTACAAGTGAGGAGGTTCCAAAATGGAAAGCTTTCATAGAAAGAAGGAATATTTGCTGTGGGAGATATGGATTAACAGAGATGGAGGCAACACATAGAAAGTATTTGCATGATGCTTTCATAAGAGGAAGAGCAAAGGATTAGCTTTTCTACTGTTGATCAAGTGGCAAAGTTAAGAAGGGAATATTCATATGTTGTGTTTTACCCAGAAGCAGAAAAGGAAACAACAACCAGTTGACACTGGTTAATGGGAATAAATGGGTGGGGTTGCTGAGAATCTTCATTCCCTCAGTGATCTCACCAATACATGAAACATATCACTGTCATGTGTCTGTCCTTTCAGACCACTGACAATTGATGGTTTCTTGCAGATGAAATGAAGACTCTGTAAGGTGTGGCTCTACAGAGACGGTATTTTGGACACAATCCAGTATATCTGTCATTCTCTCCTGTGGAGGGCAGTGGTACTCTTAAATAGTAGCTCCAGGCTTTAGTAGTGTAATTAATGATCTCAAGATGAAGCAGCAGCCAGCATGTTAACAATATTATTGTGTACTAAACTGGGTGAGAGATATTGCAAGAAACAAGAAATGATACAAAGGGTCATAGAGAGGTTAGAAACATGGGCAAAGAAAAAACAAAATTGCTTTATCTTTAAGACAAAATACATAATTTTCTAGTTGTTTTACACTTGTAATAACAGTTCACAACAGACAACAGACAACAGACAACAACAGACTTAAGGAGTGGGTGAAACTTGGAGAAACCTGCTATACCAGGAGATAGGGGTGAGAGAACAAGAGACCTTAAAGTGAAAGAACAAGAGATATCAGAGTGATAGCATCAGAGACCTTATGTTTATAGGAGATGTAGGAGTGATAGAAGAAAGCAAACTGGATGATAAGTGAGATGCACACAGGCATATGGGACACAGAAAAGACTATAGAAGCATGAAATGAAGAGATGAGTTCCTAGAGCTAAGTATGTGTATTTCATTGCTGGTGGTTGAATTTGGTTTTTACTGCTTTACTGGGTTCAGCCAAAATTCTAAGCATTTTAGGGACACTACTGGGAAGAAGAAATCTGAATGTGTATAATGTGAAGGAACTACAAAGGAAATTTCTACTCCCAAATTTAGATCAGTTAGTATTTATAAAGCATCTTACAACTTAATATATTAAAGATCACAGTAAAACATTTCTTTTCCTAACATCTAGAGGGAAAATTTTCCTCTTACCACTCTTATTCTCTTAAGAGAATTGTTGGCATCTCACTGGTGAGGGCACTGCCTCTGCCTGTGCTGGTATCATCATCTCTGGGCTTGTTTTCCCTCTTAGAACACTCTCATGCTTGCTGGTACCTGACACCAAATCCTGTTGCAAGTACTTAGGAGTATCGTCACTGGGCTTCCATTTTGAGGCAGATGGCTGTTTGCTTTTTCCAGCTGGTAGAAAGACTGAGATTTTTCACTTGACTTAATATGATCTTTTTCTGCTCTTTTATTGGAAGACATTTTTAAAATACAACAATGATATATTAGAAAGAGTAAATGAAAAATGTAATTTTAAAAACAGTAAATAAAAAGAATACAGTTCTGATATTAATTCCTAGAAAATTGCTTCTTGTACAATAATTTCAGAACTGAAAACATTTTTACAAATACTAGGCTATCATCTGAATACTTGTAAGAACTGAACACCATGTATGAAACAGTGTAAGCTTGATTTGTTCATTTAGGAAAAAGAAAAAAAATATGTTTTTCATTGTTCTTCAATTTCCACAAAAAATACAAAATACCGTCAAGAAATGCTAACAACTCTGCTTTAGACTGAGCCAGATTCCTCTGAAAAAAGAGTATGTAACCACCATCTTTAATGGCATGTAGTCCATAAGTTTAACAGTTTAAATCCTTTATTTAGCTAGCATTCTGGCTCCCAATTAGAGACATGTTTCTACCCAGAATATATTAACAAAATGTAAATGCAAAAACGTTCTAATACCTTTTTTTATACTGAAATTTTTGTGCAAGGGCAGGAAACAGCCGGAATGCGAGAAAAGAGGAGACTCAGAGCTCAGTTCTGCAATGTCATAATCCTATCTAGGTGGGATCTGTCTTCCCTTCACCGTCTCTTGACTGCTTGTTCCTAGTCTGTGTGCTGATTCTGAACTAATCTGTTAAAAAAAAAAGTCATTGTTTTGTAACCATTCATGTCTCTGCTCCCTTTACTGGGTCACCATTGTGAATGGAGGACAAAGGTGATTCTGGAGGAGACGCAGACTGTAATTATGGCAGACCTGACTTGGAGAGTCTTATGCTGTGGCAGGGCTACATCTGCAGAAACACTGACAGCTCGGCATTGAGAAAGTATCTGTGAAAGACCTTGAGGAAAGGAACTAGCAAAGTGAGGCTTGGAGATATAAACAAAAAAATACTGCCTTATGGTATTTCTTAAAATTTTCAGGGAAATTTGATCTCATACTTTCTTGATAGATAATACCAGAAGTGCTTAGTACTATTATCAACTTATTCCCCTTTCAGCAGAGTTTATATGCCCCTGAAACATGCTGCTATATTATTTAGCACTTACAATTGTTCTGGGTGTTTCAGATATGTAAAACAATTCCTGCTCCCCTTCTTCAGAGCAGGTTCCCAAAGAGCTTGCAATGTCATCTTCCAGAGGCGCATGATGTAGCTCCGTGTCTCACGGACATCAGTGGATCAATAACAAATCCCATCCTACTTCCTGAGCCATCCTTCTGCCAACATTTTGATGCTTAACTCTGTCATTGCCTGAAACCTGTGGGAAGCTGGAATTCTTCAGCTGATTAAAGTAGGTGTCTAAGTCTTTGTTCACATCAGTCTAGTGCATTCAGCCCTCCTTGAAGGAGAGCAGACAGTCATCCTATACAGAAAGAATCAAGAGCTTTCACCTTTGTACTGTTCGATCACTGTTTCTCTCCACCTGATTTCAGTGGGATTTGGAGCAAACAAAGAGGAAAGATGAAGGAAAGTATTGAAGGTGCCTTTGATGCTTTCATAAACGTAGTTTACATAGGAGAATAGAGGTCTAAAATATTTTTTAGGCCCTCCTTTGGATATCCACATCTGTGAAAGAATAGTCCTGACTTCTGAATCAGCTATAATATTTTATAAGCATACATAGCTAGTCTAGTCTGTCTTTACTAGCTGCAGTTACTCCTTTTTTCCCTGTGAAATGGAAACATGGCATTATGTATCAGAAAACTCCATTGTTTTCCCATAGAACTCTATCGCCTGTGATGTATTAGCAGCCCTTTTGCACTGGAGAACATTTTGTATAGTATATTTCCTAATTACTTATGAATTTTCTGCTTTTATTGTTCTATGTCACAGCCTTAACATCTCTTTTAATGTACTTTTGTGTGCAAATTAGAATAGCAAGAGTTAAGAAGTAAGACTTTCTGTACATGGTGGCGGATGTTCAGAGCAATTCAGCATGTCAAGCTGGGGTCAAATGGAAAGGGAATGTCATTACTAAATTGTAACATTTTCTGTGGGTTTTAGAGAAATTCAAATCCTTTTTTAATCTAAATTTATTTTATCTTTTTTTTCAGGGTTAAGGGTTGGGCTTCAAGTTCCTGTCAGACATTTGTATATTAAAATGACTTTACATTTAATTATTTTCTAAACTAACTTTCAAAATAGTTTTTCACGGAACTGCTATACCAGAATGCAATCTATTTCACAGGACCTTTTATCCTGACTCACATATATTTTGTATGATATACTTTCATACTTGTAAGGCATGGGTTCACATATCCTCTAATTATTTTCTTAAATCTCATGCCCAGGAAGTGTCTGCTGTCATTCTAGAAAAATCTGGGACACAATTCTGTATCCAGTATGTATATGCCTAAATGATGCCTAAATGTCACTGATTTACTCTGAGTAGTTTAGCAAGAAATTTAAGCCATGATCTATCACAGCAAATTTACGTAACAGAAGTTAAGGGGAAGGGTTTCTGTCTGTGACACTCATGACAATGGTCAGTTGCCTTATTTTTATTTTTCCCCATTCCCGTACTCAGTGTGCAGTTAAAATTCCTATTTTCCTTTAATTCCGCAGCGATGTTGGAATGAGTTTGAGATGGGGTAATGTATTCAAAATCATAATAGTTTAGAAAATTACTTTCTATTTTTTAGCTATTACCACAAAGTCTTGTAATACATTATCATGAAAAGAAAGGACTAGGCATGACAGGTGTGCTGTAACTTGGTCATAATTGTACTAATGTGTGTGGGACTGTGTGGCGGTAGATTATCCCATACATCTTTTCCATTATTACCTATTTCAGCTAGTCAAGGGCAACTATCAGCACCAAAACTCTTCCTTCTATGCTATCATTTCCCTGCCTACCCAGTTTTCCTCCACTTCAGCCACATGCACCTTGCTAACCTCTGACTAACAAGTAGTGCTGAGGCTCTATGGGACCCACTAAACTGCATGAGACAAGGAGGAAAAAGGGATTGCTTTCTTATTGTATGACGTCTTACATCATTACACACCCTCCAGTTTTGTTCCTACCTTCCTGCTTTGAATTCTGATTTCCCGGCAGAGCAAGTCCTAGTGGAGTGCTTATTGACACCTAAGTCATGAAAAATGTGCTGGCCTGAGAAGCAAGGGGTGGGAGAGAGACCTGAAAGGAAAGTCATGTTATCTATGCCAGTCTGTAAGTAAGATTCTTCCCCAGCTCAATATGATGCCTGGAACAAAGTTCTGAGTACACGATCCAGCAGAAAACCTAAATAGATTGAAGACCCGCAGAATAGGTCCATGTATTCCCAAGTACACGCGGCCATTTATGAAGCTAAGTGAGGGTGCACTGCTGATACAAGCTACTCTGAAATGTGTTTCAAGCTTTTTAGAACATTTCTGTATGGAGAACTCTCCATCACTCTTTATAATGACTGTTTTCTTTTACAAGGCTTGTGATATTTAAGGTGTATATCAGCTTAGACCTGTAAAAAATATTAATCTTTTCATGTCCCTGTGAGGCCTATATTTTATTGATAGTTAGCATTTACTTTATCCATATTGTATAAATTCCTTGTTTTGTTACCAGTAGGAAAAAAAAGAACAAGTTCATGTTGCTGGCATGTTCAAAAATATATTTAAAAATTATGTTTTGTGGCTTTTTTTTTTCCACACTATAAACAGCCTTGGAGTTGAAAGAATGTACTTTCTTTGCATTCTGAAACAGTGACCAAATACAATCAATTACTTTCCAAATGATTGTTCCACCACAGAAAGGATTTACCAAGTATCAACAGTATTTTCAATGAAGGAACAAAAGGTCTTTTTATTTCTCTCATTTTAATAACTGGCATTTAAAGAGTGCTTATTATAAAGATAAATCCCCTGATGGGGGACTGTTTGAAGCCCAGGTGTTTCTTAATGTGTGCAGCCTATATTTCTGCACTTCACATCAGCAGCCCAGATCTGTAGTGAGAAGTACTGCTTTGATTTCTTGCAAGAGCCCACCTGATACTCAAGACTCCAATACTGTGTACAGAGACAAGATACAGGCAAGGAAAGACTTCATTTAAAATGATGAAGATGGCCATGCTTTCATTCTTTAGCTGAAAACTGTGAAAAAGAAAATATGGACCAGATTTTGTACTAATCTTCATAGCTGTAAACTCTGACTGACTCCACTTGAGTGAATTCAGATGTGCATTGCACTAATTCTCTAGTTCCTATTAACTGACACACTCTTCCCATTGATTGATTTCTGGAGTGCAAGTGTCAAGGACAACTTTGAAAATTAAATGTTCACAAAGTAAATGAAAATTTAATTTTTAAATATTTATACAAATTATTAAATTCTTCATACATTCAAACTCGGGACTGATTCCTCTCCCTTGCTGGCAACTCCAGACACATTGAATATATAGAGTTGACTCACAGAACTAATAGGAGTCTTTGGACCTAATTCAACAGTTCTTGTCTGTGATGGAAAAGTGTGTTTTCTTTGACTAGCACAACAAGACACATTATGCAGGACCTTCCAAGCTTCTCAAGCTTCTCAAAAGCAGTGTAGCACTGCTGCACTGAAGTAGTGAAGCATCTCCCAAGAATCTGTGTGCTGTGCTCTGAGAATACTGCTGGTTAAAGAAAAGGAAGTATCACTGCAAAATTCAGGTTCAACTAACTCAGAATCCTCTTGCTCTAGGGTGACTATATGAGATATAGAAGAAGGAATATATATGAGAGAGACTAAGGAAGATCAGTCTTCATGATTAAATCAGTATCCCTCTTATATTGTCTTTTGTCTAGCCACAGAGAGAAACAAGAGGTCAAGTCAGACAGTACTGCACTGCATCACTCTCTAACATAGCCTGTAACTCTTTACTGATTGTGAATGAAGTGGGGACAAACTTTAAGCATTTCCTTGGGCTTACACTGACTTAAGATTCCTATTGATTCAGCCAAGAAAATATGATCATTAGTATAAACAATGATAGTTGGGGTACACAACTATAATATTGTCTGTATTGTGTGGTTAGGGCATAGAGCTTTATCTGGATTGTTCTTGAAAAACAAAAAAGATGGAAACTACCTAGCAGGTACTGGCAGGGTGCTCTTAGATGCCTGAAATTGCCCCTTCAGGTTGGAGCAGCTCAGCTCCACCAGTCTCTCCTTACAGAACAAGTTCTCCACCCTGTCCAGCTGGAGGTCCTAAGCTGAGCTAGCCCAAGTTTGTGTCCTCACTCTGGGTTATCAAAAGCAGGTGCAGTATTTCAGCTGTCTCACTAAGCTTCAGCTCTGCCTATGTGTTTTGAATGAAGTCCTTACTGAATATGTGATTGCTTCTCAATATATCATCTTCGACAAATGTCTGTCTAATACTTAGTCTCTTTAGAGAAAGTAAAATGAATCATCTGGTATTATGGACAAGTGGAAAGTCTCTCGCCTGATTTTAAATTTAGGAATCATTGTTCAAAATGAATTTCTAATTAAAAAAGGCTAAGCAAACACTCCAGTTGTTACATCCTTTCCGGTTTATTTGTGTGCTCACCAAACTGAACAGAATTGCTGGGAAACTGTAGGAGTAAGGAACTGGAAAATCTGCTCCACATGGGTACATTAGAGGAATTACCTGTTCCTGTTTACAGGAAAGAATCTGTTTTGTTTGGAGGTTCAGTCCTCTGGTTTAATACTCCTTCCTGTTTTTTATAGGCATTTCTTTGTACAGGGCAACCTGTGACACCTCTGAAATTCTTTTAGTGTCATTGTGATATTTTTTACTATTTCCATTATGTGCTACATTATTTTTGTAGAGAAAATAAAGTAGCAGGAGTGATGGAAGAAAAAGTTCTGTCTTCAGGAAGAATGCACGAGTAAAACATTTTGGATCTGGTAGATTATTTTTGATATTTTGTTCTATTAATTTATTTTTCTTTTTTTTTTTTTTTTGCATTTTAGAAGTGTTTGTCATGTTTTGAAGAGTTTGATTTTATAATTCTATTGTCTTAACTTTCTCTATAAAGTAAAGATGTAATCCCACATCTACCATGAGCAAATGTATGTTTCATTTTCCAGTAAAGAGCATTAATTAAAAAAGAGATATTGAGGTTCTGCATTAATTGTTATATTTTATGCAAGTGTGCATCAATTCTCCCATTTCAGAATGCCATTGAAGTCTCAGCTACATTTTCTACAAAATTTCTTGTGGTTCTATTTTTTTTATCCATTACATCAATAGTTGCATTATGAGCACGAGTAACAAATTTAGTTATATCGAGTGTGTTTAGCATGAAGTATTCTATCCCATTAGTTAAGGGTGGTGTATTCAGATCTCTATGAATGAAAATGACCCAACGTTGTATTTGATGAAAAAAAACTGTATTAGGAAGAGAAAATTGGATCTTGAGTTGCTTGAAATCTTGAAAGGATTTACAATAGGATGAATCAGAAAGATCACCTATAAAATTAACACCGCTTACCTTCCAATTCTTGAAATCTGAATTACCATAAAAGAGTGGTGAAAAAGCTTTTTGGATTCAGGATGCAAGGAAAAAGCATCATGAATTCAGGATTCAAGCTCTTCTGCTGGAGAAGAAGGATAGCCCTTCTTGGTCTAGGTATTTTCCTGAGGCTGAGATGGACTCAGTTTTATGGTGCTATATTGGCCCAGATTTCTCTAAGTTGTATATTCCAGTTACTGCAGTACCTATGGCCAAAATACTCAGCTTTAGGGGGAAAATTCCCACTGTCTCCCTGTTGGAAGTTTTCAGTAGGAAATGCTGGATTCTTAACCACACTGATGTGCTGAGCATGAAAGTTATGAAGCTGGAGAAAGGTGGCAGTGGTGGGCATTGCCTATATCCCTCACTCCTCTGCACCGTTCTTTGCTGGTGAGCTGTGGACTGACTGGTCTTGAGAAGAGCCCGTTACTCTGGCGCTCATTTTTCTATTGAATGGCAGGTACAAATACAACCACAGTGATGGGGAAAGCTTGAACTACTTTCTGAAAAAAATCTGCTGTTATCTCATATTCAAAAATTACATGATTGAATGAATGCTTCATGCTTCACTAGCTTACAACTTTATATGAATGCCCCTCTGCATACATCAGTCTGGAGGACGCATTTCTGAACTGAAACTTCTGAAGATTCAATTTTTGTTGGAGCATTTCGTCACATATACTTTTATTTTAAACTTGAAATAATGAGTTGACAGCTCTGTTTTGTGAGCTTCTTTACATTTGGTTGGAGCAATTTGGGCACCCAGGCCCCTTCATGCCGAGTAAAAGTCCACCACCTGCTTGACAATGAGGGACCTTGTCCTATTCATTATTGTGTTAACATAACAGTGTTTCATGAAAGGCTAAGCAGCTCCCTTTTCAGCAGCTTTATAGCTGTGGCGGTGTGACGCTCCTTTCCCCAACATCCGCCATAAATGAAAAGCTGCAACGAGCGGCTGTCCCGTGCCCCTGCCGAGGTGTTACACCAGCCCCTCCAGCGCTGGCTGTCCTGCTGTGGCGGGGTGAGCGCCGAAGGCAGTAGGAAAGCGACACTATTAGTCAGCTCTGCCTCGCCTGACCTCAGCGACCAAGGCTGGAGTTAAAAGCAGGGTAGTTGTGTATAGAGTGAAGTGTTACAGACATGTTAATAGCTTCCTCTCCCCACCCACTGTATCAGTGGAGATGCCACGTTCTCTAATGCTCCACTGGTAACCTGCTGGCTTTTGACTTTGCTTTGTATGAGATGAAATTCCAAATTAGAGGTTAGTTTAAAGTTAATTTATTGTCTTCACAGTAAAGGGAAAGTTCAAACAGGTTTCAGGAAAGGCTTCAACTGTGCTGTTGCTGAGAGAGGTGTCCTGGAGGTTAGGAAGGGGTAAAAATATATCCCATATTTGTGTTTGTGTGTGTGTATCTATATCTCTATCTGAATATATACCTAAATGGACACCTATCTAGATCTACATGTGTAAATATTGCTTACTAATATGTTGTATATAATTATATGTGATATAAATATCTTCTTGTATTTATTCACTGTATTTTCTTATTTTTTTGTGTGAAGGCTGTTGCATCCGGCTTGCCCTGCTTTCCATCACAGATGGATGTAGCATGGCATAGCATGGAAGAAGCCTTCCTTTTTGGCCTAACTGCTGTTCTTTCTCCCAGTAGCAGTCCTCCTGCTCAATAGAGCTTTGTGTGAAAATCCAGAGGTGAAATACTGACAGGAGTTTAGTGGCAGCAGGATTTCCTTCTTGTTTATTTACATGCAGTTTAAATGAAGCACTGGGCACCTGGATTTTGAAGGGTGCTGGTCACTTAATTTTGTTTGGAGATGCACACACATTGTGTGCTTTTCTCTTTCTTAGGCAAATGGAAGTAAAACTTAGAAAAAAGTGCACTATTGGTCATACATAAGAATTCTGGCTCCTTTTCTGTTTATTCCTGAGACTGGTCATTGACTTGTGCTGTAATGTAAGTCATGTCCAGGTGTTGTCACAAAGAAAATTGTACAGCATGAGTGAAAATTTTGTGAGGCAGTGCACTAACGATAAAGCAATGTAGTTGCCTGTGTTCTAGTGCTCAGATCCAGGCTATCGCCACACTGACCGAGGCAAAGCAGTTCACCTACATCTGGAAGAAGAGTAAACAATCACAAGAACTGGTATTGGCTACAGATTTAATTGCGAGTGTATGTTTTCCTTACTTCTTTTCCTCCTTCCTACAAAAGTTAAAAAACTAATGACTGTAATTGAAAAAAGGCTGAAAATGTGATCTGGGTCCACACTGCAGGCTCAAAACCTAGAAGACGAATGAAACAAACCTTGTAAGACACTTTAAATGCATATTTTAAAGCCAAATGCATGGTTTGAGGGGGCTGACTTATGAGTGTTTAGTACTTGACATCCCTGTGTGCTGATTTACCAAAGTAGGGCGATTCTTCCTCTGAAATCCTCATGGAGGCAGTTCAGCTTTCATTGCCATTAACAAATTTCATATGATAATGCAAAAAACCCACTTATGCATACTGGGAGCAATGCGGTACTTCGTTCATATTCTAGCTTACAACACCCTGACTTTGTTTATGCTTAGATACTCATCTGGACATGGGCAGCACAGTTTTGCTAGTCTCCAAGGTTCAGATGCTGCAGTGAATTCCTGCCGTTGATGAAACACTGTGATAATGGTCTCGGTTTATGTGGTGTTTGTTATCAGCTACAAAATCACAGAATTTTATGGGTATCGCATTCACTATAATGAGATAGGAGGCTACCAATCCAGTGGGCATTGTCTTCATGCTCATTTTAGCCACTTACTGGTTCATGGTTTGACAACTAGTCATTTTTCTTCTAAGAAACAAAATATTTCCATAATTATTATTTCCGAGAGGAATGTGTTTATTTCACTTGTGTGAAGAGTAAATAGGACATCTTGCTCATTTTATCCATGTGTATAAACCCACATTATCTATTATTTGAAGAACAAGCTTAGTAGAGATCTTTACTGGGGACATTTGAGCTCTTTAATTTCTGGAACACACAATACAGTCTACAATGCAGTCATACAAATTACTGTCAAGAAGCAGTCTATAGATACATCCCACAATATCCTTTTGTATGTCTGTGGAATCAATGCTTCATTGTCATGGGAATCACAGATATATAGGGCTGGAAGGTATCTACAGACATAGGATAATTCATTCCCTATCCTCACTATACGTAAAACAAACATGACATATCTCACTTGTTCTTAAAAACCTTCAGTGAAAGCGAATCTGCAACCTGCCTCAGTGAACTGCTTCAACCCTTAACTGCCCTTCCAATTGGAAACCTTGTAACCTGAATCTCCTTTACTTCAAATTATTTGGCTTTCTTCTCCTACAAATCCCACTCAGGCCCTAACAATAATTGATCGCCGCACTCTTTCTAACAAGCTCTATATATTTGAAGACATTATCATGCCTGCCTTCAGTCTTCCCTTTTCCAGACTAAACAAATCCAACTCTTTCAACCTTTCCTTGTAGGTCACGTTTTCCAAAGCTCTTATCATTCCTTTTGCTTTCCTCTGGATTCTCTCTAAATTGTCTGTATCTGTTCTGAAGTGTGGTGACCAAAATGGGAAACATCACTCCAGTTGAGGTCTGAGCAATACCCAAGGAGGACAGAACATCAAGAACAGCACCTCCAATAGCTTATACACAGCACTTCTGACCTCCCCTTCAGTTAAAGAGTTTTTTGCAATAGCAAGAAACAATTTAGTTTGTGGCCTCCTGCATTGGTTTGTTTTACATTAATCTTGCCTATTGATTCTTCACTTAACAATTGCTCATATAACTTCTCTAAGTTTAGTATTCTTCACATGTATTGACTGCATTTCATGTTCACTTGTGACTGCTTTCTCCAGGGTTTGAAGAACGGCTTGTATTCTGACTGCACTGCCAAAATGCTTTGCAGTTCTTGTCTTGTTCCACTTACTCTTGGGACAAATGCCAAGGATAAAAAACATAACTGTGTCCTCCATCCCACACTGAGATTGTCAGTGGAAATCATGGTAGAACAGAGGCACTGGTAGGGATTCTTAGAGGATTCTGTTTGAAATACCCTCCAGTTTGACAGGGAATCTGTACTAATAATTATGGTGGGTGCTGTTTTCCAAACACTTCATCACACATTTTTCAATAAATCGTGCAGACCACATTTCTCTTGCTTATGAGAACAGTATGCAGAGTCGTGTTGAAAGACCTGCTGAAGTCAGGATTTATCAAATCTGCCTTCTGCTACACTGCTATCCAGTCATCCTGTCAAAGAAAGAAATTAGATTCATGTGATCTGTTATTGACAAATCTATGCTGGCTGTTTCTTTTCACCTTGTTATCTTCTTGGTGCTTTCAGCTGGATTGTTTAATGATTTGTTGGTGTGTCTTTCTGGCTGTCTTTAACTAGACTATGATTTGAAGATTCTCTTCTGCTTTTTTTTTAAAAAAAACCACCACGAACAGTTACTGTGTTTGCCATTCTCAGTCCTTTGGAACCTCTCCCATACTTGACAAAATTTTGGACACAATGACTGATAGTCCAGAAATTACTTCATATAGATAATTACAGCCCAGTGGCTGAATACCATTTGGCACTATAAACTTGAATACATGTAAATTATGTACATACCAGGTCTTTAACTTGATTTAATTAAGATTTTGTTGGATCTATTCTCAATATATTGCTCAAACTATTATGTGAATATGGAATTTTCATGAAAGAAGCATCTTTTTTATGGGGTTTATTTTCTGCCATACTGAAATATATGTTTGAAAGAATCTCTAAAATCTTTACATTTTTAAAAGGCCATATGGTACAAGAACTAGTTTTAAGAAGTTTTGGCTTCCAGGAGTATGTCTATAATCAAGTGACAGTAGTCAACTGAAACTGATCAAAAGAAATAGGATGGGGAAACTAAAAAGAGAAGAGTAATGGCATTACTGAACTGCGAGGTCGAAAGACACCTCAAGAGATTGTGCAGTATAACAACTTTCACAGAATGAAGGTCACAGGGGACTAGACAAGCTCCAGCTGATAGTTTATATCCAGCTTTTAATATCTCTAGTTGTGTGGTTTCCATCAAAACACAGTATTTTAGAATTCTGATTATTGAATGGTTTTGCTAACAACACTCTATTTTTCCTGATGCAAATCAAGGCAATTGCATCATGTATATAAACACCTTAAAAGAGGGTGCAAAGATGGAACCAGTCTCTTTTCAATAACGCCCAGTGACAGGACAAGAGGTAATGGACACACACTGAAACGCAGCAGGGTCTGTCTGAACGTAAGAAAACACTTCTTTCCTGTGAGGATGTCTGAGCACCGTTACAGGTTGTGCAGGGAGATTGTGGAATCTCCCTCCTTAGAGATATCAAAAAAACACCTAGGAATGGTCCTGTACAACCGGCTCTAGGTGTCCCTTCTTGACCAGCTGGGTTGAACCCGGTGACCTCCAGACTTCCCTTCTAGCTGAACCATTCTATGATTCTGTGATCCCATCGTTCTTCCAGAAGTCAGGGAAAACATTTGAATATTTTCACACGTTATCAACAGTTTAGGCTCCTGCAGCTGAATTTTTTTCTAATCTAAATACACCCATTTTCTTCACTTTTTTCTTGTATCTGCTATTAATTTTTAACCAGATGTTGATTTGGGCTATTAAGAGTGCTTGGTATCAATAGTTCTCTTTTTCAGGGATGCTTAAATGTCGTCTTATATGTCATGTTCTTATACAACGAAAATGTATTTGCCGCTCACTGTTGACTGAAAAATCTCATCAGAATTGATCAATTATACATTGGCAAATTGGGAAATATTTCAAATGAAACACAGTAGGAATCTTTGGCAGGTCTAGGTTTATTCAAAAGTTCCATTAAGAAGCTTCTCCTGCTTTACCTATCTGCACATCAGTTGAGCAAATAGTGGTATCACACATCCCTGGATTTACCTTCAAGCAAGGTCAGGAGCAGAGAAGATGAACTCTGATAGGCAATTCACAAAAGAGTTAAAGAAGTGAAAGGATTTTTAAAAGCAAATGTGAGTGAAAAAGAAATAGCATTTTTTATAGTAAATCTGATGATATGCCTATAATTAAGTCACATAGGTTAAAGGCTTGTTATGCTAGGATTAACATATGGTAAATACATCCATTGAATTACACTGAGATTCATATGATGATTACATATAAAATTCCATGTAATGAGATATATTTATCATCAAAAGGTCTTTGGCCTTTAAGAAAATGTTACAACAATTATCCTGTGAACGTGAAAAGTCAATAGAGGTGTAAATGCATGTCTTTATGCCATTATTGTGACTGGATTAATTTCAACAAGACCAGCCCTGCTGACATTAAGCCATCAAGGGGGAAGCCTAGTGTTACTCATACAGCCTCTCAGCATGCCCTCTCGCCTCTCCTTGTCTGCTTGGACAGACAGAAAGATTTTTTCCTCCATTCCATCCTTTTATAATCACACCTATGGAATTCCATAGTAAGTACTGCAAGACACACAGTCCTAGAGCTCTTACAAAGTTTTTTTTTTCTTCTTGGATTTCCAAAATCTCTCAATTACAAAAGCTGTATTAGACAGCAAACACTAAATTTCAGCAGTCACTAATGTGATTTGGAGTAACATATTACTGTTAAGCAGCAAGTTCAGGCTCATAAACACAAGGGCAAATAAACTGTGGAGTAATAGAAGAATAATAATTTTCTGCCACCTCTGTGAAAGTATGCATGAACAAGCAGTAAAGAGACATCAGATAGATACACACAGAGGTGGCACACCAACCTGCCCATCCCTTCTCCAGAAGAGAAAAAACACCCATAAAGGAATGGTTTCCTTTTTTTTTTCTGACCTTAAATGTCCTGTCCAAATTAGTTATTTTCTTCTTGCAATATAACATTCTCTGTTGCTTAGTATCTAAAATTTCCAGTCTCAGGCAGTCTTTCAGTCACTGGTACTTAGTAACACGTGCATTTGGATGCCCTGGGGATTTGAGCATGAACACTGTGTTTAAGGAGACTGAAAGCAGATTTAGAATAGATTGGCTGCCTTGGACCCTGAGAGGGCTCCCACCTTGGTTTCAAGCACAAGAGCAGCCTGGTGTAATTCTTATTTATTAAGTACTTTTTGTTTTAACATTTGTAACAGCAGTGTTATACCACTTGACCATTTACATCAACAGCAATATTCACCCACAGGGGGATATAATTATAAAAATCAATGACATTCTTCAGTGGATTAAACAAAGACATTTTTTACTTGTATTTCAGTTTGCAAAATGTTGGGAATTTGACAGAGACCTAGATGACTATTTATTCATAATTTATTTATTTCTCTTTCTTTAGTAACATTCTACATTGCAGATTCTTCCTTTTCACTGTTGTCTTGCAAAAGCCAGTGAAAGACAAGAAGAAAATACGTATATTTCTCACCACTACTTACCATTTCACATTCTTAATTTTCCTCCCCAAACTGATTTTTACATTTAATAGGATACCAAACAACTAAGAATATCGTTCTTGTCTATAAATTGCAAATTAAGTTTAGCTAGGAGCTCTTGTTTGGGAGTATAAAAGTTTACATTGTATTATATTTAAAGGCAGCTGTCTTTTGTGGAATTTTAAAATAGGCTATTTTTTATCAAAGGTTTTCCTTTCATGTCCTTTGATTACTAAGCTATATAAGTTAACCAAAGATAACTAAGCATTAACCCATGTTGCAGTTTTTATCTCCTTTGGCAATCCCATGAGACTTCAGCTAAGTACATTAAATGGAGCATAAATCTTTTAGTTGTTTTCATTAAGTCACATATTTAGAATACATATCCCAGTTTATTTGATCAATTGTAAAATATTAGCTGTTGCAGTGAAGATTTGTGACATGGTTTGCAGCAAGTGAACAAACATTTCTGCAGAGCACTGAAAATTTTTGCTGGAATGCATGGATAAGTTACAACAATTAGGGTTTGGAATAGCCATTTGAGATGTTTTTTTCTTTATGTAACTTGCAAATGCATGCTTAAAGGCCAGTAATACCAACAGGCAAGCTTTGAAGATAATTCTAATATCGGCTTAATATTCTTGGTTTGCATTTCTGTTAATTTTCTCAGTTTTCATATCTTTTGTTCTTATTTTTGTTTATTTATTTATTGGCCAGCCACAAACCCCAAGAAGAACACTAGCTGCAGAAGGGCAGGTGTTGGGAATAGCAGTTTTAGTGCATGGTGAGGCTTACCATAGCTTCCTAAAAAAGCCCATTTTCAACTCAGTTCTGATATTAAACTGTGATAAAGCAGTAGTTATGATAAGTATTATTACATTAATTATTTGCGTTGGTGGGTGGTCCGGATATAAGATTTGTATTGAATAATTTATTGAAAGCTTTTGTCCTTGAAATAATATTTTGCACTTTCAAATTTGTTTTTGTCTAAGACTTTGACATTTTTCTACAAGGATTAGTATCAGGCATCCCAATACACAGCAGAAAAAGAGTTATTTTTGCATTTACAGAAAGTGAAGCTCAAGTACTACGGCACTACACAATTTCTTCCAAATCACAGACAACAGAAAAACTAAGTTTAATGCCAAAATGTATGGACTTCTATACGGACAAAGCCTTCCACTGACATGATCCAATATATCCTCGTGTCTTTTGTGGCTCTTGTATTTTGAAAGAGGACAGTTTAGCTCCTTGGCTAAACTGCCTGGAGTAGAAAGAGTCTGGTTTAAGCTTTTTGCTGATCCAGAACAATCCTGAATGTTTAATCAGGCCTGTATCCTACTATTTTCACTGACTTTTCTTATGTGAGCGTCCCTGTCCAAATCAGAAAGGCAGTTCCTGTAATAGGAAATTTCCTAAATGAACAAAGGATTTTGCATTACTTTGTTAAATAAGTTTGAAACCATATTTTTAAGCTTGTGTCTAAACCATCTTGAATTTCAAACCTTCACTGCCAAGGGAAGATTATAAAAATATTTACCTGAAAAGTGTTCTTGAAGTATAACCTGTGTTACTATTCCAATATTTCTGATCGGATACATAGGATGTGTGGATTTCTCAATACGCAATGGTATTGCAGAAATTCAGACTAACTGGAGAACTACATAACTATTTGACAAGAACAGCATATGTACAAAGCAGTGTTCACATTTAAAACATGCAGAAAATGCCATATGGAGTTTTTTCGTACTTCCTTTACCAATATAATCCTGCAGTAATTCTGTATAGTTTCACAAGTGTTCAAAGAGATTACATGAATGTCCAGTTTTTGTTTTTAAATTTTAGCTGTGTATTTGACACAACTCTTCAGTCAGCAGCTCAGATAGAAGCATTTTGAAATTTAAAAGCGTACAATCGACTTGGTAACAGCCCTTCATATTCTTTAGAGACATTGCTAAGACTTGGTTCTTAGTAATAGCCAATGTGGTGGTTCCAAAGCAAAAGCAGGACATTTTCATGTGTCCCAAATCCTTTTGATATAAAAGGCATAGCTTCAACCTCATTTAGGATAACTGCAGGTCTTTACAACACTGGGAGGTCTGCAATTCCTTCTTTAGCTGTGCATCCTTTGGAAGATGATTTAGCTCCTACTAACTCAGCAACAAAAGGCTTTAGCTACCAAATATTTTGAATCCTGGTCTGGAATTCTTTGTTTTCCATAAGACAAACAGTTAAGTAATGCTTCACAAACTGTGGAGAGCTGTGCATTGCACATTCTAGGGACCATTATACAGGCCAGTTTTACTATCAGTAACACACCATTTGGGAATCAGTAACACGTTGTTAAAAACTTGTGTACAAGTCTTTTTTTGGCAGTGAAAATACCCCCTTTGTGTTAATATACACTGCAGTTCTGCTTATTTTAAGCATGCTATACATTAAGTAGATATGATAGGTTGGCATTCATTGACAAATTAAGTGAGTTGATTAGAAATCTGAAATCTTCATGGACCTTCATTATGTTTGTCATGAATTGTAGGCCTAAAAAGTGCTTTTCAGATAAAAGACACAAAACATGAAAGCGAAGCAGAGGCTGATAACCCTTTCTGAAGGAAGAGCTATTAGTAAGTCTCATTGCTTAGCCATCTAGTAAACACTTCAATGACTTCTGATTACTATTAACCAACAGAATGATGTTTTTCTCGGCAAAAAGGAGAATTACTTATGTTTCCCAAGCTGTGCATTTCACTTCAATAGAAAGACGGTAGCTTGGTAAGCCAACTGTGCAAATGTTGGCCAGTTTAAGAAAGTAAGAAGTATAGGCAGATTTCCCTCTGTTGAACTACCTGTTCTATCTGAGGCAATTAAATTGTTCTCCATAGAAACCACAACCTTTTGAATATATATTTGATCAGATCCAAGGCAGCCATTACATTTTTAGAATCACTTGTTCATTGAGCCTTCTTAAATTAGTCATTATGTGAAAATCACATCTCTCACTTATGTGCACTTGGTTTAGTGTTTTTGGAGATAAAAATATGGGGTTTTTCATTGCTTAGAATGTATCTAAATATATAACTAGGTGATGAAGTGAGGTCTCGTATGGCCTAGAAGCAGGGGAAAAATTCTTTGCCAACAGTCATACCTCGGCCCTATGGAAGCCCTGACAGAATAATTTAGGTTTGCCTTAAACTGGCTCTAAATTTCATCCAATTAGCTGGAGTTCCAAGGTGCTTCCTTATAAGCAAAGCACTGCCAAACAGAGAAAAAAAATCTACTGTTTCCTCATCCATGCTCCTATGGGAAAAGCTGTGAAAGAGACAATTAAGATGAAGACCTTATATCAGTATGAACGTTGATGGGAAAATACAGTCAGAGTTCCTGAGAGAATGAAAACAGAGAGCAGAATCAATGTCCGTGTGCATAAATGCACTCTTTGAGAGACAGAACTTTTAAGAAAAGGTAATACATAGCTGAAAAACAGGCATACTTCCAGTTGCACAGCCTTTCTTTGAGTAATTCACAAATTTTGTTTCACTTGCACTTTTAGACCACTATGGCTATAACAGCAATTGAAACACCCAAGTGCCAAGGCAGTTCTGAACATTTCTTTTCAAAGGAGGCAGTTCCATCAGTGTTGTCGAAAGCAATGGTTAAAAGAAATGAAATACCACCAGATAGGTACAGCTTGATTCATTTTATGAGGAGGCAGGACACGAACAACTGAAATTGTTTTCCAGGGTGTGTAGAGCATAAGCCGCATGAAGTCTAGGCATGATATTACTCTTCTGTTTGAGTCTGCACCCATCAAAATGATGTTGTTACTGATTTAACTTCAGTCAAAAACTACTTGACAGAGAAAATAATTCATATCATATTATGCAGATGAAGTTTATCTCTGTTGTGTTAGAGTATGTCTAATACTCTAGCATCTAGGTACCGAGAAATGATTTACAGCTATGAAAAAATCCTCTTTGTGTTTTGTTACCTCGGCCGTACTGCAGTAAAACACATTAATATAACAAAATGCTTGGTATGCAGCAAAATTTCCGCCATAATTTTTAAGGGAAACTCAAGTAAAGTCTTGCAACATCTATTGAATAGTAGAAATCTTTCATAAAACTGGAAAACACAGTCATCCCATAAGTATGTTTAACCATGAATATAGTTCTGCACTGTTTCCAGGTAGATTTGAATAGTTCATCAGAAGAAGCAATATATTTATTTATTTACTAGGTAATTGGAGCAGAGTTAACCCTTTAAGTACTTCTCTGCTGCCGAAAAGGAGGTTTCTAATTAACAGATCTATTTTGTCTTTTTAAACATTTGCTCATATTAAGGAGTGTAAAACACTTCTGGCTTGTTTAAGATGCAAATTATTAATTGGATGGTCTATGAGGCAACTTATAGGTCCAAGGTCCTGGGTAGAACCAATCTGTTCTTCAGTACTGGTGGGTCATCAGAAGAGCATTGTCATAATGTAGACATAAACACAAAGAAATCTGAAAGTAAAACCTTCAATGACTTTACTGTGAGTTGAAGTTAAATTGTTTTGCCTAAGTGTGAAAATGCATTATCTATTAGTTTTGGATTCATTGTATCCTTATCCAGCATAGCTCTTAAAGAAAAGTCAAATAAATACTGCATAAATGCAGTTATTTCAAATGCATTCTAATGCTTCAAGGAGCATTTGAAACATCAATCCAAATGTCATCAGGTGTGCTAAAATATAGCTTTCAGGTGAGCTTGATGGCCTGTTATTACCACAGCAATGAGTATTATTATTATTTTAATTATTTGATCTAATTTTAGGATAAACCAGGACCTCATTTTAGTAAGTGGTATATAAACACAGAAGGTCCCTGCTGCAAAGGTTGATGATGCACAAACTTAGTAAAACCTTCCCTAGCTCTGCCTCAGTCAACATAAGAATCCTAGCAACAGTAAGGTGTGCAGAAAAGGAAGAAAGGAGATGGTGACTTTCTGCATTATCAGTGATGCCGAGTATATGTATTTACTGTAGTGAGGATAAGTTACATTTGGTGCATATTCTGGGGCTGTAGTGCAAATATAAGCAAGTCCTGACCATACAAAACAACTTTCTCTGGTTAGTTCTGACCATTACAAAAAAACATCATGTTCTTTTCAGCCTTTGGTATCCAACAAGGGGCCAAGCATTAGCCTGGAGCAATTTTGATTCCCCTTAACATACTCAATGTTCTTCAAGTTCTGAGGCCTGTGACCATAGGCTTTATGAAACTCAGAGGCTGGATCTTAATGCTGATAATTCTGAACAATAAATTAGAGTCATCAAGTACTTCAGGAGGAGGTAAACTTCTGTCCAAAGGGACAGATTCTTGAAAGAAGCGAAATACTGACAAAAGATTAATGAAGTTTGTGAGAAGAGCCAGAAACAATTCATGTTCTATTTTCAACTGCATCTTGAGCTTTGTGGGAAAGGGATTGTTTAGTTGTGCTAAATAATTGTCAGATTAGAAAACCTTCCATTTGATTTTTTTTTCCCCTTCCAGTATAAAATCACAAAAATCAGAAGAGTTCCATCTGGGAAAATACAGGATGCTTAAATTTCCATAGTCCATGTGTTTTCCTTATTGTGTAAAAATTGTATTGCTTTCATCTACAAGTGGATTTCTTACTTAGAAAAACCTTTAAGATTATTAATAGCTTCTACATGGATTTTATATTTTGATAAAAATTTAGTGTTAACATTAAAACTTGCAAGAATTCAAAACCAAATTAGGATTACAATCTCTTTTCACAATGTTTTGAGCGGCTTCAGCACATGAAAACTGAAGTGATCTAAAATGATCTGCAGAGTGCTTTGGAAAATAAAAGCTTTTTCACTTTTCTATAATATTTTTTTTATAAAATATGGATACTGATTGTGCATGATGATTCATAATCTCTCTTCTGTACCTTAGTTTTCCTTTTGTTTTTCTCCTCTTCATATATACTCAGCTCAGCTTAACTAGTACTATTTCATGTCTCTCTCCACTTTATGATGTGATGAATGCAGCCATTCTTCTCTCCCCATCATTACAGCTGGTCTTTGATCCAGTACAGCTAATTTATATTTACTAGCTATCATCTACCATCAAAACTTTATTGGAAAAGAGGTGCACCTGGACTGAATGAATTTCTTTTGATGGAGTTTGAGACTATTTTAGGACTTGTGGTTAGGACCTGTTCATCCTCTTAATGGAACACAAGAGAGTCATCTTCTAATTTGTGCTAGCAAGCACTTGGTTTGTTTCAACACATCATACATATTTCAGAGTTCCACAAATATTAGATTTGGATTCACTCATTTGTTAGTGATTTGATCAGAAAGGTTATTTTCCTTCCTAAACTGTGATGTGTTTTACACACATACAAATGTTTGTATTTATAGCACAATCCTAATCATAAGTCATTGTAAAACAGTAAAGATATAACCACCTGATAGACTGTAGAAATATCTCAGATAATTCTGATCCCTACTCTTCCACGGATGAATTGTTCCACATACCTAAATTTATTTGGTTTATCCTATTTAGATATGTCTTCATTGCACATTAAGACAACGCACAATTCGCAATTAACATTCTTAAAGTTATAGGTGTCACTTATAATAAGTGTACTTTCCTTATATCTGTATACAACCATCAAAAAATCTATCAGAAGTTTTCTTTAGATAATTCATTTGTAAGTTACTCTATTTTACCACAGTTCTTTTCCTTACATTAACAACTGAAAACCTTTCAAATAAGCGAATTGGACAATTTCTCTGCTATCAAATTGTTAGATGATGCTGTGACATGTGTGTTGCATTGTCAATTCTCCTTTATGCAATTTGAAATAGTGTTGTACTAAGGGGGACTGGTGGCAAATATCTACACACTGCTGATATAACTTATTCTTAGGGGTGTCAGCTATATGTTAAAATATAGCACCTAAATTCAGGACTCTACAGACAGATGTCCACGTGGGCCCTAACATGCCTAAGCTTGTCTTATAGTTAATACAGATCTAATTAATTGAGGCTGAAGAGTGACTATGCTCATCTAAAGCAGAGATCTGCTATGTGTTTAGAAAGAAGCCAGTTGTGGTTTTTATAAGTTGTTACGTTTTATTATATTTCTCAAGGGAAAAAAAAAAAGAGAAGGCAGGTATCCCAGTTCCTGGAAACTCACCTCACAGTCCTCAGTCAAAGGACACAGAATCTGTCTCTCACTAAAGGGACTTAACTGGAGAAACCCAACTTGTCTGAAAGGTCTGTGTTATTCTGGGGAAGTCCCTTGATTTGGGCAAGTCCTCTTCTCAAAGTTGGAAGGATAGAAGTCTAGAAAGTCACAATTCGTACTGAGTGCTGCAGAACTTTCATTCTCCTGGCTTTGATAGGGGTCCAAATTTCATCAGAAGCAAGTGATCTAGGCAGCTCTAAGTTGTGGTCAGCTGGCAGGAACCTGAAAGCTCTCCAGTCCTGTGGCCAAGGCAGTCCAAGGTAGTACTGTCCCAGACAGTAAATCTCGCAGACCTGTGTGTCCTAACAGCCTGGTCCATTCCACTGAAATTCTTTTTGTGTGTCGATGAGAACTCATCAAATTCAACAGACTCCTTCAAAGCATTTAGCATAAGAAAAAGATATTAAGAATTTCTTAGGTTAGAGTAGCTGTTCCCTCTTAGCATCTTCCAGTGCAGCATGCTTGCTCCATGTCACAGGATGAGGAGTGGCAGTACAATCATCCTAAAGCTGAGTTTGTCCTCATGGTGCATGTGAGAAAAGCACCTAAACTGATTATTTGGGAGATTCTCTTATAGGAAAATAAAAAAATTCAGGTGGAAAATTCCTGCCAAATTATTTGTAGCTCAAATTTTGTGCAGAAGCCTGAAATGGACAGAATGCAGCACACAGGATGGATTTTAAGAGTTGAGGACTTACACAACACCTCAGGCAATGAAGTAACAACACTGAATTATAGCAAGGTCAGTGGTGGATTTACAGTGGGTGCATGAAAAAGTGCAAAGGGACCTGTACTCCCCATCAGATCCCATTAGTGTGACCTGCCCTAGCTGGGGAAATGATCCCAGAGTGACTCTACAGTCTGCTCCTCACCCTGTCCCCATCACAGCTGCCTCCAGTCACTGGCTCACCATGGGGCTGACGACAGGTTGTTCACTGATAATGACCCACACTTCATAACTCTTTTTTTTCAGTCGTCCCTGACAGATCGTCAGTTCCAGCAAACCTGTGCAAGGCAGTGACAGAACTGCAGGAAGAGACGTTATTAGCAAAAGCGCAGTCAACTCCAGACACCTAGGCAGAGTCAAGGTAACTGTATTTTCTCATGTTAGAATTTAATAATAACAACACAGAGATTCACACTTAAGGGTAGATATAATCTTTTTCTATCTTTGATTTAGAATAAAATCAACAGTTTTTACAATAATCAGGGTCTGTTGGCCTTGGTCAAGTGAGAGAGTTGCAATCATTCATTAACTTCATCCTTTTCATGTATTTCAAGCTAGAAAACAAACACTCATTTCTAGGCATTGTATCTATCTGTTGAACTTCTATTATAGCCAGAGCTCTGGTGTTAATTAGATGCTGTGTGGGGTTTTAATCCCTATCATTTGCCAGGATTCACACAGGAAGACAGCACCTCATACAATGCATCACATGAGAGAGATCTATTTAATCATTTGCTTTATTATTCAGAGAGTGTAAAACTTCTTAGCGTGTTATTATGATGCTCTGTATTCACAGTCCCTAGACAGCACAGTGTAAAACAGTTAAAGCGTTAGAAACCTCAAGTTTGCAAAAAGCCTGAGACTAGTTTAAAAACAATAAGGTTTTTAAAAGGATACACTTTAGGGCTTTTTTTCCCTTATTGTGAATTTTTTTGTTCTGAGCTTTTTTTTGTTTTCATTTGGGTAAATTTCAAGATTTCCTTAGTCTCTGCATGGTCTGGGACTCCTTTTTAATGGATTTATTTCTGTTATTTCTTGATTCCAAGAGATGAGAATTTTTGGGAAAAAAAACCCAACAAAACAAGTCCCAGAACAAAAATCCAACCCAAACCCAAAACACGCCTAACAGAACAAAACAAAAAACCAAGAAAGGACTGTAACAGAATCCGAATGTAGTCAGGCATTCTGCTTGCATTTTATTCACTGCAAGTGACAAGCCCCACTCAAAATAAAAGGGCTTTTAATTCAAAACGCCAGTTTTCATTGTAATCCAAACTAGGGTAATTGATAAATTCTTATACAGAGAAAAAATTAAATAATTGGGTCAAAGTGCAGAGAAATCACAAACAGGGAAGAAAGCCCTTTGCTACAACCATATGAGAGCTCCCAGGTCTGTCTCTGCTTCCCTGCTTGGTTCAGGCCACTCAGAAACTGTCAGCTGGATCACACCCATTCTGCACACTCCTCTTTTGTCCTCGAGCTTTTGCTTTGTCCACCACCTCAAACAGCTAGCTATGCATTTCTCCCCTTCTCTTCCCAATATTCCCTACTGAGACTCCCAAATCATCTCTCTGAGTCCCCGTATTTTTCATTCCCTCCCAGGATGGATTTCAGACACAGTTTCTCCATGAGCCCCTCAGCTGCTGAGACAGTGCAACATTCCCCTTCCTCTGGGACTCTCCCCTGACCAAGTCACTTTCCTGTAACCCAGGAAAAAACCAGACACCAATCTGTGTTTTGCAAGACTGATTTTACTCTAAAATCAAGCTTGCAATATATACTCTGCATATATCCTTTGTAACCTGCTGTGCTAACCTCTGAGTTGGACCAATGCCTGTTTCCACAGCCTCGGTCCTGATTTCAGGAAGTAGATTGTTATATTTTGTGTGTTTGTGCAAATATGTATATCACTGTTCTGGGCTTTACATTGCGCATTTTCACATGCATCTCACTATGTATCTAACTCTGTGATATCTGCTGAACTCACAAGTAGTACAGTTTAACGCTCTGCATGCATAATGCAAATGATAGCCTTGCATATATATGTATATACACAAAAAACAAAAGAGAGTCATTATAGAGGTAGAACGTAACTTAACAGTCATGCTTATTCCTGCAGTAATCAAACATATTTGCTAGTTTATTATGTAAGTTAAATATAAATGTATTCTGCTATTGTGTTGCTCTCAGAACCCCAAAGTAGGTAGCATCTCACTTTCCATAAGAGACACAATATATGAACATTTCTCATTTGCTTGATTAGATCTTATATAGTGATTTTTAAAAGGTCAATAAATGGTACTAAATGTTTACCAGATGTGTTACCCACTGAATTATCAGTACTTATGAGTTGTTGCAAAGCCTAATGATAATTAAGGTTTTTGTATTCATCTCTCATAGCTCCTTTAACACAGATTCTGAGAACAGTTTATGACACACCATACATGATCACACTATCAACTTATTTTCCATTTTAAGATGAAAATGATATATAAGGTTTGATCCAAATTAATGTTTAAAGATGTCGCTCATCCGTCTCTAAAACACTATCATCCAAATACAAGTATAAATTAGATACAAATCTGCTTAGCGGCAGATGGGGCTGTTGTGTCCTGATATATTGTCTATGTAGCTAGTGGAGGGCCTTGGAAGTAAATCCTTTGTAGGAGTTTCAAAGTGAAGAGTATAATCCAAATATAAGTTAATAAACTTTGTAAGGAATAAGCCTTTGAAACTCAGGACAAGAAAACTCTCTCACTTCAGGAGAAATGTTTTTCTTTCTGTAGCTAAGCAATCACTTAGCTGATATTTGAATCTTAACTTATGTTTCCTGAAGCTGTTCTTTGATCCAATACTGCTCAGTCAAAATCCACTATTGTAAGTTTATATATGGGATAGAAAAGTGACCTCAGAATGTCACACCATGTGTTTCTCATGAGCTGTTAGCATGCTATTCCCTCATGATTAGAAACTGCAAGATTCCCCTGTGTTGAATGATCTGATGATGTCATGAGACTTGCGTTTCTCTGGATCTTTAGCTACTTCATAAGGACAATACAGAACAGATATTCTTTTTTCTCCAAATAAATGTGAAACCTCTATATCATCATAATAATGGAATTTTATGTAAGCCAGAGGACAGTAGCTGATTCAGGCTGGTGTTCTTGGGCAAGAACTGGATATTCAGTTAATTGTCTACAAATGACTATTAAATGGTAACTAGATAGATGATACTGCAAAGCACCATGCACCTTTGAAAAATGACTCTGTGTCAAAATGAAAGCAGAGGACTGCAGACCATGAAGCAAACACTGCTTCCATACTGTCCTGTGTACTGAAACCCAGTGTCAGCTGCCTCGGTGGATGTGTGCTGCCTGTGGGCACGGCACGCTGCCATCTGCAGCACAAGGACAGGTACAACGGCACTGGGCAGAAAAGGAATCAAGATACGGTGAGAAACAGCCAGGAAAGGCTGTTTTTGAGGGTGGGAGGAATCTCAAAATAAATCCCAGGACTTCAGGCATCAGGGCTTTAGGTGAATTGGCATCCGAGAGAGGGATGAAGGTGATGGAAGGTGGGTTACAGGTGTTCTTCCTAGTTACAGAGCTGAACTGTAGCCTCAAAGGAGGCTGCCTTTTCTCTGAAGGAAGAAAAGTACAGTGATTATGTCTATTCCTATAAACTGTGGGGAATGAGATTATACGGGGGTGGAGTGGAAGGAGGAACAGAATGAAGAGATGGGTGAAAGCCTTAGGGTTCCCACACACACACACCCGCTAATCTCCCGAGACCACATGTCTTGGAAGAGGAAGAGCTCATGCTATGATGCCTGGGGCTCTTCCACTGCTGAGCTGCACACTCTTCCTGCTGTGACAATAACTCCTTTGGAGGAAATGCTAGAGGGAAGAAGGAAAGATGAAACTTGGAGCTTTCTGGGATTAACACCAAATATTCACCCTGGACATACTCAGGATGTAAGTGTCCAGTGTTAGCCTGTAAATAAAAATGGAAAAGCGGTGACTACAATGTCAAGGCACCACAAAAAACCCTCTTTATTTGACTTTGTGACTCTGTGAGTTCATTTGCAAGAGCTGTCCATTTCCTTTTTCTGCTCTGTCATGATGCAGAGCATGCTATGCAGTAAGGACTTGGTGAATATAGTTGTTTCTGAGTTTCTTACTTAGTTCTGAGCACCTCAGAAAAGTTCAGGAATGACTTTCAATCAGGCATTTTTAAATTGTTTTTAATTTATCTAAAAACTAAGCTAAAGAGTTTAATTAACAGGCTCAGAGTAATAGTTATACCATTTTTCCTCTGCTATCAGCTTTCACTTTTATTTACGATGGGAGTCCCCCTTGTATCTCCTTTCCCACAGGGCCCACTATCACTAATATTTCTGTGATCTGTGAATAAACCAAAATTTAAAGTTAGTACTTACAATCAATGCAAATTAATGATTTCTTAAAAAAAATATTTCAATCAGGAAAAGCAGCTTTGTAGTTGAAAATCCCATGCTGGCCTTAGAGTGGGAGTTTTTCCAGCCTCTGCTTAAATCCAAAAAAATACTGCAATCTTCTGGCACAGGCTCACTGTAATGCTTTAAAAACAATTTAGCAACTGTCATTGCTGTAATTACAGTAACTAATTACCATCCTTAGCAAACAAATAGCTTAACATAATACGCAAGCCGAATCAATTTTGAAGAAATGCAAATTCCGAAAGCGAAAAAGGGCATTTTGGCAAACCTGAAAGAGAAGCGGGAAAATAATACACTTTGTTTTATCTGCACATAATTCCCAGGGAATATCATATCATAAATATTTGCATTCAGTTCTTATCAGGACATTTGCATTTGCTTCTTATCAGTCTGCAGGCTGGACTCTGCCAGATAGAAAGTAGAGCTCCACACCATGCACATATTTCTAATGAATCACGTCTCAGGCCGAGAGAATATTTTGGCTGGAACTTTATCACTGAGATGAAGAGGTCATTTACTCTCAGAGTCAGTTCATCTTGGAATTGTCTTGAGATTTTGATGTGATTCAACCAGCATTTTTTAAAACGAGAAACAAACCAACTTTGCATTCTGTTTCTGTAGCAGTTAGTAAGTCTGACTGTTTGAGAAGTAATTCCTCCCCCCAAAATCAGAATCATATATAAACAGGTTGGATTCATATTTGTGTCCCACACTCTATAACAAACAATGCTGCACATTTTCCAGTGTACGAAAAAAGAATAAAGCAGTAACAGACTAAAATGAAGCCTAAGAAGGAAACAGGCCACACTTAACAACCATTATCTTGAAATTTAATGCCAAATCCTTTTGTAGTGCTTCAGAAATGCATTTGATTAGTGGCAGTTTTCTCAGTAATGAGAGGAAATGTTTATGAGGGGAAAACAGTGTCTCTAATGAGCCATCAGATTTCCTTAGCAGTTACCACAGAAAAAAATTCACCTTTTTATTATAAAAAATGCATTTCACATGTAAGAAAAACAAGTGGAAAATGTCATAAACATTTTCCTGTTGCTACCTCAGATACACAAAGGGAATATACACCAAAAACACCGAATCAACTCCGTTTTGCTTTCAGCATTCTGCATGTATGCAAGGTTTTCTTGTTTTTACATAGAATACAAGCGTGAGCCCATAAACATATTCTGTGATGGCAAAAAAATGAAGACCTCCTATACCTAAGTATAAAACTGATAATTA
Source organism: Melanocharis versteri (assembly GCA_013397845.1). Lineage (NCBI taxonomy): Eukaryota > Metazoa > Chordata > Aves > Passeriformes > Melanocharitidae > Melanocharis > Melanocharis versteri. The sequence goes on along the minus strand of VZTG01001350.1, from coordinate 1,932,605 downwards.
TTACATGCCATCTGGAAAAATGTAGATTTTGCAATTTATTCAATGGTATAATATTTCCAAATATTTGAATGGAACTGAGTAATTATTTTCTGTGATTTTCAGTCCCAGAATACCCCTTTTTTGTTTGTTTGTTTATACATTTATATGTATTTCATATTCCTGTAGTCTAATTCAGAATTTAAAACAACTTTTCTATTCTTTTTAAAGTGTTTACTTTAAAGCCATGCAAATTACCACTTTCGAGATCCTGAACTAGTGCAACAGCCAGATCCTTACCAGACGCAGGTTGGTATTGTTCAGTGCAGAACTGCTGCTTACACCAGCTGACTATTTGGCACTATCTATTTTCACATAACTTCCAAGAAGTTGAATCTTGACTAGTGATCAATCTACTATATGGTGTGTTTTTCCTGTTATGTGTTGTAACATAGCAAACAAATTTGTCTCCTGGTCATTTGAAGCATTACAAAACCATTTTAAAATGCATCTACTTTTTTTTCCATGTAATGATTACTTAAAGTTAGTTTCACCTGATGCCCACGTATTCCACTTTGATTTATTTGTTGAAACACACTGTGCAGTTTCTAGTTCATTATAATTCAAATGACTGATACAGCTCATTTGGACCAAGGAAAACATTGCATCAGCAGTGTCAGAATTATCTGAAAACAGCCCCTGAAGCCTTACTGCTGTTGCCAAAGTTGGGATGGCTTTGATAATATACTGTGATATAGAGTGAATGCTGTTTTGCCCTTTCCTGGTGCAATATTTGGATTTGCAATGCTGTAAGGACTTGACAGCCATGCAGCTGTAAGGAAGAGGAGTAAATATGTGAATGAAGCCTCTATGGAGTTGCACAGCTACAGAGATCATCCAGTCATTGTTTTTATAGAAGAGTTAACATCTCCTAAGTTTTTTTCCTTGAATCATCAAAAACTAGTGGAAAAACCTCCAGCAGCAGAAACAATGGCATCCTCAAGACTTCTCAAAGATCTCCTTTAGAATAAATACATATCTGAGCTCCTGAACACTTCCCACACAAATAAAATGTGTATAAAGAGGAAAAAAAACCACAAGATTGTCTTTCTCTAATTTTACATCTATGAAATTAAATGTGATTTTGCTGAAAAGTAGAATTCTGTATTTGTTGTAAAAACATAACAGTTAAGCTTTTTTTCTGTGTTGCTGAACATATACCACTGCAGCCAGTGAAAATTTAGTCTTTTTAGCTCATTGAGAACAGTTTCATCCTCATCCCCATCCATTCTCCTTTTGTCTCATATTAAATTACATTCATACTAAACTAGGACTAACAGTGTAGTGCAAAAGCTGTTTTGAACATGCAGTTGAATTCTGTAACTCCTCTGGTCTAGAAATCATCTCTAGGGTTCATGTTTTATCATTTGTTTTTAGCTCTTTCTTTGAGGTGGGAAGGGCTTATAGTTAAGAGCCCATTATCAGAGTGAAGGATGCAGGAAATCCAAAATATTTATGTTTGTTCATGGCACACGGACAAGAAACAGTGCTCAGGAAAAGGGTTTTCTGATTAAGTGATTGAAAACACTCTGGTGTATGTTAATGGCTTCTTCTGTCCAACAGATAACATCATCTTTAGCCTTATCGCTGTTCTTGAACTTATTTTAAACATTCTCCTGTGCTCTTCCAATTATATACTGTGCTCTTTCGGCATCCCGTCTCTTCACTGCAAATCATCTCATTTGTTTGCTTTCTAATTTTTTTGCCAGCAGGTTGGGTGTAAAAAGAAGCATTTAAAAGATACTTGAAGGGAAAAAATACTTTCCCAAGTAAAATTAATTTACATGGAATTAAACTATACACTTACTGAAAAAGAAAAATTGGTTTTTAAAAGAATAACACTTGAATTTTAATACCTTGATATCATTCTGGCTGCATGAGCACTCTGAAAAGATAAAGATGAAGGAAGATCTGATCATTATTTAAATGTATGCTGAAGACTCCCAATGAGATAAAATTAGGTATGATCGTGGTAGATCACAATTTTTAAAAGACTGAATATATCCTTGTCTTTTGAGCTGTAAGAATCTGCCTGGGATAAGACACTACAAAGGCTTTTGTACCAATCATAGTACCACTAATAGTAACTTATAAGGCACCTTTCTTTGTGTAGGATCCCAGAGAGGTTAGCAACTATGTCTGCTGCTTCTCCATTAAAGAGCTATGCTTTCTGTAAAAGAGCTATGTCTGTATCAGAGGTACATTTTTATTTAGATATTCTGCACTCTCTGTATCAGTAAGTAGGGAAGATGGCTGATTCAGAAATTAGTACATAACTGTAGGCCTAGATTTGATCTAGTCTGTTGCTGAGGGTGTAGCAGATGAACGAAAGAAAACACGACTGCTCTGGTGAGAGGGATAGGGAAGGAGAGAGAGAAAGGGGCAAGGCAGAAAGGGAGGGAGATCACAGAAGTGGGAGGACTGCCTTCCAAGACCTGATTCAAGTTTTATTTCTATATTTTGCTCACTATTAAGTACAGAATTTTTTCTTAAGCAGTGTATAAAAATTCAATCCCACCTTTTCTAAGTCAACCGCTCTGCTCTCCATGCCAGTCAGATGAGTGTTTAAACCCTTCAGAATAAGCTGCGTGTTAAAAGAATTTATATTCTCTTGTTTGAAGGGATAATCACTATGACATTTTACAGAAGGTGGGTTACACCAATGGCGGTTACAGTGTTTTAAAGGAAAAGGTGAGATGAACTATAGGAAAGGTAGAGAGCCAGGCTGTGCATCCTGGGTGGAAAAGGCGCACCAGAGGATGTCTGAGTGAGGGAACGATCAGCAGGATATGAAGCACCCACCCTTTGTCAGGACCTCAGCAGAATCAGTGAATGTGGATGCAGATCCTATTTACTGTCATTTATGAACTGCAAACAAGCAGAAGTTCCTAGAAGGGACTGACTCTCTGTTTGTGTACAAGAAAAAAAATCTAAGTCAAGGTCTATATTTCACACGCTTGGATCTCTGGTCTGTAAGATGCAAGACTTCATTCGGATGTTTATTCCTTTGGAGGGCAGGGGTGGTGAAATGCTGGTAGAATATTAAAGGTGGTCAGCATTAGAGCTGTATTAGTATTTCTTAACACTGAAATTTATTGACATTTTTAAAGGAATAAACTAATTGAACAATTTTTGATTAGTATTACCATTATTGATTGAACTCTTTATTCAAGAATGTATAGTATTCAACTACACAGAATTACCCTAACACCCCATAAAATTACTTGTTGAACACATTATTTGATGAAAAATGGTAAAATTTCTCAGATAATGTATTCCTTAAGTACTCTTCATCCAGCTATAGTACAGATAAGAGGTTTTTACTAAAACACCAAGCACTTTAGGATCCTTTTGAATTGAAGGACCTGCATAAATATTGAGTTCTATGGATAGAAGGGTTTACACGAGTCCAGCTCTATTGAAATTACAGCAGGTATACCCCTTCCTACTGATACAAATCCTACTCAGGTTACAAGTATTGCACAGACATGTTGACTTTTCTCTTATACTAATGAACATATCACGCACTTACCCATTTATCTATCCTTATGTTTCTGTCTAACTTTCTATAGGACACACATGTGAAACTCTCCCTGCATCATTGAAATGCTGGCATCCATTGAGGTGAAAGGCAATTTCTGTTTAACAAGAGACAGAAACACAAAACAAATGTTTAGGACAGGAAGTGAAGGAGAACTAATCCAGCTGAAATTCCAAGGGGTTCCAAGCAGACAGAATAATATTTGCAGATGTGACTAAATTACTTGTTATGAATGATTTTTTCCCATTTAGTCCTGAACTTAGGACTTTTTTTCTGAATCTCATTGTTGTATCATAAGCTGTATCATCCACTAAGGGTAATATTAATGCAGATATCTTTTATTCACCAGTGTTTGGTTTTGACTTTCTCATAAAGACATTACAATCAGTATATTTTTAAGCACTGATAGGGGCCTATCATAATTAATACTTGTTCTCCATAAGGCATAGCTGATCATCTAAACCTTATGCTATTTCTCTGTATTCTTGATGGATGATTACTACTTAAGGCCCTGTACCTCCTTTATTGAATAGAATACCAAAGGATGAAAAATGAATGCCAAAACATTGTATTCATATAAATATTCATGCTGAAAATACTCAAAGTCTTTGAAACCACAACATTACAAGTGAAGTGGAAATTTTCATCATGTCTAAAACAGATATAGTGGCAGAAATAAAGAGTTGAACAGTGTTAACATCTTACTTTTTAAACTAGTCAATTCTATTAATTCAACCGCTGCAGTTGTCCAAATTGTCCTGGAGGTCTCTCTTCGCTCTCAGCCAGGACTAAGCTGCTGGTAAGATGATGCAGGTGAGAAGCAGCACCATAACAGAAAGATGCCTCAGAGCCAGTTTACTTCTGGATGTCCTTGTCTGCATGGACATGGAAATCACAACTTACTGGCTATAGGTTCATTTGGGCTTTATTCCTATTGCTCAGCCCCCAGTCTTGTGTCTAAGTAAATGTTCACCTCAAATTCCCAAGTTCCCTTCCTCTTACTGAAACTCTGTGGTGCTGGGAGAAGCTGACAGGGAGGGAAGAAGGTCCGGGGTATACAGCACCTTGGTGGGGTGGGACTGCTCCTCCGGGATACATGCAAGCCATTCCACTCACCATCCTGGCAAATGCTGCTCGTCTCCCAGGATGACAAGGTGGAGGCAGTGCAGTGGCTGAAGCACAGGCAGGCAGCCCTTCTCCCAGGAACAGGTTATGTGGCTGGGGCCTCTGTCCCCTCCTGGACCAGCTTCCACCAGACCTTCCCACCATTGCAATCCTTCACTGTGTAAAACCATGGAAAAAAGAGTAAAATAGCTTGCTGGTAGAGAAAAATCGTTGTGAAGAGTGGTGATGATCACTGGAAAAGTTTCTGGACCTGACAGGTTTTCAAACTTATGTTTAAACACCAATTCTATACCCCGATCCATGTCCTAACCTTCGCTATTAATTGTTCCTTTTGAAGCAGTATAAAACAAAGAGAGGAAAAATAGAGTCTCTTTGCATCTGGAAAACACACCAATTGAAATATCATCGTGGGTAAGTCCGCTCTGCAGACACTAATTGATATTGTCTGAATAAGTGGAAGTGCCTGTCAGAGAATCCTTTTAAACTGCTGACTTGTTTTCATATCCAGTATTTTTAAAATTGGCATGATGTTAGCTTCCCTCTTAGAAACCCTCATATTTTGATTTATGAATGTTTTCAAATTTTTAAGATTCTCAAAAACATTGTTTCACCTGTAAGTAGAGAGATAGCTTGTTTGGCTAACTGCCTTGAATGACTGTGTGCCAGGTAATGAATAATGCCATGTTCAATATTCTAAATTTGTGTTCCAAATTCTGAATTCCGAATGAGCTGCATGGAAGTATACTGATAAGTGGCTGATTTTTACTGCAAGGATTGTCTTATTTTAAACTTTAAATTTAGTTGCCTTACTTTACTCAAAGGATTTTTGAGTGGAGTGGAATTTAAAGTGGTAGTCCATAATATTCCTACCTCTTTCTAATTCTTGGACGATGACAAACTGAATAAAGGGGCAAATCAGTGCAATCTATTTCTGCAAAATAAAAGGACAAAACTCATCTCTGGGTGTATCTATCAAGAGTTAAGCCAAGAATGGATTTCCCCTAAGCATTAAGGTACAAAATCTGTTTAGATACTCTCCGAAGGCCAATCAACCTTATTGAATAAATACTGTATTTTAACTTTGGCACTATTCTTAATTACATTGTATTAAAAAATTGGGGAAAAAAATCAAGTGAGGAACTCATGGAAAGCACTTAGCAGTGGTGGGCTCTGAGATACTGTACTATTTTCCAGTCTGGAATATAAGAAAGCATTGTGTTTGTTTTTCATTTACATAACCTCATGATAACTGCGGGCTATTTAACAAGCATGTTTGAAAATTGAGGTTAATAAAATCAACATTGACAAAGAGACAAAGGAATTAAGTCTTTTATTAGAAATTTAAAATGAATATGAACTAAATTTTATTTGAATATATAACTGAGGTCATCACTATGTAAAGAAATGTGAAACATATTTTGTTGCTGCACATTCTATGGAGATGGTATATTATTTTAAATTCTCTTTAATTAACACTTCAAGAGCATAACTAGTGTCACATACACAGATGTGGAAAACTACTAAAATGGTGCAGCTGATAAGCAAAATAACATCAAAAGTCCATTACAATTATCACAATATATTTTGCTCAGTATAATAACATGGAACTGATAATCATTATTTAACTGCAACTATGTAGCTGCTTTAAGACTAATAAAATGCAAAATAAAACCCAGTTTCAATGTCAAGAAAGTCATAGCAGCAGAATTGCTGTTAGTCAGTCAAATATATACAGAGGTGTAGCTGTGGAAATGATTGACTACATTAACCACCGCTGCATATTGCGATTGCTCTTGATTTCACTTGTACAAATCTTTCAAGTTATTCAGGTTTATTAGCAAATTCTGATTTACAGAGAGATACCTTTGTTCCTCCTGGTGTTGTTTTAGTCCATTTTATCAGGATATTCTCGGTCACCAGAGTGCTCTCTGGAGAAGTATATTTGCTGACTTTTAATGTAAGAAAAATGCCCATCATCTGGAACAATACATGTTCATTATATTTTATTGTCTAAACCCTTTGGGAATTCATTTACACCTCCATAGTTTACATGAGGAATGTTTCTATTTCAGAACAATAGAGCACGGTTTTCTCAGTTATAAATAGCAACAAAAAGTGGAAGTCAAAAGTGAAAGAATGCAGTCACAGACCAGATTTAGTCCACTAGAAAAATAGTAATATTTGTAAAAAGCTATTACTGAAATCTTAAAAATGTAAATTTGAGGTCATAGGCATGGAGCTATTCATCACAACAGTTTCACTGCAAGATGTAGGGAGCAGAAGGATTCCTAAAAGTCATTTGGTCACCAATCATCCTGCCTCAAGACCAAAGTCAGAGACTAATTAGTAAAATTAGTACCAGAATACCACAGTCTGCAGTAAGAGATGCCTTTTCGTAATGCAGAATGAAACTGGATCCCAGAAACACAATGGATTTTTTGTCATAAATTGGTATTCACTGCAAAAAATTTAATTGAAATATGGCTTAGTATTGATGCTCTGTTCCAAAAATGTATGTATCTTGGAAAAAAAAAAAAGGATAGACTTTGGCCATGTCAATTTTTTTTTCTCAAAGATTGTTTCAATTCAGATCTGCAAGACAGTATTTATTATATTTTATTTCTTATCTTCTGTGGGTTTTTTTTCCTAAAAAGGGGTAGACTTCCAAGTGTCTTCTGTAGAGTCCGTCCTGTGTAGGTTAAAACTCTTTCATATAAGTGAGAAGTTCTTCAGGTGCTTCTATCATGCCAAAAAAAAATCCAAGGTGCTGTTTTTGAAACTTATAATCTTTTCACTTCCCCAGCTAGCATATTGCTTTCTAATGGCAGTAAATATTAAAAACTTTGGCGTTCTTTTCTTATCTATTTTCTTATCTCTGTTTCCTTATCTGTCTCTCCTTGTTTTTCATTGCTCTTAAGTTATTCATCAAGATAAAGGAGGGGCCCAAAACTGTCTATTTCCCAAAAGTTTCTTTGTACACTCCATCTTTGTAGGAGAATTTCCTTTTTTAGTTCTTAACCTTTAAGAGGAGCTCATGCCAAGATGGGCTCTGTGCATTATCTGACTCCTGCTGAATATGTTTGAAGTTCAGCCCTATGTTAACGATGTCCACAGAAGTCTTGGCGTCATCTTCAAAGATGTGTAGGGCCATATTTTAAAGGTATTTAGGCACCTAAGCATGTTTTTATCTCTAGTTTTAGGTGCCTAAACATGAATTTATCTGCTGCATTAGTTGATTAAAAAAGTGTGTTTATGTGCAGTTTTAAAAATCTGGCCATAAATTTTCGGGTAACCCAAGAAATATTCAACCAAAACCAGAAAAGGTTCCAGGGGGGAATATATCACTGTATGATTTGGAGAATTTGGTGGCTGCTTCTTCAGTGTGAATTCAGGGCTAGCTTGTAAACCCAGCGATAATTCATGTGAACATTAGAATGTTTGTACTGGAGCCGATGAAACATCCATCTAGACCGTTGTCCCGTGTCCAATAGTTGCCAGTAGCAGACTCAAAAAAAAAAATCCCAAAGCAAGAAAATAAACTCAAGGCAAGACGAGAACAGTATTTTTCCTGGAATACTGTGTTACTCTCATCATGGATTAGGGATTTCCGGAGATAGAGGCTGCCCATGTAACAGCTCCTTAACATGCTGTCAGCACTTAGTGGCTGCAGTACAGCACTGGCCTGCGGTTTGCAAAAAAAATAGCCAGACCATCTCCAGAATCTCCTTTTGAAGAGTAACAGCTACCTGTTATTCTATTTCATTTACCTTTAGGATTATTTTCCCAATGTACCTTTCTTTGGTTTCATCGAAACAATTGCATCAGCACAAAGATGCACGAGTACCTTCTTGTAGTCTCTGCCCACTGTCAGTGTAACCCCATTCTTTGTTTCCCCTTCTTTATACTCAGGAATTAATTCATGTCTGTTGCTACCAGCTTTTCTGGTACAGAAATGACACTTGCTGATCCATAATGTCAAGATTGTCTCTTGGAGCTCTTTTTAGAAACTGATGTCACATTTGCCTGTTCTCATGCTGCAGAGACTGAGCTGAAGCAAACCAGTGAGTATCAGACCAGAGCCCAGCAACATGCTGAGATCTTTCTGAGCCCCTGAGTGAATGGTTCTAGAGATTTGTTCTTGTCAATTTCAGCCATAGGCTCTAAAACCTCTTTATTTTATTCTCTTGTTTGAGACAGTTCTTCTAACTTGTCCTTTTCGTAGAAAGAGGCAAGTGTCGGACTCCCTTTATGCTCCCCAAGAGTGAACATTAATGCAAGGAATTCTCTTATGTTTTCTAGCTGCTAAAGCTTTATTTCCATCAAGCTTCCCTTTTGCACCTTTACCATCTATCAGCTCTACAGATTCCCTGGCAGACTTGTGGGTTTTTTTATGGGTCTAAAGATGGTTTTATTGTTAGCTTTTTATGCTGTTAGAAAGTTGTTCCTCAAATTCTTTTTTGGCCCGCCAATGTTTTTTTATTTATGGTTTGAATTTACTTACTGGTGTTTAGACTAGAAAGAATTTGCAGACAAGCTAAATGCCAAGGTTATCCATGAAAGTAGAATTGGATCAGCTTAGGAGTTCACTTTTCTTATCTTGACAGTGGCTAACCCCAGATATTTCTGGAAAAAAAGGAGAGAGGAAAGGGAAAAAAAGGAACAGGATGTTTTCAAATTACCTACTCTAAGACATTACAGTGGTTGAATTTTTCCCTAAAGCCCAATATTTTATATCATTAATATTTTTTAAATCTAATCCTTCTGTGAATTTGACTCCTCGCTTTCACAGTATCTAGCAGGAGTGAGTTCTGCAATGTGTTTATTGTGGGGGAAAAATCATGTTTTCTTTACCTTGAAACTTACCAAATTTCAATACCACTAATTTTTTCTTTCTTTTGTACTATGAAAAAAAGAAATAGATCCGTCAATTCCTATTATTCATATAAACCTTTCTCTTTTGCACTGTTTTGGGGGAAAGAGATTTTATTTCGGAAGAAAAAGAGAAGAAATTGGATACAGTCAAAATATATTTGATTTACTTTGGAGGGACTTTGGCAAATTTGTGGGCAGAAGGTTTATGAAATTAAAAGGTCCTGATTCTAGTGAAAGGAAGAAGAATAGGAAAGTAGTCACAGTAAACTTTGAAAAGGAAAATGTCAGTAAACTATAGTTAGGTAAATTCCTTGGGAAAGAATTCTGTGAAGAAAAATGAAGTTCAGAAGGACCAGCCATTCATAAAAGATACAAGATTAAAGTCACAGCAGTAAATAGTAGTGAAACATAAGCAGTGCATAACCAATACTGAAATCTTTAATGCGGTCAAAAAAATGAAACAAGGGAAGGGAAGGGAAGGGAAGGGAAGGGAAGGGAAGGGAAAAAAGGCCAGGTAATATGTTGACAAATGAGATGTATTTTCACCAGTCAAAACAATCCAGTAGATTATTATGTTTAGGAACTCCTGCAGTGTGGAGGAGATTCACAAGACCAAGGAATGGAAAACAAAGTACTTGACTCATAAAAATGGGGAAAAAAGAGAACCCTATGAAAAACTACATAGGACAAAGTACACATTTTTTGAAAAAAATCTTGAATCTAATTATTAGCCAATAATATGAAGCACATAGAATATAAACATGGTTTCGTCCAGACAAAATGATCTCAACCCTATCTATTTTCTTTCTTTGTCAAAGTGACTGGAATAAACAAGAAAAAGATAATGATGATTTATCTTGCTATTTGTAAAGATTTTTATGCTGTCATATTACATTCCCAAGAAAATCATATATGAACTCGATTAAATAATTACATTTTAGATGAACAACTGGTTGGAAAACAATACTCAAAGAGAATGCATCAATAGCACTCTATAAAACTGGAAGTCAAACTGAACCACGCAAAATATTTTTTGTGGCCTGGATTAAGACCTGGAAAGCATAATTGGTGAATGTCAAAACTGGGAGGGAGAATTATAGACACTTTGAAGAATAAAATAAAACATTGAAATCTGCAATTAATGAGATTAAACCCAAGGGGGAAAAAAGTATAAAGTGATACATGCAGAAAGGAGAAATCAAACACAAAAATGCAAAGTGGACAGTAACTAGAAAGAATGATGTACTTCAGAAAATACCTTCAGCACCACAGACTGAATACAAGGCAGAAATATGATGTCGTTTCAAAAAGAAAATCTTAGTCAAAGATGCAGAAGAAGGATGTGAGATTTGGGAGGTAATTATTCTGGTCTATCTACTACTGGTGGAATCTTTTATCCAGATTTGGGCACCATGCTTTAAGAAAAACTGAGTTTGGCGAGAGTCCAGGACAGAGTGACAAGAGTGATTAGAGGTTTAGAAAGCATGGTCTATGAAGAAAGGTTGAAAGAATTTGGTTTGTTTAGTCTAGGGGAAAACAGACTGGGAGACAGACATGGTAGCAGCCTTTCAATATGTAAAAGTTTGTTACGAAAGGACTAAAATTACTTGTGGACTATAGGTAGGTTCAGAAATAATTGGAACTCTTTTCTGTAAAAAATTGATTTATATATTAGACATGACTTTGTAAATGAGATAATTAAGCAATGGAGCACCCAAATGAAGAAACTTATGCAATCCCAGTTGATGTTTTTTCATATTAAGTAAACCACACACATATACTGCATGTTAGATCCTTTGTCAGAGCAGGGGAATATTAGATGCTCTCCTCATAACCCTATTTTCCTATTATGCACAGTCCCTTATTCAGAATATTTTGTATCTGTTACCTAGAAGCATGAATGAAACATGAACAAACTAGCAAAACCCACTATCCCTTATTACACACTGGTTTTGACTTGACACTAATTTTTTGCTTATTCAAACAACCAAACACTTTTTTTCAGAATAATTTTTAATTAGTTCTCTTGTGAGTCTAACAATAGTAATCAGCTGTCAGTAAATCTCTTCTCCACCTACTTTCTTTAAGATAGAACCACAGCTGAACATAGTGTTCCAGTTGAGAATGAGCTGCTTGTTTATGCAATGATGTGATATAACTTGTCAGGGTAATTGTCTATCTTAGTCCTTATTCAATCTTATACATTGTTTCTGTCTTTAGGCATTGTTGACAATGACCTGACTTTTTTTTGGATGCCCATTCACACAGACTTGCATGGTGCTCCTCCTTATCTTTGTGTGTGCTGGTTATTCTGAATGATGTTATGTCACTGAACATTTTGTTGCACTGTTTTTCACCCTTTCTGCCCATCATTGTTGTATATTAAGAAACAGCCCTAGTTTACATTCTTTATGTTCTCTTATCTTAATCTATTGCTAGGATAAAACTATCCCATTAATATCCTCTGCCTTTTTTTATGTTCCTCACAACAAATGCTTATAAAGTCACTTCATAGCCTTTATTTTGCCTTAACACCTTATATAGAGGGATGCACAGTAAAAGTAACCCCACACCTGACTTGTCCACAGTTGAATGTCTTTTATTTAGTGGAACAGAGCAGGATCTTAGGAATTCTATCTTAGATGTCTATTTTAGATGACATGAACTAGTTGCAAGTTGCACTCCACTGAATCTAAAGATAGTATGACTGGCTCAGACATGGAGTTTAAATATGTCGGTCAGGTAAACTATCCTTAAAGTGTATGGGGATATTTGAACAATTACGCTTTTCCATTGTGGCTGAGAAGTATGTTTTGGAAAACAATAGCTGCTAAGGCTTCATACTCTGAAATTACATCTGGTCACTGCTTCACATATTGTTCGGCAATGTAGAATACCGAATAAATATGAGAAACCTGTTTGCGGTGGAATCCACAAGAGGATTCCTCCTTATGTGTGTGACAGAGCATGATCTTCCTCAGTATCTGACACACAAGGGGGGATGAAGCATCAAAACCACAGTGACACCAACAGTAGAGTGAGCATCAGTCCTGTGTAACCTCTGAGGTGGTGTCCTGCATGGAGACACAGCTCCACAGACAAGCTGAAACTACAACTTTCTGCAAAGCAGTGTTTGAATATCAGGACATTCCTGGCTGGAACACTGTTAAAAAAGGCCTGATGACCATTCCTTAAGTCCAGAAAGATTATTCTCTGTCAATAGAGAGTCGATGCTACACAAAGAAGCAAACCTTCTGAGGTAAAAGCTGAAGTGGCCAATACTGGGCATTCTGTGAGGACACTGAATTCTCCGCAAATTGAGCATGAACACCAACAGCAAAACTTAGGAAATGTGACTCTGTAGGTGAAGTTTAATGGGATAGAAGTATAGAATAGCACAGGTTTGAATGGACCTCAAAAAATCATCCGGTCCAGACTTTTTCAGGAGAAGGAGCTTAGAAGAAATGACATTTCCTTCACAAATGAGCCAGGATGTCTATTTTGGCCATATGACTGGGTAGATTTGCTGTTACATGGTAAAGAGCCAGGATGAAGCACGTGTTGTTGGCTGAGATATGTAAAGATCTGCAAAAATCCTCTTGACTTTCCCAACACAACTTCTTTATGTATGACTGCATGAGGAGGTTAAGAAGAGAGAGGATATGAGTAGATTGAAAACATATGTATAATATCACTAGAATAAGTCCTTTAGCTCCACCATGACCACCCATTATCTCTGGATTCCTTTACTACCTCCAACACCAACAAGAATCTCACAAGTGAAAAGAGAGACAATCCTGCTTTTGGGCTTGCTCATTCCCTGAAAGTCAGTAATGAAAGTGACAAAATTGCAGCTATGATTCAACCATGGTATAGATGGTTTCTAAGCAAATTCTTACAGAGCAGTAAAGCTTTGTCCATGCCATTCACTTGAAAGGAGTCAGCTACTTGAGATAGCTACAGGCAGAGATGTCAGGTTTTGGAAAATAAAACCCATGAAAGCCTACAAACTAAGACCACAGAATTAGTACTGGTTGGGATGAGTGGGTCTCGTTAACCTAGATTTTTGCTGTCACCAAGCTGATAGGGATTATTGCATTGTTTTATGTTTAAAACTAAACCCCCAGGATTTTCTCTTCATAGTTATCGGTGGCTGCAGAATCATCTTCTTGATGTTGAATCAAAAAACTATAAAAAATGAAAACAGCTACCGTATGTTCATCACTGTGATCTTTTAAAACATGCACCAGGTATGAGATGATAAAAACCACTCTTTTCTGAATCTTCAGGGAGCCTGAAATTTTATCTGTAACAGAGATGTAACCAAACTGCTTCATTCAGTTTGATTGTCTATTGTGAAACTTAAAGATAATAGGAGTGCAACAATTGTTAACTGTTTAAGTGCTGATTAAGTGGAAGGATATCTTTTTGACCGTTCTGCAACTCCAGCCCTCTACTATATTTTGTTTGTGTTCTTGGTTGTTTTTTAGAGGTCTTAAAATTCTGTCATCTGTCCCTACCTCAGCCCAAGGCAATTTCTAAAATACGGTTCTGTGCACTCCTCCCAAAAACTGTAGGGCACTGAAGATGTCTGGTTAGACTCAGATAAATGAGATGTCCCAACAGCAAATGAAGAAAACAGCTGGAAATTAAGAATTCCATTTATATTTCCAAAAGTTTCTGTCTGTTTCTCTTAATTTGCCATACTGTGACCACCATAACTACTGAGCAGTAGCTCAGTCTAAGACAAATAGGATCACTGAAACCAGGGAGGAAAGGTATGGCTCTGCCATGGGTAGAAGTGTCACTGCCTAGTCCAGAAAATGGTGCCTAAACTAGAAGTACACTCAGGAATCTGCCATTGTACATCTCAGCAGTTGTTCAATGTTCACAACTGCAAGCCCCATCTTGGGTTGGGATTTATCTATGGTAGATGTTACCATACTAGGGACAGGGTTTTAGTGTAAACCAAGCACAGCGCAAAGATATCCAAGGTAGCCTGGCTACCAGAAGCAGTACAGGTATTTGTGGACAGGCTCAAGGTATGATGGGCAGTAGCTATCCTTCCTGGTTAAAGCTAACTCAGTTCTCTCTCTAATGCACTGCTCTCTGCAGTGTAACAAATCCTTGAAACAGTTCTTATTCCAGGAAAAAAAGAGTATTACTAGCATGGTCACTCAGAAACCCTGTGGTAGAATAAGGAACCAACTCCTTAATTCTTAGACCCTGGTGTTTAATTAAAAGGCCAGACTGCCACATGCTCTTTAGTGAGCCTGGCTCTGGTAGAGCACCCAGTACCAGCCTGGCAGCCCCATCCAGGCTGCTGCCTGGTGCCTGGGCACAGCCAGGGCTCCCTCCCTTCCCAGCACAAGCACCTTCCTTTCCCAGCAGAGCTCCCCAGCCCCTCCCGAGCAGCAGACAGAGTTCATCAGCTCACTTCCAGAGATCTGCACCGGGACTCTGGGCTGCATGAGAGTGATTTCCAGCCCTGGGTTAAAGGAGTAATACATGCAAAGAGACAGGGACCCTGCTGTCAGCTAGTTGAGCCAAAATCAGTCATGGTAAAAGCCATCCTAATGTAAAAACAAGTAAGGTATTTATGTGCAAGATCTGAAAGTAAAAAATGTTCATAAAGCAGGTGTAGAGAAAAGAAGGAAACTATACTTATTTTAAAGGCTTTTTTCATAGTCTGTTGACAAGTTGACAAGCAGTTTAGAGGCTTATTTTACCATGTGGATGTGAGCTAGAACTCATCAGAACTTTTTGTCCTTAATTTTGTAGTCATGGAGCAAATTCTTTGTTTGCAGGAAGGCACTTAAAAATCTAACTCCCACAGCAGGAAGACACTTGATTTAAAGCTAATTCCTATACCTTACGTTCATTCACTGGAAAACTGCTTTCCTTCAGGAACAATCGTGTGAAAAATAAAGCAGAATGTCCTCAGCAGAAGAGATTTCCACTGCTATATCTGTCCTTTACATTTCATATGAATCAAGCAATGTAACAATTGTAGCTCATCAAAGCAAATTAGTGCCCTAAATTCTACACCGCCTCTGGTTTGAGACCAGGAAAAGACATGAACAAGTTATTTCAGGTGAAATAGAGTTAGTCACTGCAACCTGTTCCTTAAGGGGTGCCTTGCAACAGAGTGTCTTTCTTTGGACTCCATTAGAAAAGCTGTGGTCTGAAATTACTCCATATTTACCAGCTATGGCTAAGTCTGCTACCACAAGGTTCTGTGAAAAACAGTATATTTTTAAAGTGAGTTATTGAACTAAGTTTTCCAGAAGGTGCATGAATATTAATGTAATTCTCTGAGAAAGCATGAATACCCTCAAAGTTTTTCTTAATTTCTATACCTACAGTTCTGTAAGGCTTCTTTCCATAATGTATTTTTCTTAATTTCTATACCTACAGTTCTGTAAGGCTTCCTTCCATAATGTACTATTGAAAAACAGGATAGCAATAGTGTCTGATGTGACACTATTGATCCAAAGTAGTTTTGAGGCTATTAATCCAACCAAGCTCCTGAAGTATCTACTGGCATAAGAACGTGCTGGGAAATATTCCGAAATGCTGTAGAATCAGGAGGATTTCCATGTCTGAATATTTTTATCATGAGAATACTTAGATTACAATTCCAAAGCAACATGCACACAAAGCCATTGTAAATTATTCCCTTCTCTTTAGACTCCACAAGGAACATGCCAAAGCTCTCATCTCATTTACGTTGAGATGAAGAACAATTAATAAACACATGAGAAAGAACTAACTCAAAAAAAACCCCAGGTATATATTAACACTTGATCTAAAGCAGGTAAATTTTACAAATATACAAAGAAATGATAATTAAAGACTAAGAGAAATTTTCACAAGAGTTGAACTTGTTTCTGACTTATGCTGCTTGGCTGAGAAATCCCCCAAACCCTGCCACTCTCCTTGCCGTGTTCACACACTGCAGAATTCACAGTGAACATGCTGCCAAAGCAGATTGTGGTGGTTTCTTTCCTCATCGAACTATAAAACTGTTGCATTTATCTGTACAAAAATGTTAGAGCTACTTTCATACTCCTGAAGAAACAGCACATTCCTCTAATTTCCTTTGAGTATCATTATGCCAGAACATATCAATATCTGACTTGGGCAAGCTGACGCCCCCCACACCAGGGTAGAAATACACCTAATGAGGCTTTAAAATAGACAAGTTATGATATTCAATATATCTTCCACTATAACTGTGGGTTAAACAACAAGGTAGTGGTTTGCCCTGAGGAAAAGGCTAATGACACAAGCAGCTCCTGCAAGATTTGTCTGCAGTTAAACTATTTTATTTTAGACACCAGCGTAGAATTGTTTCAGTTTATGTCAACAGAGCACTTGAGAACACTGACATTTTGATAAAGTCTTCCATTTCTGCTGTTTATGAGGGTTATTAGATCTCTGGTGTGGCATGCTCAACTCTAAAACCTCCAGATCAAGCTGTAATGGCAGAGCAGGCCATGGTTTGTACATGTGAATACAGCTTAAGCCAGCGCTGCTGAGCTCTCCTGTTGCCCTGAGAGTCCATCCCTTGCTGAGTCTGGTGCTTCCCAGGACACTTCAGCTGGCAGCTGGTCTTGGTGGCGTGCATTGAGTGAAAACTGACAGCCTGATGCATGTGTATGCTACTTTGAGAACCTGCCTCACAAGACCAGCAGGTGCTTCGAACCTCCAGCCCGTTGCAATAAATATTGGCTGATGGCTGGTTGATTAGCAGTCTGATAGCATCTTCTAATGACCTTTGTACTCTCTAGCATTTTTAAGAAGGTCCGTAAATGTAGCTGTCCCTTTTCCCAGCGTGGCTTTAAAATTACTTGCAGTGATCTAAGTTAGCAGAGCCTGATATTTCTACCTTCTGGTGGAAGTCCTATGCCAAATTTGATCCACTGCAACGCTGAGACATTTTGATGGTGTATTCTGTGCCTTGCAGGAGATGGAAAAAATTATTTGCCGCCCCTCTAGTTTCTGCAGGGTGATTGATAGCCTGATTAAACCAGGCTGACTCCATTTGGTTACAGAACTGAGGTTTTGCTACTGTGAAAAAAAATCCTGTTACAGTGCTTTGCAGTTAAAAAAAAATCACGTGGATTTAGACAGAAATATCTGCCTCCATGGAGACAGAGCAATGTTCAGAGAGGACAAATGTTAGTTCTTAGTTTGAATATTACTTGCTACTTTCAGAAGTCCGGGATAGTGAGACCCTCAGAACACAGAGAACTACATCCACATCCTTTGTGGTAATGGCAAAGGCAATACAGTTTAGGGAGCTAAGATCTACTTCTAGTATAGAAATTTATGACTATTTTCAGCGAGGCAAAATGCTAGATCTGTCCTTATAAAAGACCTATTGAAATGTATAATAACTGCATACTTCAATAACGAAGTGATCACCTTTTGTTACTGAGATTAGAATTTAAAGAGGTAGGTCTGTGTTTCTAGGGGGTTTACATAGTGACTGGGTTAATCAAAAGAAATCTTTATACCTAAGCAAGAAACAAATACCAGTTTATTTGAGACTTGAAGGTTAGTAAACATGGAGGGCAAATGGCAGATCTCTGGGTAAATTGAAAAGGAACTTTTGCTAAATTTCTAGAACCTGCTCACTTCTTTTTGAATTTCACTTCCTTAGTGCAACCACAGAATTGGGGCATGCTTTTATATTTCCTCACGGTTTTCTATTTTGGTGTCACAGGATCTCTGTTTCTTTTTGCCATTTTCTTTCTTTATGCATCCCAAGATTCATTGTCAAAGCAGTTTCACAAAAACCAGTTATTTTTACTTGCTAGCAAAAATCTTACTAACTGTACTTTACTCCAGATTGTACATACAGTATGTATTTGTTATTGCCTGAGTGAATTGTATGGGTTTTATATCACTCCAGCAATTATGCCAAGCTGATGAGTGTAAAGTAAATAATCCGGCAATTGTTTTTGTATTGTGCAAGTGTAAAAGGTCACTGCCCTAAACACTGAGTCCTGATTTAACAAAGGTTATTTTTTTTAATAAGGCATACTAATCCCACTGTATTGGTAGCTCTGTCCCTCTTTTGAGTTGAGCTCTGCTATCCCACAAATTGGATGAAAATCTCATTAGTGGAGCTATAATGAGCTGGCAATGAAACCCCTTCAAGCTTGCGTGCTTACAGCCATTTGCCTGTTTGTCTTACTCTTCATCATGAGCCTAAAATTGCCCATTAGGATTCCAGTGAAGAGCAAGTCTGACTGGAGCTGCGACGCTGACAGAGCCACTAAAGAGGCAGAAATCTGTCAAAACCCAAAAGGGGGGTAGGGTATTATTTATGGGGAGACTGCACCTGTGCACGTGTATACACTTGTTCATCCAGAGGTAAACTACAGAGGACTGGGGGGAAGAGAAGAGGAAAAATAGAGATAGAATTGTGGGATAGAATTAGGGGAAAGGGAGTAAGGAATTCATTTTATTGGAACTTTTAAGCGTGAGCCAGCAGCATTTTATTGTACCTGAAACTAATCAGATGTCAATGAAAGGAACTTCAAGCAAGCTCTTGCTACACAGTGTCATGAATGCCAGCATTAATGCCAGAATAGGGAGAGTCACAAGATGGTTATGCAGATCCTTTAAATCAAAACTGTTCAAATATGGCTCCAACACAGAAGAAAAGAAGTGGAAACGATGGTGAAAACACGACCACTCAAATGACAGGTGCTTCTGCTGCCTTCCAGAGAGACAATATTTTAAAGAGTCAACATCCAGGACACTGCTTCAGAAAAACTGAAGTCCTTTTGTGATATCAGGAGCCTCAAAGCTGCCAAGACTAACAGGAGATTGAGTAAAGTATTCTAAAAGCCCAGTCTGTCACAGGTACAATGAAGTCACACAGTCTCTACAACGGACCATAAGCATATTTAAGTGTACTGTACATAGTCAGCAAATATTTTAGAAAATCAAGTTGCCGGTAAATCATTACATAGACAGAAGAAGTTTTTGCGCTGTTATTAAAAAAAAAAAAAAAAAAAGAAGAAGACGACATTGTGGCAAACACTTGAAACTGCAATGCAGTTATTACTTGAGTGGAGAACTAGCCAGGCATGGAATATTAGTCAAAACTCCAACTGTGTTTATCTGTTTATCTGCAAGATTCAGCCTTAAAGAATCTTTGGAATAATCTATTCTCTTAAATGACAAACAAATGGGAAAAAAATCCTTCTCAAGTTGAGGCCTTTCAAATAAAAAGAAAAAATAGAAAATACAAGGCATTTTAGAAAAGCTCTAGCTAGCATTTAGCAACAAGAAAAAATCCACCAAATATAAGTAGGATGCAAACCCAGGATGAAATCCTTCCCAGAGGAGAAAGTATGCTCAATAAGAGGTACTGTTTAGACTATGAAACTGCATGTCTTCATTTTCTTGCTTTTTAGTTTTCATTTATAAATATGTTTCCTGCTTTGAAATCAGGATTTTTACCCTTTGCTATGTTAAAATGTCATTTCTGCTCAAAATGAAGTCAGGAACATCTGGTAGGCATAGAGCTTTTAATGAATTCTAACAATTAAACTATTAAACTTGCATTGCAATCAGGCTTCTAAGATATCTATGTCCCTAATCAAGTTTACCAGACTTTTAAAATGGTGAAAGGTACAAGTTAAAACACAGTTAACATTAAGCACCAAGAAAAGAAACACAGCCATGTATCAAATCAAAAGTCAATCTGATGACAGCTATAAAGAACTTGAGGTGGGATTCATTGTACTTAAAATTGACTATGTAAGAATTAGAGGTATAATCTAAACTAGTCATGCAGACTTCTTCTGTGGTCAGTAAAGAGAGAGGAAATTCCAGAGAGTGATTCATCACACTCTGTGATGAAGAACATCAGTCCACTGTCTACAGAGGGAGCCTAGATGACAAGCACAAGCTCTGATAAAATGCTGCAGAACATTAAAATATTTGACTGAGTTTGTTTCTGCCCCACAGCCATCTGTCCAAATTTCTGTAAAGTATTTCTGCCCTTAAGAAACATTTCATCTACGTATTAATCAGCTCCTGAAACAGTGCACCTTTAAACTTGTATAGGACACAGCAGAGGATCAGTAGTAAATTGGTTGTGTGGATCAGATGTTCTGGCCTTGGGTTGGCTAGTCATATCACAGATGCAAAGCAGACTTTCCTTCTGCTGTTGAGTTTTTAAATATTGTTCCTCCGCTATCAGAGTCCTCAAGGTAGACAAGAGTTTTCAGACAACTGAAATGAATAACATCAATATCCTGCTTGATATTGGTATATCATACTTACTATGCTAAGCATAAACTATTAATTATCATGTGTGAAATCTGTTAGATTGAAAGAGAATTAGTGTTCAGCAATATAGAGGAAATGTTTTGATTTGCACTACGGACATTGGAGACATTATAACTTAGTGAGTTTTGAATGCGAGTAAAAAAGAAAAAAAAGAAAAAAAGAAATTTGAAGTCCAAAAAGCTGTATTTCAAGATGTGTTGGTTTGAGGTTTTTTTTCTCACTTAATTTTAGTTATTTATAATAACACTGCATGGAATATGTTCAGCAAAATAATGAAGTTTTAATAAAAGGAAATTTTACTTCTGCACCTCACTCCTACATATTTCTTAAATTGAAAAAGATGATAGAAAATTTGTTAATTTCAGATTATACGTATCAATGGTTATAAATTAACTGCTTTCTTTACTGCAAGTTTTGTTACCCATAAAATAATGATTCAGTGAGTGTTGAATCCATATCGATTCCTCACCGCTGGGCCTAGGGTGTCTGCAGCTTATACCATTTTATGCTACTCTGCTGGGTCATTTCTCTCACAGAAGACTCACAGTCAGCTGCTCTATGCCATCCTGTGCTCTCAGCCAGGTGTACGTGTGTGCCTCAGTGCATGTGAACAGCTTTAACTCTATCTGCAGTAGCTAAACAGCATGTGGGAAGACAGAACCATGACCGACTGTATCATTTTCTTCTAGATGAAATAATTTCTTCTCAAGTTGTATAAGAGACAGGATCATCTGATAATGATGCTGGAGAAGAGAAATGAGAACAGTACCCACAATTGATCATATACAGTGTACTGTTGAGATCACTGCTTGTGTTAACAAAATTCACTCTGGCAATGGCATAGACTAAGTGTGCTGGCACTGAAACAGCTCTAGAAGATACATACTGAAGGATCTGAGTGCTATGATACAAAATTGGAAAAAGCAGGAACAGGGGCAAGAGGTCACATTTGATTCCACATTTGATGCTGTGTATGCTCCACACTAACATTGCTGCATCTCAACCCTGTGTGCCAGATCCTGTCTGTGCAAATCCAGACCAGCTGCTGAAGTCAATCCCATTTTTCTGTCTATAAAGAAGCATATTGTCCACCCTGCGAAAGAAAGATTAAGATTACTTTTCATTGAAAGCTCTCTATTAGTTGTTTACTAGAAACGGGACATGTGACAACATATGCCCAGTGGGCAAATGAGTTTCACCACTGTGACACCAACAGAACACAGCAATCAATCCCAAAGGATTGGGCAGCAGTTTGGTAATGGTTTTTATTTTTTATTATATACAGTCTTTTCCATATACTTTTTTTTTTTTGGTTTCATTTTAGCTATGCTAAGCAGTTCCAAAGTCAGAAATTTCTTTGATTTTTTAAGTAATTAATATTCAGAGCAATTCATTCCATCTCGTCCTGGTTTACTCCACCCTCTTCTATCACATAATGGTAGCTATTCTTGTGCTGTATGAAGCTGCATTTAGCTTTACACCTTTCTTAACTCACAGATCGTGGTTCAGGGCAGTAGATTTTGCCAACAGCAAATTTAGCAATTTTAGCATGTTTTTTTTTATAAGGAAGAAGTTCTCACCTTTGAACATTATGCTGCAGAACTTGCAATTACCACTCTGGGTTTATGTAATTATTTTTTCCTTGTGATACTGTCTTGTTTGTCCTCTAGCTTCTTGGAATAATAAAGTTGCCAAATTTTTTTTTGTTATTATTTTTTCATATCCCATTCTAATGTATTGGTGTAATTTTTTATAGATTGGTAATGTTCTATCTATCTCCAGCTAAACCCCCAGATCTTTAGGAAAAATGTCAGAGATATCAGGGAAAGAAACAGCCATGTTTCCAGGAACTCTAGTATCTGATGGAAATGTTCAGATCATTGTTCAAGTTGTTGAGAGGTTGCCCAGGGATTCTAGGCTGAGCCATAGAAGTTCTAAAAATCATTACTCCTCTGATAATTCTCCTTCCTGTCCTTTTCAGTGCTCTCTGGAAGGCTTATATTCAAAATGGTAGTGATGAAATATTGGAATTGTACTTCCCTTTCTGTCATATATTAAGCTTATGGGCAGGCAGTGTTGATAATAGTGATGACGATCTTGAAGTCTCCAGAATCTGTTTTTCTGCCTTTTACTGATCTATCCAGATACAAGATCCCAAAGGTTCTTCCCTTTTTTCTTTCATCTGCCAGTAGATCAGGCTTCCGATCTCATTGTGTGATGTCTAGGAGAGGAATATTGGCCACACAGATCATAGTGAAGGGCAATGTTGATGCTATCTGTGGTTTGCACATGGTGCCAAATGTATTATGGCATTATGTTTTATAGCCTTTCACGTGTGTTATCCCTGCCCCCTTTGTGTGTCAAGAGGCAGCGTGCAACTGTAGCCAGGACTGCAGTGAATGATTTTAGCTGAGCTATCTTACCCAGAAGAATCTTTATTGACATTTTAATGTCTCCTCACACATTTCCTATATCAGGGCCTTCTGCCTCTAAAACTGATTTTCTTTCCACGATTGGATTTCTTCCCTGCGTTTCCACAATCACTCCCTTAGCTGATAACTTTAAAGCTTGTCTAAGAAACAACTCTTGAGACAGAAGTTTTTCAGACTTCTTCCAGATTTCCTTCTAGGTGTATTTAATACCTCAGTGTCTGGTTTTGGATGTAATACTCTTTATGGAGTAAGTCACTTTTTTGGTTATTCTTCCAATAGCCTCAGTTCTACTAAAGTAAGTCCCTGAAACATATATTCAAAATAGGGCATGGAATTAGTTGTCTTGAAGAGAGGCTGTTTCTGTTAATTTTGTGTTTAAGGAGTGAGTTTTCTCTGAGGCATAATGGTTCAATGGCTTCTTCTGTAATTAAAAGTAAATAGTTTGCTGCAACTTGTCTGAGCTGTGTGATTTTTGGAAAGACTTGATGATCTTCATGAGGTTAAGATAACTTTACCTGATTCAGTAATCATCTAAGATTATTTATATGTGGGGTGGTTATTAGCAATATTTTGCAAGATGCATTGAATTTCCATTCAAGTTTTCCTTTTAAGGCTGAATAGTGACAAGCTGTAAATTATGAAAACTGGGATAATAACAAGTTCCCCCAGAAACTTCCTAAGGGGTTATAGACTGGGTATAAGCTGCAATCTTGGAGGGGGACGTCTTTGTCTTCAAGACAGTTTTATGTAAATTTTCAAGAATCATGTTATTGTAGTGCTATACATTCTTAATGTTTTCTTTATTCATGTATGAGGGACAAAATCAAAGACATCATAGTCTTTGCATGTTGTCCCGAGATTTTCTGGTTTGGGCAATCTTTATATTCTACATGTCAATCAGAAACCAATCCCCAAAGGTACTAGTATTTCTTTTTGCATCCTTCTCATTCCCACGTGAAATTTGCATTGGTAATGACACTGGAGTAGATTTTTTTCTGATATGATCAATTTTAACAGTTTGCAAATGGTTGAGAGATGTGATTATTTAGGAGCTGGGAACTACTTGATGGTCAGTGCTTTTGTTTTCCATAATTAACACTACTCTGATGTGCATCTTAATGGTTACTCCTGAGAGAATTCACTGAAATTTTGAGCTGGTCATGGTGCAAAAATACAAAATACTGAAGCCAAAAAGTTTGGACAACATCTGGTTTTGCCATTTTTTTTCTTAAGGGATCTCTTGACTGCTTCTGCTACTGATTTCAGTTTTATTTTTTGTCAAACCTCTGTTCCAGGATCTTTAATCCACCTGGTATTTCTTTTCTGTTTAATAAGGTTGTTCGGAATTTTGTTGCACAACGTTATGGACTTCGGAATGTTTCTAGAGATTCCTCCTAATAAAGTCTTTTGTTTTAAGTTGAAAGGTCTTTCAGTCTGCATGACTTATATTTTTATATCTTTTAGTCTTCATGTAAGGTGGGCATGGTTCACTTGCTCAGTGCTGGATAATTGATAAATACTGATAATAACCTGTGTATTAATTAACTAATTAATAGAGGGAAATTTTTTTTTGTAACTGCAGATTTTTTATATACTGGAGCATTTATAAATTGCTCATGTATAATGGCTTCTGAAACTGTGACTGACTTTGTTCACTGGAAATGTGTATTTTTTTTGTTAGTGGTTTTCTTTTTTCTCCATGTATTTTCTTCATCTTACCTAAACTTATCTCTGAATGATTTTATTTTGGTGTTTGTTTGTTTCTTCGTTCTCCTTCAGATACTGTTCTGTAGAAATACTATTACCTGGACTCCATTTGTTGAAGAAGATATGCTCTTGGGTATAATACACAGACTGCAAGTTTGGCCATCTCACCAGTTTTACACAGGAATTGAATAAGAAAGGTTTAAGGATTAAAACCTCAGGTATGAAGAACAAATACCTATTGATACCTCTGGATTCTTTCAGAGAGCTGGGGTAAAGTCAATATAGTGTTCATTTATTCAGAGAGAGAGAAGCCTCAGAACTTCATGATTCATGGTAGCAAAAAGCAATTGACAAAAAAGACTCTATTAATGTCTGCTTTGATCAGTAACATTTGTGACACCCGGATCACGTCTATAAGATTAGCTATTATTACAGCTAGATCCATCTCTTCCTCATTCATATCAATAGTCTGCTTGGAAAGATTTGAACTATGGATAGGAAGAAACTATATGTCACAGGAAAGGGATCACCATTACTTTTCAAAATGAGCGTGGCCAAGTAGCAAAGGTAAAAGCTGCAGTGATTATTTCCCAAATATATTTTAATTGGCAGCAAACAAAATTTATTTTCCCCAAGTCCAGTCCTGTTTTGCCCATGACAATAACTGGTAAGTGGTCTTCTTTGTCTTTACCTCAACCCACATGCTTTTCCATCCTATTTTCTTCCCGTGACACACTGTGGCTTAACTGTTAGCCAGGGTTAACTGACCACATTTCATCATAGTCTGGTTTATTGTCCTTTTAACTGAGGCTCCTGCCATAGGTGCATTTTTCCATTCATGTTTGGTGAGTGTGGTTTTTAAGAGAATCCCCTGACCAGGCCCAAGGTTGACATTGCAGGGAGGTCTCAAAGCATAAAGGCTGGATTTCCTTTGGAGGAAACTATCTAGGCAAAGTTCTAAAAGGACTGTTCCTGGTATGATCCAGCCACTGAGGGGTATTCTGGCCAGGGAAGGCTGGACCTGGCTCGTCCTGAAACACGGCATAGACACTGGGCCTGACAAAAGCCCTTCTGGCCGTACAGTTCCAGTCCTCTAGCGTTCCCTGCTAATGTAGAAAAAGCCAATGGCCTCCTTGAAGATGACTTGCATTAAAGCTAAAGAACATAGACAAGTTAAACAAAAGACAAGATGGATTTGCCTTGGTGTTTCATAATTTCTGGCTGTGTCTACAGTGCTGTAGGAACAGCACTGACCTACAGAACAAAAGGAAAAAAATATATCCCATACTGACCTAGGCCCACTGCCCCAGACATGATATGGAATGCTCGCTCCAGGTATTTTCAGGTCATAGGCACCTTTCTGAAACGCACTTTAAAATATAATTTTATTTTCAATTTGAAGTGACTCAGATGTGACAGTTCTGTCATGGCCTATGACATGGTGTTTTATAGCATCATGCTGCAAATGTGATGCATACTATGGGCAGTGGCAAGACATGAAACAGGCAGGTATATATACACTTGTAGGTATAAAGCTCACAGTCACAGGACTTCAACACAGTTTCCTTTCATCTTAGAGCAAAACCACACAAGGTCATGTCTGAGTTTCACCTCAGAGGGAAATAATTGTGAGGAAAAGGCCAAATAGCGGTTCAGAGTGTACTTAGTTTGGACAACCAGTGGAACAGAACCTGAGAGAAATAAATAGATGAGTTGAGGAAAGTAGATGCACCTTCTGCTGAAGAGCAGACCACTCCCCAGAGGAGAGCATGTAGTTTCTATCAAGATAGCAAATGTTGCTAGCTATGCAACATATATGGTTTAGTTTTAGGTGGCCCTCTGAGGAGCGGGGAGTTGGACTCAATGGTCCTTAGAGATCCCTTCAACTCGAGATATTCTGTGATTCTATGCAAATTGTTTCAGTCTATTCATACTGAGATGAAATTTTGTACTGTTATTCCATGCATGGTGTTCTCCCTTGACATAAATAAATGTTTACCACCAAGGGGATTACCAAGAGGTACCCTTATCAGTCCTTTCAAATCTTGCTTATTTTCCTCCTCTTAAGCAAAGCAGTCACAATTTTCATAAAATGTCAATGTTCTCTTCAAGTTAATCTTGGTTTTGGAAAACACAGTCAGGCTAAAGAGACAGACCTATTGTCACCTTCTAGAATAACTTTGCTAGCCAGGATATAAACAGAAGTTAAACTACAAGAGAAGTAAAATGTCTCCAAAACTGTGTGCCATAACTCTTGCCAAGACCAGCTTTTAAGACTTTCACTGATGACATTTGGGTTCAGACTCAGCGAAGTGGCTCTGAACTTTCTATTAAACCTGGGCCCTGGGTCTTCATCTCTTTCTCTTAATTAATCTTAGTCTCTGAAGAATTATGATGTCTTGTGATGCCAGCACAGCTCTGAAAGGTCTAAGTTTGTCAGTTATCTCCTGTTTGCAGGGAGTTTATCAGTCCTCCAACACACTCATCTCAGGGAAGGATAGCATCCTTCATCAGGCAGTTCTGGAATCCATGTCCCTCAGTGTCCTGCTATTTGGTTATTTTTAAAGTGTCCGAATGGAAAGAATTAATCACTTATATTTTTACAAGTGTATAAAAAATACTCCTTTACCAGGAATATTATTAGGTCTTACGCCACAAGTAGTATGAGCGACTCAAGGAACAAAATGTCAGATTCAGGATAGGATTGCCAAGGTGCATGAATCATGCACTTAGGTTCAGAGAAAATTCACAAAGGAATTCTCAGAGGATTAATCATTTCAGTAGAAATTATACGAAGTGCAGCAGTTGACAGCTGGGATTTTTGTTTGTATGGTGGGTTTCCCATGTAACTTTCTTTATTTTTTGGGGCAGGGGCAGTGAAGATTTATGAATGTCACTCACTTCGGTGTGAAAGACTGATGTTTTCATACTTTCATTATTCAGGTTGCATGTAATGTTTGCTGTATATGCTATGAAGGCTTTTATTTAGCATTAGTCCTATGCACCAGCCTTGGAGAACTGAACTTGCTCAATACACAGAACAATTTACTGAAAGAGCCATCAGTGAAACCCTGGTGGTTTGGCTATGGTTCTTCATGTCTAAATTGGAGGTTACCCTCATTTTCAGCCGAAGTCATATGAAAAGCATTTTTTTTCAAGGTTAGAATTTGACCTTATTATAGGAAATATGTTTATTATTTCTTGTGCAACTAGAACACTGGTCTGAGGCTCCCTTTTATCTGACTGCACAAAGTGAGGAAATTTCAGGTTGTTATATGGCTAAAATCAGCCCCAAAGTAATTTCTAGCATTAGCAGTAAAGACAAAGGGACTTTGGAAGCCAATGCCACCAATACTGAGCAATATAAAAAGAAAAGATTTTCTGTTGCATGCTCTTAGGGAGAGTGGAAATGAGATATAATATAAAGTGGACATTATTCTGGTCTGACTATCTACCATGTACATAGCCTCTCCTCCCCTGTTTGTCCTGCACTGACAGTGCAGGAGGATTTTAAATGGTGGTGGATAGGAGTGGGGAGAGGAGGAGTAAGGGATGGGCCAGATGCTAGCTTGAAACTTTAGGAGTTATTTCGATAGATCTGTTTGACCAACCCAATAAAATAATAAAGCAAAATTATTTGCACTTCTGGCTGATTACATTTATTGGGATTTGCTGATAAATAGAAAGCAAATGGCCACATAAGGGGGATGCATCAATAAAAGTTATGGACTCTGCTACATGCTAAAATAAGAGGCTGCATTCTGAGTACAGAATCAGGTTCTATCAAAAAATTGTGCATCATAATAGATTGAAGGACCATCATACTGTGTAATGCCAGTTACAGCACTGAAATTTGTCTATTTACATGAATGATTCAAGATTTTGTTGGGGTTTAGGGGCTATTTTTTTTTCATTCAGTTTACTCCCCTCCGAAGAGCTGATGTATTCTCTGGTGGCATGAGTGAAGAAGAAGGAACTATTCCCATTTACACCAGTAGGAATTTTGCCCCACCGGATTTTACATAACACGATTTTACTGTTGGAATTGATTTCCATAAGTCATATATTTTCTTCTTTGCACTTGATGACTATACTTTGCAGCTTTGATTAGCTGAAGTGTATTTTAATAATTTTCAATTTTTAGAGGATAAAATTGGTGAAAATTTATACATATATAAATTTGTGTTACTTCTACAAAGCTGAACTGTATATTTCCAAATCACATTACTTGAGTATTTTGAATATACCAAAGTGCTAAAACAGAGCAGCATGAAAGAACCGATCATTGCCCATGAGCAGTAATTGCTTAGAGGCATTGAAGTATGGTACTTCTAGACAAAATAGGTAATATTTTCAGAGTCTTCTCACAGTTCGTCTTCCTTCTTTAACACATTGCATGTTATAATGTAATCTATGAGATAGAAACAATACCAGGAGTCCTAATTAAATTTAAAGTAATTACCCGTTGTGTAGATACGGCTTCCAATTGAGCAGCTGCAAGTTGATATTTTGTCATCCCCAGTTTATCTATATGCTCATGTGTGATTCCTTGTATCAGTTATTAATGACATTTTCTCAGTACTCATGAAGTGTTGTGGAAAACAGAAGAAGAAAAGGATGAATGGAAAAAGTGTTATAGGAAATTCAGACAGGGAATGAGTACATTCGCTACTGTAAATCTTCGACTGGGATGCTAGTTCCTTTCTCACTTACTCTCTGTTCTACTCAGAGTGGTCTGAAAGAAATATGAGACTGTGATTTTCTTCCCACAGCCCCCTCACTTTTTTGGGGATCTAACAGCAAATTTAAAAACCAGAATCTGACAGATTAAGCATAAGGATTTAGTTCCTTTACAAGGCGCTTCTATTCAGTCCTGGAAATGTCAAAATATCCTACATTAAACATAAATAGAATTTATTTGTTTAATATATAGATATAATCAACACAGTTTTAAAAAGTTTTTACATTATTGGAGAGGAGAGGAGAGGAGAGGAGAAAGGACAACCTCACTGAAAATAAAGTGAAAAGTGTTTGGGTTTTTAATGTTGCAATGGATTTTCCACTTTCAGAAGAAAAAGTTTTTGGCTTTTAAGAAGAATTTTGTGTGACAACAAAAGGAAGCTTCACTACAGAAATAATATTTTACTAGAGTATTATTCAGTCTGATTTAGTGTCTTTTTCAGGTGCTTGCTTGTCCTGTAACAGTGGGATACAACATCATTCTCCAACTGAGAATATTATGCAGTTGCTTAGTGCACACAGGGCGATGTCCATTTGAGTGACTGTTATCTTGCTGGCATAGGTCTGCTGTCAAATAGGAGCAATTATTCCCAATGCAGTCAAATTAAATTTTCATAACTACGAAGATGTGTTTTACCTTGGGGCAAAACCTGTTGCCCATTTCTTCATTCCTCGTTCCTTAATCCTCTATATGAAATCTAAACAAATCAATGTTTACTAGCATTAATATTTTAACATACACTACTTGCTCTGCCTTCTGACATCTTGTGCCTTTATTAGTAACATGGTGAAGCTTTTCTGCAGCTTTTTCTTTCCGCCAAAGATCCTTTTTTTGGTTTTCATTCTTTGTAACTGGTTCATTTCTTTATGTGTGAATGTGCACAAACAAGTTTATATTTTTCTGCCACTTAAGTCACCAAAAATTCCTAAACAATAAGAGAAAACAAATAATCTCACCACCAAAAAAAGGCCATTTTATGAAAAGACTAAAGGAGCATTAAAAAATCCTGCTTCAATTTCTGCAGTAATCAAGTGAAAAAAATGGGTTCACCTCCCTGTAAAGAGCCAATCATTTACTTCTTGGTCCCCAGATTTACCAGCACAGTTCCATGCACTTTTATGAAAGCACCTCTCTGTCTAGAGACTGAAGGCAAGTGCTTCTCAAACCATATCAAGACCTAAGCACATCTCTGCTGTTTGTGAAGTTGCTTCCCAGATACTGTGAACCCACAACTGTCCTCATAGTCACAGACCCCTGACTCCCATCCTGCAATTGCTTCATATTCTTATTAGATGTCTTCCAAATACCTAATTATAGTATTTTAATGACTACTCAATACCTGGAACTAGTGTTTTTCTGTATGTGATACAAAGCAAATTAATGGATAGGAACACAAATCAATTAAAAAAATAATTAAGATGGTATTCTATTTCCTTTCTTCTTTCCTTCACTCCCATCCTTCCCATTCATTTTGTGATTTTTCTACCTGTATCTATACCATGAGTCCCCCTGCATTATTTCTCTGTCCCTAGCGAAGTTTGAAACTCCTTTCCATTTAGTATCAGCAAATGTAATTACAGGGTAGTTACTTCCATTTCCAACTCATTAATGAAAATGTTAAACAAGGCTGGACCTAAAGTACCTTCCTAGAAATCCACCAGATAATGTTTCCAATTTCTATAATATGGTCGCTCTCTTCCCAGAAAGACTTTTCAGAAAATATTGACATCTCCTCTTAGTTGCTGGGAGTATCTGGATAGTAACCCAAATTCCTCCAGGACTAAGTATAATCTCTCTCATCACCTTGAGTTTCTTGCCAGCTCATAAACTAGCAAAGCCAGGCTTGAAAACTGAGATCCTTGGCACACAGCTACTGTTAGTTTAAGGGTTTACTTCCTTTGCTGATGATGAGGAGATGGGAATAGAAAGAAAATAATCTTTATTTAAGTTGTTTTAGTACTAGCACAGGTTTTCCTATGGCTACGAGTATAAACTTGAAAGTAGAGTTCTGTAGGCTGTGTCCATCAGCAATGAAAGAAAAAATGGCAGATAATTACCAAACTAACATCAGCAGCCACATTTTTTCTGCCTTTTTATTATTAGAAAAAGTTAAGTCCTGATATTGAGTTCGTTCGTTGTGTTTTCTGGCACACACTGGATGTTTGTATGCCTGCTGGGCTGGAATCCTGATGCCGGAAAAAATAAAATAATGCGTGCTGCAATTTCTAGCTAGCTACTGGGCTCTTCTCTGCACTTAGCTTCAAAGATTTTTTAAAACACATTTTTCTGCACCACAGCTCAGAGTTGCTAAATCCAGAAATTGAAACATTCTGGGAACCAAATCATTTGGGGGAAAATCAAAGCTCTTGGAACATTGCCCTAGGATTTTGAAGATAGCAGTTAATAGTAAAAATGTTCAATATTTTTAAGGAAATCCCAGTTATAAAAGGCTGCACCATTCAAATCCATGATTCAGAAATAGAATGAATGCTGCATGTCTAGCAGTGAAGGAAATGCGTGCCTGTGTTGTGAAGGCAGGAATTAGTAAACAAAAGGAAAACCCTTGCATTTTATGTCTTTTTTGCATTTGTATTTGCATGCTGTGAACAGTTGTGTGTAAATCCAAAGATGAAGCTTATTTAGTGGTTCAGGTTAGTATCTATAATAGGTCTGACAACAACTATAAGGCACTATCCAATTTATGTAATTTGTATTTAAATACTGGTATTGTTTCCCAAATGGAAAGAAAAAAGGATTAGGGGAGGGAAGAGTTTAAATTGTGACGTTAAGGCTCCTTTCCCTCCTCTACCAGAATTCCCTAACACTTGAATTGTGCAATGATATTTTAAAGCACATTCTGGTTGAAGTATAAGTTTCCAGAGGTTGTAGTTACTTTACTGATATCTGCCATAAATGTGTGCCCTCTGTGAAAGGGCTGCTTAGGACAGTGGACTCAGAGATGATCAGGTGATGTTTTAAGTTAGTTCTCAGCAGCACCCAGCTCTCTGAAGAGCTGTGTAAGGGCTATTGCCAGCACTGTGGAGGTAGCAGAAAGGAATGGCTGAGGATAGAGGGAAGGGGAACACGAATTAATGGCAACACAAATTTACATCAGATTATAATGACTATGAAGTTATGGTCAGAGAGAAAAAAAACTGACAAAAACAGACCTTTTAGACTTTTCCAAATGCTCCCAAATCCCAAAGCTGCAGTATCCTCAGGATTTCAAAGATAGCAATAGTGTAGCCTGAAGGCCCTATCTTTTTAGGCAGGTTACTGGCGGTCCACAAGGAACGATCTGTAGTCAAGGTCAATAGAACTGCTGCACAAAGCTGATCAAAGAGCCTGAAGAATTGAAAAAGTGTAAAACTGCAAAGTACTCTGAGGGCTCTGCCAACAAAAGTCCCTCTATCGTGGTCATTTATATATTAGAGGCCTTGTATAGAAAATTCCTCAAAGTTTCTTTAAAATGTGAAAAATTATGCTTAAATGACTATAATATATGAAAATTTAGCATGTAATCGTTCAGGAGAACCTGAATGTAGGGTCCATGTGCTATTGAACATTGGGAGCACTGCAGAACAGGCCCCCATGCAGGAAGGGTGCAGAAGCAGTGGTGATGCACACATATGCTCGAGGGCGTGTGTGTTAAACAACAATGTTCTGCATATGGGGCTTAAAGATGTTATGTGTAGAACAGAATGTCTTCACAGTAATTGAATATTTTCTTTACAAAGCAAAAGAATGTTTCCACCAATCTGGCTTCTTAATACTTACATCTAAATGGTAAAGCTCCATGTATTTTTCCCAATAGTTTTATTAAACCTATGGTTCACCTATTTTGTGGTTTATTAATTTCAAACAGAGACTCCCATTTAGTTATCTAATGTTAGGTACCTGACTATGGTGTCACCATTAGGGGCCTCGACATTCTATGAAGTCAGAGAATAAAGCTAGATGTTTCCAGAGGACAACCTAGGACTGCATTTCTCCAGTGAATGCAAAGAGACCTTAGATTGATTCTAGTTTCTGCAGCCTTAGTGAAACTCTACATGAATTGATATAAACCATAATAACAAGGATGGATGTCAGTCACATTTGTCTTTCTGTAGATCTCACAAAGTATCCAATGGTTAAAAACTGTGACATAGTCCTCATTTTGGAGTCTCTTTCATTATTTTCCTAGTATCACCTTTCCATATAAAGTGGTTTTTTATTATTCATCTCAGCAGAAGACAAGAGTTTGCAAAATGTATTCTCCATGAAGGTGTGCTTTTCTGTGATCTTGGTGTTGGCCTGAAAATAATTTGTGTTTTACTGTTATTTTCATTTGAAATGTGAGAGCAAAGGAGAGATCTCTTCCCCATCTACAGATTTATCTGAGACAGTATCAGAAGAATTAACTACAGAATTTGAAGCAAAAGCACGTTGGCGGTGCTCTGCCTGTTCGAAACATCAGATCAAGGAGACAATTAACGTGGGAAGGCACGTGCCACAACACAGCCAGATCCATGTTGGGGGCGTGGCTGCCCCGCGTAGGGATACCCACTCAGTACTTCAGGGCACTGTTTGTACAATCTTGTTGCTGCTGACAGCCAACAGGGAGTCCCTTCTTGCTCAGGAAATAAGCTTAGTGCATTCATTGCCCTGGCTTTGGTGTTTGCTTGCCAAGAGCTACAGTACTGTAGTGTTTACAGCAGCAGAGCAGTACAGTCTCCTTTATCTGATCTTTTTTCTCTTCTCTGGCATATTGATACAATTCACTTCCTCTTCAGAAAAGTAGTATCTTGGAAGTACAACCAAGTTAGGATGAAATAATGAGAGGTAGTGGGTTACATTTTCAAACTTTAGACTGTTCAAAATCTTCCCGACAAGATATTTTTGTTTCAGAAAGCAAAAGGTTTTACCAATAAGGAAACACTCCACAGAGAATATCTGGAGTTTGTAGATTTTCCATTGGTGGTAAAATAATCTACTCTGGTAAACAGTAGGTTTCATGTAGTACCACAGGGCTTTTCTGTGTTCTCTAGGTCCCTACCACAATTTACCTGAACTCAGTATAAGTCTCTGCAGTGTATCATTATATCCTACAGTCCAGGTGGTCGTAATATATAAAATGAACTTTAGTGGATTATTTTTTCTGGAAATTACTTCCATACCAAGCCATACCTCTTGCACCATGCTATATTAAATGTAGTGTTTGGTATTGTTTAATTGTCTTACTATCAGCGCCACATTTTCTAAATGTTTCAAAGATGGTTAGGATGGTTTTGGTTTTGTTGGTTGGTTTTTTCCTTTTTCTTTAAGTAAGACATGCATGTGAAGATGGATTTCTAAAAACTGTTTACTGGCTTAACTTGGCTCTCTTTGATAAGGATAATACTAAGAGGGCTCCAAACATTTTTCACAGTTCCAGGTATTATGTAGTGAACCTAAGATGCACTGCAATACTAATGTTTCCCACTCAATATTACCTACTTTTATTTCTCCTTACACTTAATTTGCCTTTGGGAAACTGATTGTGGGTTCTTGCCAGTTTGCTGTTGTCTTCAATGCTGAAAGATGTGTTAGTGCTGCAAGACTATGACTTTAAACATCAGAGACGTTGCCTTCCTGCTGATATGATTGCTGTAAATTCTGCCTTTTGCTTGTGTTTTTCCCAGATGACTTATGCTGATAAACTTATCTTCTGATATCCAAGAGCCATTGCAGTGGCCCCATCACTGTTTCACTGGCTTCATGTTTTTAGAATATCTTCTCTGTTTCGTGGAATCTCTTAACCTATGTTTTGTGAATCAGAAGTTGTTTCAAGAACACTAGCTCAAAAAGCAATAAAATCCATGGTTTCATAATATACTCATCTCAGCCTTTTCAGAATTGGAACTGTTTATGCTCCAAGGTTTCTATCTAAAAAGAAAAAAAAAAAAAGAAAAAAAAATCCCCAGGCAGTCGTTTCAGAAATTTAAATCTTATGCAAGAAAACTTAAACTGGGCATTCAAGACTGGTATCTTAAAAGTTAGGAGTGCTTCTTTCCAGATTCTTGTCACCTACTTGCTACACTGCATTCCCAAACATTGTATACTTTAAATTACATTAGCTAATAAGTGCTCCAGATGTGATCAGTGCTTCAAACCTGAATACAACAAAACCATCAGGTGTTTATCCCACTTAGCATTTCAGCTTAAAGTGAACCATTTGTGGATATGTCAACTTTAGTAGCTCCAACATCTTAATTGTAGTTTGTAATATGCTCAGAAAGAGACCTGCTCTGTATTTGCAAAATAGAATGTGCACATGAAAATTAAAATGTGCATGATTTTTCTTCTCATCACAAAACAACCTAA
Organism: Melanocharis versteri; assembly: GCA_013397845.1. Taxonomy (NCBI): domain Eukaryota; kingdom Metazoa; phylum Chordata; class Aves; order Passeriformes; family Melanocharitidae; genus Melanocharis; species Melanocharis versteri. The sequence goes on along the minus strand of VZTG01001350.1, from coordinate 1,896,490 downwards.
TTACTCTTCGCTTGAAAGAAATGACACACAAATTTTCTAACCTCACTGACCAGATTGCTGATGAAACCTCCCTTGCACTCTAGCACTTTCTTTATCACATTTATGACATGTTCAGAAGCAAAGACCAAGTGTTATTAGTAGAAAAGGAATGATTAATTTTTTGCAAGTTGAAGTGTTAATATTTAATTGTGACCTTTGTAGAAATCCTATGGTTAAAATGGAAAAGTTAATAAAACTTCTATTCGAAATAACAGCAGATGGCCATGTAGTGAATATAAGCTTAAAATCACTCTTGGGGCTCTATTATGTTCACAAACTGCCTCAGCTATCAATTCCTGTATATGTTGCTGATGAGAGAAAAACTGAACTCCTGTTTCATGTAGTGCACCTTAGCTGAGTATCATCTGACATGAAGGGCTATAGACAGCTCTGATTTCTAAACAAATCCCCTGTAGAAAGGCCTGGCATATTCAGTTAAAAGGTATTCTACTAACATTACTGTTGGGGCTTTTTCCCATGAAAATTTTCATTAATATAATACAGATTAAAAACTCACATGATAGTAAAAGAAATACTTTTTTTCCATAGAGTATTGCTTCTGAAAATACAACAGTGTTGAGCCAACTCATCTTGTACAAAAATGGAGTTGAGATACATGAAACAAAATATTCAGTGAAAGAGAAACTCATGTCTGATGCCTTGGAATTTGGACAGTGAGTCCAGTTTCTGATAAAAAGGAAAGGCAAAAGCAGTATACAGCAGAAGGAAAGGCAGCTGGATAAAAGCTGTAGAGAAGACGATGCAAGCAGACCCAGTGAAAAAAACGGGTGATATAGCTGAGATATACAGAAAGCAGACATTCTCTTCTAGTTTTGTGTCTTCTTTTTGCATAGCTCAAATCTTACTAAGTCTGGTTGAATTTTTAGTGTCCTCTTTGACCTAAACCAGATATCCACGGGAGGACTTTTTCTTTTCGGCAAAGGCAGAAAATGCAGGTGGCAAATTGTTATTCTTTATTTCATTTACTTCTTCTGCTGCAGGTAGTCATTTTTAACCCTTATTATGTTTTCCTCTTTTGCTTCCAAGGCTATGTTATGTTCTTTGGGGCAAAAGATAGGAATGAAAAAAAGTATTGGAACATATCTTTCTAACAATATTCTCAACAACCTTTTTTTTTCTGTTTATCCCTAGCTGATTCTCTGATAAATGTATAAAAATCTTACCAAACAGATGGTGTGGAGCTTACTAATATCAATACAATTTAAATACATTTGCTGCAATTTTACCTTACACTGGAAAGACATATGCAGGAAATGGTGGCTAGCAAAAGTGTTATTTCCCCGCAGTGTCTGAAATAAACTTCAGGGTGTTCCTCAAGTTCATACTTAAAGAAATATAATAGTGGATATTTTAACAAAAGTAAGAATTTAAATCCATAATTGTTTGACATAATGTTTTGACTGTTCCGCAAAAGGGGCTTGGTCTGGCCATAGTTTATGGCGTAAATTTAGAAGAGAATGTCATCAGGGTGTATGTGCACATGTGGGGTCTGCCCTACGTCCTCTCAGCCTGCAGCATACGGTGAGGCAGAGGTGGCCTAAGCTATAAGCTGTCTTTAGCTTATTTTTGTAAAGGTAAAGTTTTCTGATTTATTTTCTCTCTGTGTTGGGAGAACCCTTTTATTTTTATTGGCTCCTCTGCTAAAAGCACCTACTAAAAAATCAGATAGTAAAGGATTAGCATGGGCACACCTTAGAAAAGAAAAGGGGATGAGGGGGAAGCACAGCATCAGCTAAGCATGCAGGACCCTCTGCAGAGAGACCCATGGGACAGCCTCAGTTGTCCAGCAGATCCTGAAACCTGCCAGAAGAGATCTTAGATCCATTCTTAGCTGTTAACTCTTCTGGATGCATCAATGCCTTTGGTTCCAGTCGTAAAGTGACGAAGGTAGTCAAAAGGTGATGCTTGCAAGTGTCACGGATTAATTATCACTGTGTTTGGGGCACAGAGCGTATAACGAAACACCAGAGAGATAAAGGAAGGGCTGGAAAAGTAAAGCATCACATACAGGAGCTTTGCTAAACCTCTTAATTTTAATCACCAGTATTTTTTACAAATATTTCAGGACCAAAAAGCCTTTCTGATGCTCTCAGGGATCTCAGGGACCAATAGTTGATCAGAGTGTGCAGCAAATACTTACAAGAAACCTGTCAGTAGCTGGAAAACTGAAAAATTTATTTGCATTTATGTTCACTGTAAAGAGGCTTCAACAGTCAAACCTTTGTGGAGAACGCCTTACAGAGTCTGCTTGAACTCAAAATGTCAGAAAATGTGTTGATGTGTTGATATTATATAATATATAATTGGTATTCTATATTGTATATATTCTATGATAATAACAAATCTTCAGATGGGGATTCTATGTATACAGGTACATATTATGATGAAACTGTACCATGAAAGTTTTGGCCTTCTGTTTACAGAACATGACATGGAACTTCCATGTCTTTGAAATATAGGGTTGCAAATAAGTTGCTAATTTTTAAAACAGTCTCCTGAATGCTCTGTGAGTCTGATGCCCTGGCTGGGAAGCTTTGTGGAAATTATCATAAAAGAAATTAATCAGCAAACAATTTGACCAGTATAGACAGAAGTGTTAATATGGAACAGGGAAATTGTCTCAGGTAATCTATTTGAAAGACTCGTTGAGCATGTGCACAAGGATGAGACAACAGATACAGTGTTCTGACATTTCAGAGGCTTCACCAGTCTTCACCTTACCTGTGATCAGTTTAGCAAGAACAGATAAATATCTAGCACAGATAAATGTCTTCTTAAAAGACAGCAAAAGAAAGGTAGGAGTAAATGGTCATTAAGAGAGGGAAAATAGTGCACCCTACAGAGACCTGTGCTAAGGCTTGTCCTATTCAGCATATTTGTGCAGGATCTAGAAAAGGTGGTAGAGACTGATAAAGCTTGATGATGTTAAATTATTCAGTGTAGTAAAAATGAAAGCTGGTTCTGAAGAGCTGTGGAAGGATCTCACAGTGTTGAGTAATTGGGCAGTAAAATGGGAGATGAAATTCAGTGCTAATAAATGCAGAGTAATGCAGTTGGAGAAAAACAAGCTTAATTTTACAAACATGGTATTAGGCTCTGAGCTGTTACCACACAGTAAAGAAATCCCAAAGTCATAATAGGTAATTCTAGGAAAACATTAGTATAACACACAGTAGCTGTTGAAAACAAACAAATTAACAAAACCAAAATAGAAAGCAGGGAATTATTAGGAAAAGACCAGGGCACAAACAAAATGTATCAGTAAATCCAAGTGTCCTCTGTGTAGTTTTGATGCCCATCTCAATAAGAATTGAGAAATTTGCATGCGTTTGATGTTCTCCTTTTATCTACGTAGATCTGAACACGTATCCTCTGTTGCAGTGTTTGGACCTTAGAGAATCAGAAATGGGTATTTTTGCAGTACTGCCTTTTGAATTTTTTTCACTTTGCAGGACTGCTTACATGTACATATGTATACCTTCAGAGCAGTCTTGGTGTGAATGTAAAAGCCTAGTTCAATGAAAGCGGTGCGAAGATAAGCATCAATGAGCAGGCTCACCAGGATACATGAACTGTGCATGGATGGATTTCAGAAAAGATTTCAGCTGCTGATGATTGAGTGGATTTCAAAGGAAACATTGAAATGAGGCTACATGACTACAAGGGCAGGTGAAGATGGGATACAAAATGAGAAGATGTTTTATGTGCTGAAACAGCAGCAGAAGTCAATAGAAGCAGCTTGTCTGGTTGTTCGGATGCTGATTTGAGAAGTGTGTTGACAGAGTTGGCTTTCAAACAGTCTTTGAAGGGGAGGTGATGGTTCTAGTTGAAGGCAGGGTGACCTGACTGGAAAAAAAACCCATGAAAAATACCTAAAATTGTTCACTCAAGCCTAATTATGTATTAGAACAGTGTCCAAAAGTTGTCCCTTCTGAATAGCAAACTAGGCTAATGTTTTAAAATAACCAGAGGGTGGGCGATGGTTGAGCTCTGGAGGCCTGGGTGGATATTCTGCTTCTTCACCCAGAGAAGGCTGTTTCTCGAGCCCAGAGAGTCCTGATGGCAAAAAAAGTTATCAGTAACGCCCTCTGGAGAGGTGTGCAATAGGCAAGAGGGGAAAATCAGCACAGCATCTGTGCTTGGCAGAGACTTTACTTTCACATGAAAAGAAAATGCTGAGCATGATGAGAAACGGAGAAGTTGTAGACAACAACCAGTGATTATAGGAATTCCATGGGCTGGAATTCCAGCTTTTTCATTTTGCATTTCCTTTTAAAAAGTATTGTCAAACAATACTTTTACATCCCTATTGTAAAATAAAATAGAGAAGTCCAGCTGCAAGAATACAAGAGTTCAAAAACAAACAAACAAAAAAACCAACTGAGTGACAAAAGAAAATGAAAGCAATTGCCTGGGAGGAAGGCAGCTGAGGTGTGTGAAGAGGAGTTTGTCTGGTCACTCAAGATGCCAGCTCTCCAGTAGGAAGCTGAGGAGGATGACAAGAGCATTGAAGGCAAAGAGGGGCTAGCAAGAAACCAGAAGCCTGTCTCATTTTCTTCCTGTCTTACTGAAGACCTTCTCTCTTTTCCTTTCTATCTCAAATTTTCAGATGTATCTACCTTGTCCTCTGTCTTACCACCTGCCTTTGTGGGTCATTCTCCTTTCTGGCCTCAGTGCTTTCCTTAGCCTGGGTTCTGCTGTCCTGTGGCACAGTCCATTTATTTCTGTAACATTTCTTCCCTTCTTTCTGCAAGTTACTTCCTTTTAGATCTCTCTTCTGCCTTACTTTTTCCCACAAATACACTTTGCCATGAGATAAACACAGAAGAAGAGACACTGAGCCAGGTAACAACAAATAAGCACAATCTGGGCAAGTTCTTTGCAAACGGAGGTTTCCAAAACCTGAAGATTTTGCTGACAAACCCACCATAGGATGTAAATCCAAATCACTCCCTGTGACTGCTCAAATAAAGGTCTTTGCCCTTGGAGTCACTGTCACTTCTCTTCAGACTTCAAAACAGGTTTGGCAGCCCTGCCTTTTCCTCAGCAAGCCCCCAAGCACTGCCACACTAGTGCAAGATTTCTTCCCACAGCTATGAGCATGTTGAGCTAACAGCTATAATTTTCTGTAAAAGAAACTGTAGAATAGTCAATAGACATGTGTTGACTAACTTTTGCACTTAGATACTTTGAGGCGTTCTGAAAAACCTGTTTTGATGATGGCTCCTTTATGATTACAGTTGTTTTGGAAGAAAAAAGTGGGCCAGTTTTTCCTTTTGAGAAAGTCTGATTTTTATGATCTCCTAATTACAGTATGTACAAAAGAATTTCACATATGTTTACGAAACAAACATTTACAGTACTTGTGTAATTACAAAGTCTGCCATTAAATTAGTGTTTCACATGTTTGTGTTTTAATTATTAACTGTGGCAGAATATAGCTAAAGCAGAAAACATGTAATTTCTATGATAATAACTGAACACAATTAGCTGAATATCTTTCTCTAAACAAAATGTGGTTTTCATTTGGATTCTTCCCTTGTATTAGTTGCATTTAGGACAATGCAAAGGAGCCTGGCATGCTCCCTCTTCACTGGGGGGGTTGTATGGCATTTTATATTTTGGAATCTACTATGTGTTTATTTACATTGTGTCATGATTTAACCCCAGCCAGCCACCAAGTATCACACAGCTGCTCACTCACTTCCCCACCAGCAAGAGTGGGGAGAGAATCAGAGGATAAAAGCTGGGAAACTTTTGGATTGAGATGAAGACAGTTCAACAGGGAAAGCAAAAAACGTGCATACAAGCAAAGTAAAACAAAGAATTAATTCACCGCTTCCCATGGGCAGGCAGGTGTTCAGCCATCTCCAGGACAGCAGTGCCCCATCACACGCAGTGTCTGCAAGGGAAGACAAATGGCATTCCTCCAAACATCCCCCCCTTCTGCCTTCTTCTCCCCACTTTACATACTGAACACGACATCATATGGTCTGGAATATCCCTTTGGTCAGTTGGGCTCAGCTGTCCCAGATTTGTGTCCTCCCAATCTCTCATGTACCCTTAGTCTCCTCACCAGTGTGGCGGTATGAAAAGCAGAAAAGGCCTTGGCTCTGTGTATGTTGTGCTCAGCGATTAAAAAAATAAAATCTCTATGTTAACCCCATGTTCGGCACAAATTCAAAACACAGCCCCATACCAGGCACTGTGAAGAAAATTAATTTTACCCCAGCCAAAACCAGCACACAAGGTGTAACGTCGTGTGGCATGATGTAAAGATTTTCATATAGATCTTACCTCCTACTCATACATAATTGTCTGTATATTAGTTTCTTTGTCCCTTTTCTGATGTACCAACGGCCCATATGCCTATTATTAACTAATAGTCAGTTTTGTGCTCATGGTTCCTACACAACTTTCCTCTCTTTGTCTGTGTAGTCCTAATCATTTCAGAATACACTTCATTACTCATCTTGCCTTTACTGTTGTCTTTCTTTTTTAAATTTTTTTCCCCAGATTTTCACCCATTTAAATAATTTCTTCTTTTTTGTTGTTATTGGATCCTGTGATATGAAATAATTTCTTCATGAAATAGTGTCTCATTGAATTTTTAAAAACTTTGTTATGGATTGCTGAAGTTGAGGTGTTCTTCAAAAAGGTGAGTACTGCATCCAAAAAATCTGATTTTGAAATACATATATCTTCCTATCATCAGTATGAAAATTACAGATTTTCAATTCTTTGTTGAGTGACAGTCTAGCCATCAAGAATTTCTTCACTGATGGCAGCAAAAACCAATCATTCCTTCAGTCATCTGGAAGATACAGGTTAAAATCTAGGTTAACTTTCCTTGTCCTGGTGAAACATGGCAACACAGTAACTCCTTAGTCTTATGTGCAGGGGTCTAATATTGGATTTCACTCGAGTAATAATTTCCCTTCTTTAGCATAACAAAAGAAATTGCATGCAAGTTCCCAAGAGGTTTTCCTACAGGGTGTCACTCACAGAATGGAGGGAAGCATTTCTGTGACTGCTGGAAGCTTCTTCCATGGTCTGTGAGCTGGGTGACAGCTGACAAATCTTGAAAATTTTCTGACAGCTTATCTAGTTACACGAGTTGCTCAGATTACAGGTGCTCCTTACAGCCTGGTACAGCCCTGCTCTTGCAGCTTCTGGAGATAGCCTAGTCTCAATTTCCATATAGCTTTATTCCATTGCTCTAGGCATTGAGACTTGATACCTGCTTTGGAAAAGCTGCCTACACAGACTATTCGAAAAGCCCGTAAGAACAAACTCCTGACCGCGGGGACAGGGCTCTGGATTCACCTCTAGTGGCACATCTTTGGCAGCCCTTTGAAGGCTCACTCCGTTTCCCACCTGACCCTGACTAGAGGCCTCTGAGGTGTGTTATCCTCACGTGCTCTCTGGTGTGCCCTTTTTCCCTGCTATTAGAGATTCCTACAACCTGGATTACCTACAAGCCAAAGAACTGAAGGATGTGAAGAACCTTTTTAACCTCGGGGCCATCAGGGCAGGAATCCAGCGGGAGGTGGAGGAGAGAGCAGGCTCCAGCAGGCACCTCACACAGAATGCCAGGATGCTGGATCCACAGGGCACCTACAGACCTCTTGCATAACTGGTAAGATACAAACGTACTGCAGGTCGCAGCTACTGTGTCTTTTTTTAGGCTAAAGAACTACAGTTGTCTTCACCCCAGCTCATTATTTCCTTTAAAAGAAGATACCACATATTAAGATTTGATTAGGTCACCGTTTAATTTTATTCTGATTCATGGAAGGAAAATGAAAGAAATATTTGACTGAAAATGTCACCTGGTGAAGACTTCCTTGCATGGTACATACATTCATTTCAATAAGAGTCTGTACACACAGCAAAGAAACCCAGAATTTCACAATTTTGGTCCTGGTGAAAGATAGGATAAAACTGAACCTTCACATAGGCAAACATAATTTCTTCATGAGGCTCTCAACCATTTCTACCATGGCTGAATTTGATCCAAATTGCTTAATACTATTTTCCTTAAATATTCCTTTTTCAGGGAAAGGGTTTATATAACCTGTCGCCTTATATTATAGCTGATGTAAGAAGTTTGTGACTGCAACCCTAAATGTTTTATCACCTGTCAGACATTTCAATGATAATAAAAAGTAACATCCTTTAAATTAATTAGTCATGATTAGGACTTCAAGCCCACAGGCCACTTCATTATGCAAAAATTATAAGTTAGCTATTTAAATTACCATTAAATTGATTCTTATGTTAATTGATATCTCACAACCCCTGTTTTTAATTTCTATAGGCTCTTATTAAGGTATAATACAAGTAACTAAAATATTTTAACTAATCATTTAAATAAAGATACTGAAAAAATTACGATAAATAATTTTCTCTGCTTATGATTTATGTTAAAAACAGGAATTACTTTAATAAAATATATCAGACATCACTCATGCAACCATATTAGTATGCAAATTGTTGTGATTTTTTATCCTACCGTTCAGCATAAGAAGAAAGCTCCTTCTGCACACACGCAGCAGAGATCCGAGATACGCAATGATTTGCACAGATATTGAAGGGCAGAACTTGGATCATAGAGTACAGTCAAACCAGTACAGTCATATGAAATACTAGCAGTGGAGATGAGTATTCAAATTCATGTAAGTAACGTGTTAATGCTTAGACCAGATATATCTTGGATTGTCAAGGGCTCTTTGCCTTGCCTATGGCAAAGTAACAAATTTCTTGGAAAATGTGTGATTTGTTCCTCGAGTTTGGGTCTGCCAGCACAATAGTAGAACAGACTTGCTCATTTCTCCAAACTGTTTCACTTTCTTAAGCATGCTGTTAAACCATGTTTAAGTTAGGTGAGCTCAGTTTATCGACCTTTCCTTTCTGGTTTCCAATATTTGCAATGAAATCTCATCTGCTAGTTAGTTTCTTTCCTGATTATTAGCTTTCTGAATAATGTAACGCACATAAGAAATAGGGATACAGGGTTATGTCCCAGCAGTGTTACTGGAAATGGCTGTGCTGTCAGTGATTCAAGTTGAGACAGTGTTCCTCTCTTGGCTCTTCCCAGAGAGCTCAGAGCCTCTGTGATGAGCAACACAGGCTAGATCTAAAAAGAAATACAAGAACATCCTTCATGTCTCAAATAGCCTCAGAGTTCTTGTCCATATCACCAGTACCTTCAAACTTCATTCATGCTCCAAGGCATGCAAAAGGTGCTTTTATTGTCTTGCAATTGAAAACCCCTCTGGTGGGCTCTGACACAACTCACAGTGCATCAGGCATTTTCAACTGAAAACCCATCACAAAGAAAAAAAGTTCCAGGACTCCCAGCTGCCAGGTGGGGCCCTGGGACATCCTGAGCCAATAGTTCTGCACTGCAGAGGTGGCTGACCTGCTCTGAAGGAAGCAAGTCCTGTGAGAGCAAAGCCCTTGGCTGGGTATCTGGGAGTGCATCTTGGAGCAAACAGAAAGAGCCATCCATATGTTTAAATGCCTTCTCTGACACAAGTGCAGCTTTGATACCAACCTGTGCTTTAAACACTTGATACCTCATTTGTCGATACCGTGCATAGATAGGTAAAACTTCTAAATACACCAGAGATGATAAAAATACTAAACATAGCTAAACTCTGAAAATCTTTCAACTTTTCTTAGAGATGGTACATTTTATCCCTCTTACTATAGCTGTAAGAGTTTAAGCCCCAAAGGCTGCTGGGCCCAGAATTCTCTGAATCACCGGTGGACAATGCAACTCATGCTATTTATTGGGTGAACAACCTCTTTCAGCTGACAGCACCCTACCTGAATTATTTATTCTCAACAGACATCTTTTATTAATGGGACGTCTGCTTCACATTGTTTCAACAGAAGAAAACCAAAATAATATTTTCCTCTGAACTACTAAATACTGGTCTTCAGGCAAAAAGAAAAAAGTGCTTCAGATGGTATCAAGGCCCATATATTTAACAGTTAACAACACCTGTCATAATTCCCATTAGTCTATTAGTGACAGAGAAAAAATCTTAAATTAACCTGACCAAAGGATGTTTTAACTACATTGCCTTAGATCACACTGCACTGTTGTGCGTTAATGGCTTTTTTTTTGAGGAATGATATGTGAAAATATTACTGTAAGTGACAAGGATCATAGGGTCAGTAGAGTACATTTAAACAGATAAAATCAGTCTCTAATATCATAGTGGTATAACCCATGAAGTAATGTTCACTTTTTACCTTTATTTCTTTATTTTATATTTGTTGTTATTTTTTTCTGTTCATAATCTAAGAATATATTATAAGTTATAGCAGCATCCAGGGGCATCACAATAATCAGATTTGATAATTACTTGCCTTATAATCTTTCATTTCTGAGTTTTAAAGCCCAATAGTAGAAAAACCTCCAAATAAACAGTTGTTTGAAACTTGGCATCCAGAGCTTCAAGGATTTAGTTTGGAATTGATATGAAGTTATAAAATAAATTTTCAAAGATAATGGCTCTGCTGTTTGGTATTTTTCTATTAAGGCTTGTTTTAGTGGTTGTGTAACTTGAAAAGTGCTGCTCTGTAAGCAGGATAATTTGGCAAGGAAGTTGTTCATAATATGTTTTAATTACTTTTAGCGTTATATGTATGTTTTTTTTCAAATTGCCAAGACATTTGAGTTGGAAAAAGGTTCAAAACACTGGTGTATTCATGTGGATTCTTTCTTAGCATAATCTGCCATAAAATACTTATTCCGTAAAACACGCTTTCAGGTGCCCACTCCTTAAAAGTGCTCAAAACTTCCTAAATACATCCTCAATTTTTCTTCATTAGAAATGAGGCATCTATCAGATTTTGCAGATATAGCAACAGCAAGTGAAGCTGCAACAGATTATGACAAGATTATTGCTACTTTAGCTTGCATTTTCAAAACACAAATAGATTAAAATGAATTTTTAACATCAACGTAGCACTTTTCAAGATAGATATCAAAGCTTCTTCACAGAATCATCACTGTGACATAGAAACATGGAATGGATTGGGTTGGAAGGGCCCTTAAATATCATCTACTTCCAACCTCTCCTCCACTGGACTAGGTTGCTCAAAGCCCCATCCAGCCCAGCCTTGAACACTTCCAGGGGTGAGGCAGCCGCAATTTCTCCGGGCAACCTGTTCCAGTGCCACACCACCCTCATGGTAAAGAATTTCTTCCTAATATCTAATCAAAACCTACTCCCTGGAAATCTGAAGCCACCCTCTACCTTGTCCTATCACTACGTGCTTTTGTAAACAGTCCCTCTCCAACATCCTGGTAGTTCCCTTTGGGTCCTGAAAGGCTGCCATAATGTCTGCACAGACTTTTCTTCTTCAGGCTGAAAACCCACAACTCTCTCAGCTTCTTTTCATGGGAGAAGTGCTCAAGCCCTCTAATCATCTTTACGACCAATCTCCGGACCCACTCCAGGAAGTCCAGGTCCCCCTTATGCCAAGGGTCCCAGAGCTGGACACAGAACTCCAGGTGGGCTTTCATGGGGGAGGACTGGAGGGGGAGAATCTCCTCCATCGATCTGCTGGCCACACTGCTTTTGATACAGCTCAAGATACAGATGGTTTTCTGGGCTACAAGTGCATATTTGTGGCTTGAGTTGAGCTTCTTATCAACCAACACCTTCAAGTCCTTCTCCTCAGTGCTGATCTCAATCCATTCTCTGCCCCGCCTGTATTCGTGCTTGGGATTACCCTGCCCCGCATGCACTTGGCCTTGCTGAACTTTATGACATTTTCTCAGGCCTGTCAAAGTCCTTCTAGACAGCATTCCTTCCCTCCAGCATGTCAACCACACCACACAGCTTGGTGTCATCAGCAAACTTGCGGAGGGTACGCTCAATCCCACGGTCCTTGTCACCAGCAAGGACAGATGTTAAACAGTGGCATGATCTTGCCTGTTATGGAGGTAGGAAATGGATTGGCCTGTATTCCCTCGGTCTTTCTTTTTTCCTGTTTTAAAAGTGGGAGTTGATTATGCTTTCCCTTGCCCAGTCAGTGGGAATGTCACTGGACTTCCAAGGCTTCTCAGATATGATGGATTGTGGTTAAGGAAAGTTTCACCATCTTTAGTTTATGAATGGGTGAACAGCATAGAAAGAAAACCCAAGTTGCTGGCCAGTGTCATACTAGGAGACATCTTCAAAGTGGTAACTCTGGTGTTAACATAGCTTTGGACAATAGAGTGCCCATAGTTCCTAGAAAAAATATTGTCTTGTATACTAAGCTAGAATGAGAGGGACATGTTTCTTAAGAGTCCTTCTCCCCCACCCCACTTCCCCAATTCCCTTTGACTCCTATGTACCACAGGATGTAGATTTATATACAGCAAGGGATAAAAACTCTGCTGTCTTTCTGAAGTCTAATGCTGTTCACATATCTGGAGTAGTGGTTCTTACCCCAAGATCAACATATTCAGACGGAGATATTATACATTAGATCCTTTCAAAATATTGTTCCTCTCACCTTTATACTGTTCAGTGTGGGATATGTTGTTTTACCGTGGCTGGTTAATCAGTTTTGATGTTACCTGTTTACTATTAACCAAAGTTTATCTTAGAGAGCTCTCTAATGAGGCTGTTCAGTCCTTGGTGGAAAATATTTCCTCATGAATCTACATTGGAAATGGCTTCAGGGGAAAGTATCTCCTAACAAAATAGTGATATAGATTCAGATTTCTAATATCTAATGCACAAACAAGTCCAGTGGCTCCGTGGGGTGGAGTTGGTGGCAGTCTTCTTCAGCTGGGAAAGATTTACAAATGGCTTCATGGTGCAGATAATAGTTCTCAAATAAATTGAGTTGTGGCTTCATTAAACAGCATCCTTTACTTCTTTTTCCCATTTACCTGAAACAGCCATAACTAGGATTAACTGTTGTGTGCGAATATAAAATAGAGAGACAGTCTCCAGAACTGCAGACCCTAAAGCTTTGTAGGGATTTAAAGATTATAACCAACACTTTGACCTGGCAGTAGATGGGTAGCCAGGGAAAAGCATGGACTATGAGTACAGTGTACCATTCTGATAAAATGAACCATAACATTCAATACCAGATAAAGCTTCCATGGACATTGGCCTCCCAATGTTATGCTGTGTGTCAGCTCTACTCTTCGAAGACATTAATGCTGTTACATTTCCTCAGCATCTGATACCTTGGCAATTTAGTTAAATAACCCAACTTCAGTTACCATCTCTGTGCTGATGAATCACATACATGTATCTCTAATTCTCTGTCCCAAAACTGATCTTTATGTTGAAAAGCTAAACCTTTGTATCTCTACATGGATGGGGCTTTCAACTCGAGTGCAACATGACTAAGAAAAGCTCATTCTTTTCTACCCCAGACTTTTCTGTGTTGCTATAAGCAGCAGCACCATTCTGCCTGCTATTCACACCACTAACATGGACATGATATTTGCCTTGTGCCTTTGATTTTTAACTTTCATGTCCAAGCCATGGCTCAGCTTTACATATTATGGCACAGGAACTCTAAACCAACAGATGGTGCAGGCAGCTAGGGAAGCTCAAGAAAATAATGAGACAATACTGGTCTTTGTAGCAACTATTTTGCAGATCCTTGCAGTAATGGCAGGTTTTCAAGAGAATCCTCTCTATACAGGTCTTCAAGTGATTCTCTACCCTTTATCACCTCAGAAGAAAAAGCCCTACTTGTCTTCATGTACAGGGCCCAGCCAGTGTCCACTCAGCACTGATTCAATAGCTAAAAGGTGGATGTTGACTCCCAGCAGGCCAACTTCCAAGTTTTTGTGCTTTCTTCTGTACTGAACCTCCAGTATAAGAGAAGATGACATTGAAACTACACATTATCCTCTTCTTGTCTCCAAAATATTGTCTTTACGAAATGGTTTTCCTTCTGCTTCACTTCATGCAGTCCCAACTACAATGCAGTCCTGCTCCAAAGCTAGAAATGCCAGATGCTTCATCAATATTGTACTCAGCATCAATTTCTCTTAACAGCATCTGAAGTGCCTTTTCATGGCTATGACAAAGCAGACAGGATTCAAGAGGCATGAAGATGGGGGAGAAAACCTCTGTACCCTGCAGTGATGTCAGGCCAGGGCAGCTGAGGGTTTGGGTCTTTCCAAAATGGCACATCAGAAAAGAAACTAATTTTTTGTCCCTGGAGGCAATTGTGCTGAGGTTAAAAGAGAAGAGCTAAAGTCTTTTACTGGATCATTATTTCCAACAGCTCCTCCCTTCACCCTCTCATCAAAATACATTTTGATATACATTTTCCATTTTTTTGGAGAAAGACTGGAAATTCTTAACATTTCTCGCTTAGGGGTGCGTTATTTGAGGTTTTTGTTCACAAAAGAATCTTTAGGGGTATGAAAAATATTTTGAAAAATATTTAATTTAATCATTTTTCTCTGAATCCAAAAGCAAAAGTGACATGGCAAACTAGGATCTGCATGAAGGACCTCTGTGTACCATGGAAAAGGTGGTAGGCTATGGGAGCCTTTGAACTCTAAGTCTATTGGAGATGGCCTGGTTCAATAAGGAATTAATTCAAAGAAGTCCTGTGGCCTGCATTATGCAGGAGGTCAGACTAGAGGGTCACAATCATCTCTTTCAGCATAATAATCCATGAATCTGTAAGACCATCTTTTATGGTTCATTTCTTCTAAATGCCAATGTTTATTTGTAGCTGTAATATTATCTAGTATATAACATATATAGCTGGCAGGGTAAGTAAATGCTAACACTTTTGCTCAAATATTTTTCATGAAAAAAATCAGAAAGTGAATAATAGATGACGTGATGAAAACTTGTATCAGATATCGACCTAAAAGAAGCTCTAACTTACTTTGCTTTCAATGGATCTTTTTCCTAGGCCAAAAACTTTTGTTTTTAAAATAGTTTAACTGAGTCTAGGAGAGGATCTTGAGCTTTTGTATAGGGTCAGACTACAAGAAATTTGATTTAAATATTATCAGAAATTTAAATACCTCTGTCACAGAGCTCTATATTTTTGGCAGTTAGAGGCCACCTTTATTCTGTGTAATGATGAGGGTTTGACTTAGTTTGATATTTCTTTTTTAGCCAAAAGAATGGTGCATCATTCTTTAATTGTGATCCTCATGAACCATTTGGCCCAGTAATACTATGCAAATTGAACTCCTCAAAAATTAATGCTAACATTTATTAAATAATGCATCATACAATAAGTTAATTTGAAATTCTGACTTGAACTCCCTGCGCATAAGAGAGGGGTATTTTTTTCCCTGTGCCATCTTCATAAAACATCTTTATAGTCTTTCTAAATACCTTGAATGTCGTTCTTGGGTTTTGACAAATTGTTCTCTACTGAGGCTATTCATAAGGAGACATTCTGTCTGTTACAGAGCTCTCAGATATTCTATTCCTTGAATTCCCTCCATTCCCTCTATTTCCACATAATTATTATTATTTTCTTAGTCTGAACACGTTGGAGAAATGTATTGATGAAAAGCAACCATTTGATAAAGACGTAAAAGCTCAGAATATGTGTGATGACATCTTCTGCAAACCAGCGGGAATTTTGCACCATTGTAGAAAACACATCTCATTTACCTGGACATAATATCATACCCAAAGACACATTGCAACATGTGGAGGGGTGACCACTTGGAGGATTGACTTCTCTATATATTTATATAATTTATATATGCATATAAATAAATGCTTGACCTTTTTTATTTATGATTTTAGGGAAAGCAGAACTGGGACCTGAAAGTAGATGACAATTTATACATATGTTCCTTTAGTTTGACAAAAGCAAATGTAGATTTCCCCATTTGCCTGTGTTTAGCCATTCTGAATGCTTTTTGAATATGCCTTTTCCTAAGCCCTGCTGGGGGTTTGTCCCTTTTTCTCACATGTTGAATGCATACATGAGCCTGTTGCTTTCCACTTACTCATCCACTGGCCATGACTCAGACAGGTGGTGAAACAGAGGCTGGTAAAATAACTGGGTAGAAATAAATGCAACAAAAGGTAGTAAGGTCTGTTCAGTAGGAAATGGCCTTTGCAAACACAAATCAAGATACCAAAACCATCCCTTGCTTAGCAATTAGCAAAGCCCTGAGCAAGCAGGCTGCAGTCCTCAGCCTCCTGGAGCTCCTGCTCACTCATCAGAGGCAGCTGGGGCAGCTTTAATCTGTTGTGCTCCTGCATGCAGCTGCATTGAGAGAGCAATACAAAAGTCAGTGTTTGGAGGAAATGCATAAAACATTTAAAAAGAAGAAAATATATATATACATTCCCTTTGACATAATATTGTCACTAGTGTGCACGGGGAAACGTTATTAGTGGAGTCATGAGTTTAGGTTATTGCTTTGCTTCCAGCATCTTAAGAAGGTCTTCAAGCTTGGGTTGCAGATGAAGGTAGACCTTTAGTTCAGGCTGTCTTTACCAGTAGTACCTAGTACTGTTTCCCAGAGAAGCAACTTTGCCAAGCAGCTCCACAGCAGTGGCAGCGTGCACAGGTAACTGGGAACAGAATAACTTTGTGGAAGGTGACAACTTGCAACGTCTCCAGCCTGTTTCATCTTTCTTCCCTCATACAGCCTTGGTGGACTAAGATAACAGTGCAGCTAAGGGACGTCACAAGGAACATGCAGATGTGAGCTGAAGTTTTGCTTGTGACTTGTGCTGAGGTCTGGCTCCATCTGGCACATCAGGAAGCAGGCCTTGGCTCTTTGGTCTGAAGCTGGATGTGCCTTGGCTTTCTCACTCCCTGTCGTGCTTCTGCTTTCAGAAACAGAGGGGTCTTACCCATTTTTCAGCCTGAAGTGCTTCTCTACTGGGGCGGCACTTTTTTCTTTTCTGTTTCTGTTGACCATGTATCGCTTTAACAGTTGAAAAGGCCACTACTTTATGAGTGGAAAAATGTGATCTATTTAAGTATGATGGGCTCCTATGTGAGCACAAATGATTTGGCAAATTTTGAAAAGAGAACATGTGGCCTGAATAATCAACAAGAGGAATTCACAATGCTTTGGCTTGGCTTGCCTAATTTTTTTCTCTGATTTGTCTGTTCTTGTAACTGCCACCTGTTCTTTTGTTTGCCCATAGATCTGCTTTTTTTCTTAAACTAGAAGACACACAATTATAATCTAACTTGACTTTCTTCATAAAATAGAAGGTATAACTTCACTGCTTCCGATGCTTTTGTGATGAAGTGTAGCCTTTAGAAAGACATCAAGTGTAGCATTCCCGGTGATGTCTATCACCTCCTTAGGTAAAAACTTCTTGCAGTTAATTAGTTCCAGTGTTTAGAACATTATGCCATTTCTCCTTGGAATTTTTCTAGCTTTACCTGCCATATATGAATTTTGTTCACTCTTTGAAGGTAGAAAGAGTCTTCTGCAAGCAGAAACCTACCTCAGCACTTACAGGCTCTGATAAAGTTACTTCTTTCACCTTTTCTTTGACAAACTGAAGAAATGAAGCTTTGTACCTCTCTGCCAGGTGAGATCTACATTATCAATCATTCCTGTGGCCCTTTACCAAACTCCTTGCAATTTTTTGAGGTTCAGTGTTCCAGTAATAGTTGCACCAAGCCTATAACACCTTAGTTTTGAGAATATTCACATATATAGGTAGATGAAGATGTCATCTGGGCACATATTATCAATCTTGTGCAAGAATAAAACATGTGGCTTGGCTTCAAATTCAGCGATGCCAAAAACTTCTGAACTTTTTTAATTCATGTGGGGAAAAGCTGTGTAATATCACTTAAGGTTCCTACATTTAATTGCAATTTCTGCTGCAAAATACCTGCAATTAAACAAATTGAATTGAGTTGTATTAGTAACAATAGATGAAGAAAGATGGTTGAATCCTGCAGGGGAAAAATAAAATCTGCTTCCCACAGGGACGAATCCATTTTCAAAGATAACTATGGTAGGGCAAAATGGAGATCTTCGAGCTTCCTTGGGCATACTGCGAGGTGAAACTGTACAGGTCATGGCAGTTCTTTGGAGATTTGTTTTGAGATTCATTTTCATTTCTAATCCAGTGCATGAGAGAGAGGAGGTCAAATGAATTGAAACAAATCCATGTTTCTATGAAGCCATTTGCTATGAAACTCCACCTGCTACAGAGGAAGAAATAGCTTTGATTTTAATCACTTTTAATCAAATCACTTAGTCAAACCTCTCCATCTTCAAAATGAATCCTGCTGAGGGAGCGTGCGAGCCCACAGCACCACAAAGAAAAGTGACAATCTAGTTGGAAGATGCTTCCTATCATTTTGACAGAATTGCAGACTGCTTTGATTCACAGCCATATAAACCTATTTACTTTTGCACAGTGTGTATGTCCGTGGTGTAATCATCATTTTTAATTCTTTACTTGGTGGTAGTAAAGAATGTATAGCATCAGACTTAAATCTTCAGTAGCAAAACACTTAAGGGTAAGCTCTACTGTTCAGTTCACACATGCGACTTATACTCACACAATTTTAACTCACACTTAATCTGATTAAGTAACTGACTTCACCCAATACTCTCTCAGTAGCAAAGACTGGCAGTTCTGGGAGCTAGAACAATTTTCTCTTGACTCAGGGAAACAGTGCATAGCCTGCTGAGTGATTCAGGTGCCTTCTTTCCTTCTGCCCCTTTTCTTCCTTACAGAAATTGCATGTAAATTGTAACGTCTTCTACAAGTCCTGCCTGCTTTATATTTCCACTCTGTGCAGCACTCTACATATGGAATTAATTTATTTCTCTGCCCAAATTCACTTAGGTAACCCCCATGCATTCATTACAGAATAATCCATCAAATAATGCATACCTCTGTGTCTTTACTTATCACACATAGCATTGTTTCCTTATGGAGCATCCACCCAAAAATTTTCTTCTACATGACTAGGAAGAAAGAGTGACATTGCCAGCATTCAGTTTGCCTCAGCTGTAGATTTCTTTATCTTCATTTCTAACAGTGTTTTTATTTTTTAAATGGGACTTCAGCAGAATTCAGCCCAAAACTCCTGATTATTCTTTTATTCTCAACTAATTTTTTTTTCGTGTATTTTTAAATAGACATTAATTCCTGGGATTCTTATTTTCTTTCCTTCTTTCTTTCCTTGAGTTTAAAGTGCTTCACTATTAAGATTTAAAAAATCAGAAATATCTCTGGGTTTTTTAAGACAGCTTCAAAATTACTGTGTTTTTCCACTGAGCTCAGTGCTGTTCTTTGTGCATGTGTGACTCGGTATATGCTGACATTGTTTTTCTTCTGTTACAGGATTATAAGATTCCTTCAGTCTGGTAAGGGAGAACATAGATTGAGTATACACACTTTGGTTTTAAATGTTGGACATGTGCTGTGCTATCTTTTTCTGTAGTGCAGCAGTAAATTCTTCCTATCACACTGAGAGGTAAGCATGTTCTATGTTTCAAGTTTTAATAAAAACATCCTTAAAAATGATTCTCATGCTACAATATATGTATGTAGTACACACTATTTCTATAGCATACAGTATTTAATGAGTAATGTGATTACTCCAGACCTAATATAGGACTCCTCAATATGAATATGAATTATGTCCATGCAATGGTTTTGTATATCTATCTTTTATTGTGTGGCACAATATGCTTTATTTTCCTCAGGGCACGGCTTGAGCTCAGTAACCACCTCTGATTTTTGTGTGGATAATAAAATATTTATAGTCTTCAAAATTAGGTGCTGAGACAGTGATTAGTGTGGTATGAATGAGCAACTGAATAGATAAGGGCGTGACATTTTGCACATGCATTACCACATACTGAACTTATGCACACAAAATCCCAATTTGTGTGTATGTACATGCTTGTGATTCCAGTTTAGCAGTTGCTTTCTTCTTACCCGTGACATTCCTCCTGCAGTTTTACCTGCCCACTGCATTCTTGTGTTTGGAAGATATTTGGCCACGGCAGCTCTGCTGTGTTGGATACAGCAGGGACACAGTTCAGGCAGGCTATGATTTTTCCAAGTCTCTATTCAAATTAGAGTGTGCTTGCCTGGATGAAATTTTCTGTGTGCTTCTTTCTTAGGTGGAGGATACCTCAAAAGCCAACAGACTCCGAGAAGCCTGTGACGCTCCAGAAGTGCCTTTGACCAGGTCTCTTTGCCAAAATACCTTCTCCCCACTCCAAATCCTAAACTGCATTCCCAGTAGCCACCTTTAACTGTAGACAATTTCAGTGTCTTACAGAACACTTATAAAGAGTTTTGAAGACAATTCAGGTCAGAAGTACTGTGTTCAGGTAAAGAAACCTTTAAAGCCACTTATCTCTATCAATGAAATTTTAGGATGTGACCTTAATTTCTATGCCTTGTAGACATAGTAGTGAATTCAGTTCTTGCCTGCTTGCCTCGCCTGATTCAAATCTGTCTATTTATAGGGCCCACAAAAACAGACACTGCTTTACACAACAAATAATATCAAAAAGGTATACGCTTCTTCAGTCTCCAAAGATATTAGATGCAGGCTTATTTCTGCAAGGAACTACCCCAAAGTACATTAGGGTTGATCACAGTAAGCAAGTTATCTGCCTGCACAGAGCCCTTGAGAATATAACCATATTCTAGGATAATTCATTAATCTGTTCGGTATTTTTTTAATAGAAACATGATTTCTTAATGTTATGTCCTTGAAAATTGTTTCAGGGTTTTTGGCTTTTTTTTTGTCAACAAGCTTCTTCTATCAAAAACTGTGTTTTAATAATCACAAAAGATTTACAAATGGTCCTACCACACTGTGAATCTTTGAAAGTAGTGGATAATGCAGCCAAAGAATTGATCACATGATACTGACCCAAAGGACTTGTCATTTGCATGTTTCTTTAAAACTAAAATAGTACTAAAGTATCCCAGCTGCTGCTGTGCATGTTTCCTCTTCTAGTATCCTCTTTTTCTTAGTGCTTAAAATCACTGTTTGATCCCTCCCCAGGAGTAACGCTGTCATTCTTGTGGCATATACATGTAATATAATAAACTAGCTGTTAGCAATATGATTAGCTGAAGCCACATTTATTTTCCCAACCAAGTTGAGAGGATTTGGAATGGTGAAGCAGCATTGATCATACAGTGTGTTTTGCCATTGAATATCTAATTTAATATTAGTTAAACTTGATCAACAATTCAAGAGTTTAGGGTCACATTATTAACAGAAAACATCAATCCTTTGGATAATTCAATTAAAAAACATCAATAAAAATCTAATTTCAAAAGTCACTAGTATACCAATATACCATATCCGGCAGACAGAAACTGCTCAGCCACCATTGAATCATTGCCTGTTTTAATAAGTATTCAGAAATTATACTGAGACTTCAAAAGAAATTGTAAGGAATTGTTAGCAGGTTTATTAATGTTTTATGTTTTATTAAAAGTTTGGGTGTACATTTCACAATGAGCAACATCAAAAATCAGACTTTCTGCCTGTAATTTTGCTTCCTCCTGTCTTTCTGCCTTTGGGATTCGCTCTTTTCCTTTCATCAGCTGCCATTTTCAGCAGCATGCAGTAATTTCATGGCTCATTGCAAGCGCTGAAAACCTTTGAAACCACAAATGCTAACCTACCTGGCCTGCAGCCATTTAGGAAGAGATTAATTTAGCAAACAGAAGCAAAACACTTTCTACTTCTAGCCTGTGCATAATTTCACTTCTATCTATATTTATTTTACAGTGAGCAGCGTAATGACAATTTCAGTAATTGCAACTCTGTAAAAATTTGCCTACCTAGCTTATCTCACTATCACAAGACTGTGAGTCAGTCAGATTAGAAAAAAGTACAGCATGTGAAACTGCATTGGTTGCCTTCCAAAGAAATATGTGCCTTATATAAAATTTAAGTGATGCTTTGCACTTATTTGTATACTTATCTACAGGACAATGGATTCTCCATGATGTTTGCTTGAGATGTGTATGCCTTTTTAATGCACTGTGATTTATGGGTGCTTTTCCCATACAAAAAGATCAGCAGCACTAGTAGGCTGCAAGTGCCAGCCCATTTCTGCAGACTTAGTTACAAATGGCTGTTATGGTGCTGTCAAGCGATTTGAACAGAACTGAAAGTCCATCTGGGGCAAATCTAAGCTATCATGCTTGGAACGAATTCAAATTCAAAATTAGCCTACAAACTGTTAGCTGAAAAAAAAGTTCAAAATGTTTTACTGTTTCTAATTTGACTCAAAGATCGAATTTTCTAAGTAAACACAAACTTTTCTTCTAATCCATTTTTTATTCCATTTGACCAGCATATTCAGAACAAGATGCATAAAGTCAAGCTTACAAATGTTTATTCATACAGTAAGACAGAAACTTCTTGATTTTCCTGTTCCCCTGTGATTTGTCACAGTGCTGAGTATCCCACTTCTTACCGAGTTTGTTGAACACTAAGGTTCCTATGTTTATCCTCTGGCAAATGTAAATGTTACAATAATTGAACCCAAAGCCTTTGTTGCTATGTGCTGTGCAAAAAAAAAAAAAAAAAAGCAGCAACAAAGAGTTGTCGTAGCATTTTCAGATACACAGGGGAAAAAAGATTTCTTTGTGATTTCTTTACAATTCCCATGTCTGACTTTATAGCCAGCATGATGGCCTCAGGTACGAGGAATCCCTAAGGTATCTCACAGCTCCTGACTTCTATATTGGTATCCTGGCACTGGTAGCAGGGCAATCTGGTGCTGCTTTCTGGCAGTCATTGCTCCAGGCTGAGCGGGTTGGAAGGGATTTCAGCGACCTTGAATGACCTTGTGGATGGCAGTCACTGGGTAATGATTTTGACTGCAGGATTATGCAGTGGTACTTCCCGCCATGAGGGGCTGCAAGAAGATTGCTGCCAATGACATGGAGGGAGATGGAGTCAAAGGGAGAGAGTGGGGTCCTCAGTGTTGGAGATTTAAGTGTTGGAGATGGTTTAAGGTGCACAGCTTTCCAACTTTTTACATGAGAGTAGTGAAAGAGTAATTGAATATCATTGTTAGCTTGCTTTGCTGCAATTCAGATACATTTAGATCAGCAAAAGGAAAGTGTACAGCATTAAACTTGTTTATGCAGTGTTTTTATAATAGCTAATTCATTTAAGCATACAGATTCACAGACGGCAGTGGGATGACTGGCCAACCCACACAGATGTACACCTCCAATCTGGCATCCCATAACATTCATAAAATATGTCAACACAGCCTGGATGCCTTCCATAGTTTATGTTAAACTATTGGTGTTCATATCATACAAGCAAAATATTTCATGTTGTTAAAATTTGTGTCCCTAGTAAATAAATAGAAAAACTAAACACATTCCCCCTAAATGCATAAGCCGCGTGCAGCAGCATTGAAGCAATATGTACTGTTTGTACTTCTAGTAACATTGCAGAAATTAACATTTGTAGAGCTGTTTATCATGCAGACAAGTGGTAATATGGAGGCTCCTATGTTTTATTAGTATTCTCCTTTTAGCTGTAATGTCCCTAGCACAGCACTCTCTTTAGTTACTAGATTCCTAGTACATGGGACCACACATCAAAGCAGGGAGGAAGAGGATGAGACGAGGAATGTGACGATGTGGGGGGAGTCCCATGGCCTAGTGATGCCCCATATTGCTGCCCCATAGCTTTGCATTGTCCCTTTCACTCACCCTGAGTCCCCAGCTACAGACACCAGCCGTTGGCATGAACCATCTTTTTTTGGCATGGAACGTCCTTGCGCGGTGGGAAGGCAGCAGCTCCACTGAATATGAGTAAGTGCAAATGCTCTAGTGAAGGATAAAGGCCAAGAATGGGTCTGGTGTTCAGGGTGTAAGAATAAAAGCTGAATCCTATTTTTAGACCAGAATTCATCCAGCACCCTGAATGTAAAGTATATTCACAGACGGAGTCCTCATAATCCATGGAGCACTTGAGAAGTCTTAGCACAATGCTGCTTCCCCCGCATACAACAGCAGAGTTATCCCACCTCCCCTCAACAGGATTATCACACCCCCGCTTTGCAGAAGACCCCCATGGTCTCAGCAGCTGCGGAAGTCTTTGGGTAGCACAGCAGATATTTCCCTTTCTAAAAAGGAGAAACTAGGAGGGTTATTGCAGAGTTGTAATTGGTGGCTCTTGCTGGGGGCCTTTGACGCTTTGGTGCTTGCCCAGATTTGGTTTTTGGCTTGTTTACAGAAGATCTTTTCCAGACATCTTTTCCAAATTTCCTAAGCATGGCTGCTTAAAATGTTGCAGCTCCCTGCACCTCTGATATTTATACATTGGTATTCAATGATAAAATACTATTTTTATATTTATATTTAGAGTGTTAAATCCTGTCACTAATAAATTATGTCACTTATATCTAACTATGTAAAGTAAAATAGATTAGCGTAGTACTGTGAAACACTATAGTATATTAATGTGTAGTAAAATGGATACATTGTCATTATGTTTAATGAATAATATTCCCTACTAACACACATCTCTGCATTTAAGTAATTCCAGAGCTATGACACAGACCAATCAAATGAATACATGGTAAACAAGCCATCCTTTTGCTCAGGCCATGCAATGTAAAATACTTCGTGAAATTAGTAAGTGCTGTCTGCAGAGACATTGCAGGATTAAGCAGATATTCGGGCGTACCTTCACCTTTCCTTGATTAGAAAACATGCCCATCAAGATACAGGACTAGTGTGGAGGGAAGAAAGCAATATTTGATCATTAATACACAGACACAAAAATACATTGCTGTTAGACAAGCAGAAGTCAGTACAACCACATGCTGCTTGGAGAGGATTGAAGTATCTTCAAGCACTACCATCTAATTAAATATGTATATATTTCTAGGGCCTGAGCTCTGGAAAGCGTTCCTATTGAAGAGGGAGTTTAAGCATATGCTTAACCGCAGAATGGGGGCTTGGAGGAGGTATTAGTATGCGTAGTCAAAAAGTACATTCAGCAGATGAGAAAAAAACTTGTTTCACAATCAAGACTGATGACAGTTTGCTATAGGTTAATCAATTGCCTCATTTCATTACTTCATTTGAAGTTGGGGTTTTTTTTCTGTTAGATGGTGCAACACATTGTTATAAACAAGTAAATTGTTCTTTTAGATTAACAGATGGCTTGAGACTAGCCAAAATTTTTTTTTTTTTAATTAAAGAAAAAACATTCCTTGTTGAAACCTTCTATGTTACAGTTCATCCAAGGGAAAATTTATTAAAATGAAATTATAAACTTGTGAAAAACAGGCTTTACAATGGAAACATGTATGCAGCCATAGCTATAACCATATGAACTATGCTGCTATTATTTACTATGGTAACATTATAAAAAACACCTACACTGTTTGGGCCATTATCCTTACAGTTTTCTTTTCAATACAAATCATTATATTTATTATCTATCTTCTTGTATAGAGGGTACAGAAAAGGCCAATCAAAAGCAGAAGCCGCCTGCTTTTCAAAAGGAAATTGGACCTATTTCTAATTCTTCTTCTTTATCAAATACAAGGAGTGCAGACTTTTTTTGTGAAAAATTGTTTCATGTAAGATAAAAGTGCAGATTATTGGTGAGAAAATGACACACTTTTCCCTACATCTTGAAGATTCCTGGGTGATACTGCCAGTTTTCCTAAGAGATTTTTACCTTACTCACAAATGCATTTCCTTACAGATTTCAAGCAGCAGGTGCTGGGGCTCTGAGTATTTATTTGGGAATACACTGCATAATTCAGCTACTGTGACTCAGAGAGATGTGTTAGCAATGTAGTATCTTAGAATTAATATTGTACACAGTATTGGAAAAATTGATGTTTTTAGAAATAAGCCCTTCTAATTTACTGGGTGAAGAAAAACAAAACTGAATTTGTGTTTGTTTCTCTCATCACTTCTTGCTTTCTCTGAGTCTGTAAAAAATATGTATCTCAACACTATTATTCCTACCTCCTTGGAAATTGTTCTAAACATATCTGCATTTCTGTGTATTATAATTGCCCCAAACATACCTGTATTTCTGTGTATTATCAGAGCTAGTGACAGTAGTCTAGTATGGACACAGAGCCCCAGTGCCTGGCTTACAAAATTGCCTTTATAATTATGACTAATATATATGTGCCAGTTTTTTAACTCTTTCAGGCCGTAAAAGGGATGTGGTAAAAGTTAAGTCTCTCTTATGGACTAGACAAGATGTGATACGCGTTCAGAAAACCTTCAACGTAAAACATGAAAAAGCATTGAAATTTTATCTAGAAAGTGTTCCATGACTGTTGACACATCACTAACCCGAGATGAAACATCAGCGTATGTGGAACCTCTTTATTTTTTTCTTCTGAAACACCCACTTGACTTAGACATCAGTTAAATATAGCAAAATATGATTAATAAACATTTATAGTAACTTTTTAATGTGTTCTATTTATCTGTGGTAAGATACCATGCATTAAAAGCATGGTTGGGAACTGTAGTGAGTGGATATTAATACCAATGGTTTAATACTATTATCTGCATGACAACTATGCTTAATTCAGTAAACATTCCTGACATTGTAAACATGGCCAGTATAGCTGTTAATACAAAGTAGGCAAATTGATTGACAAATAATATGTTTAGAGATACAGGGCTCTTAGAGACTATGGATCAGTTGTTTACTGATAACTGGCAGGACGCTCTGACTCGAATTCTACCAGTTCAGCTAAAGAACAAAAAGCCACTTTATGACTGCTGCTTGATGAAACAGTATTCTTGTTTTTCAGGGAATTTTTTAGACTCTGCTGCCAATTTAGGAGTATCACCTCTGTGCAAGAAAGCTGTGTCACAACTGGAAAATGATAATGCTGCTAAGACAGAGTTGTGTTTCTAAAGTTGAAACACCCAAAGCACTTCATGGCATTTGATGACTGCTTATGACAATTAAAAATCACTTTATTTATTAGGAAAGTAGACATTGAACATAAGAGTTAACCCTAATGGATTTTATTTTAGACTACCTATTGTTATCTCAGTGTATGTCAATATTACGTGCTTCAAAAGAATGGATAAGAAATGTTTATCAGTAGACAATGAAGGCAAATAAATTGTTTATGACAGTATAGGGAATACATTTCTTGGCAAGATTTTGAAGTGCAGTCAGGAGGGTCATTCTTGTGGCTGCTTTTGTTGACATTCATCATAACTGAACATCTAGATTGTGAAATATGTAGTGTTTTTTCACCAAGTGATTCTCTAGATACAGCATACTGTGTTTGCATTGGACTTTGATGGCACAGTCACAAAAGATAGGATGTTCAAATACTGCATATACCACTCCTGCTTCTATTTTCAGTGTTTCTTGAATTGCCCATTGCAATTTACAAATCACTACCAAGGTTTAATTTGTTTCTTTCCCTCTTAATTTTTCTGAGTATACTTGGATATATTTTTGTCAACATTCATGATCTCTGCTTATTTCTGACATTAAAGCCTAGAATCCTATTTTGAAAACAAATAACCAGAGCAAGTTTTTATATACATATATAGTAAAATAACACACAACATAAAAGAAGATTAATATTTCAGTTTTAGTTGATTTGCACATTCTTGGACAGTTTTTGCTGAATTATTGTCTTAATGCATTAATTTTACCACATCAAAAATCCAATGTCAGGCAGGGTAAAATCATGGAGTGGATATGATCAAGGAATATTGCTGTTGTGAGGATTACAGGAATATAGCGTGTTTCATAAAAATATTGCATTTTGTATCACCCCATTTTGCATGTTAATGTCTCATTAGTAGGGTAGGGAATTCCAGTTTTTACAAGGTCTATAAAAATCGCTGAACAATAGGCAGTGAAAGGAAGCCTGGAGAAGGAAAAGGCTCATCACTACCCAGACCCTCTATTTCAGCTATTTCAGCTATTATTTCAGCAATGCACCAGAACCTTTACCACTCGTCACCAAAAATAATAGTCTCAATGTGTGTAACCATTGCAGATAGTACAGCACATTTTATTTATTACTGAAGTTAATAATGGTATTGTATTTATAAGACTTACAAATGACATTTCCTTTATTTACTACAACTTCCATGGCTGTTTCACTCTACCCAGAGCTCACCCTGAGGAACCTGTTCATGATATTTATCTTTTTCATTTTAAGTAACCACTGCTTCTTCTCTTTCAGAACAGGCTGGCTTTGTTCAGCTGCTCAGTTGCTGAGCCCTGCATCGAGCAGTGGTAGCACAGACCTGCACAGCCTCCCACCATGCTTCATCCTTCTACATAAAAAAGTATGCAGACGTGTAACCAGATGCAAGATTTAGACTAGTTAGAGCACACATATTTTTATTCCTTGCATAGGTTCATCACTGGTTGAAAGTGGATGTAAAATAAAGGCTCTTCTGATTTGGCATAATCTCGTACCTACTTCACACTCATCAGTGTGAGTTCACAGCTGGTTCAGAGCAAAACAAATTCAGGCATTATCAGCACAGATACATTTTTACAGAACAAAGTATTGTCAGCATGCCACACTCTCCATATTTGATTAATGTGCACATTCAATACAAATCAGGACGGTCCTTCAAAGAGCTCAGTTCATGTAATTGAGGCCAAATTTTAGGAACTGCTGATTGGTGAGGTGATTTTGAAAATGTGGCACTATACACAGAGATCGGTGCCTTGCCGCTTTAATGCCATACAAGATGTCAGAGATCTTTTTGTGCAGATCTGTTGCTTGAAGATGCAGCCTTCAGATACACACAAATGAGGGGGGCATCATCATTGCTCCCAAATATGCTTTAATAACAAAAATGAATTATTGAAATGTCACAACAGTTATGTGAAGCAGATAATAACACACTAGACTGAAAGACTGGAAAACTTGAAGAACCCAACTGTGAAAGAATATATATATTTTACTCTTGATTTGCAGTCCAAAATGCAGAGGAGAAATATGAGGCGATCCATACAAACATTTAAGTGACATTGATGAAGTCCAAGAAAGTGCAACTCACAGGATAAGAAGCCAGAAGAAGGAAGCTGGATGTTCATGATAGGACTGGGAAACTATGCTAACGGAACAGATATGTAAGGGGTGTAAGTTACAAAACCAGAGGCTTATTTCATACACACTTCTCTTTTTGGCCTTGTGGTCTAGCCACAAGACCACAATCCTTCTCTCTATTTATTAAAAGTATTAGCATTTTAATCAAATTTACATAAAGTAAAAAGGTCAGAAATATAAAAATATAAACAGAAGAGAAAAATTTTAGGTGAAAATTTTGGGGACTGGATTCCAATCGAAATATTTGTGTATAAAAAGCTAGCTAGGAATTGATGAGATAGTTAATGTAATGAGTTGAAATAGATTTCGAACAGTAGATGAAGTCCATTTGGATTTCCTAACTCTAATATTACAGATACAACGGAGAGGAAGAAATATATCCTTAAATGAGTCTAAATGTAAATAAACCCTCACTTCCATTTGGCTAAATCAGAGAAGAAAGCACCTTTGTTCTACTACATTTCAAAGGGCATTAAAGAAGTTGGAGCTGCATGTATATGAAAACCCCACCCTCTTCATCGCTCTCAACATTGAAATCCATTATATTCTCTAAAAAGAGCTTGGCACTAAAATATCTGAAGATTAAAAGTATTTGGAGATGTTTAAATCATCAACCTTTACTGATATGTACTTCAAGAGAAATCACCTAACATTTAGATCAGATACCTACAATCCAATCTGAAAGAAAGCTATTAAAATTGCTCCTGCTCTCCTTTGTAAGTTTGCCAGTCTCACACGGTATGGTGCATCATGTTGGCATACAGCATGATGCTGCATAAACAACGAGACTGTATTGTACATCATCAGAAATATGTGAAAATTCATTTGGATCTGCCACCAGCTATCAATTTCGACAAGGAATGTATCTGCTCTGGCTTAATTAAAGAGGATGAAAGCAGGGCATACAGGTCAGCCTCCCCAGTGCTCTGTCACAGACATTTTCTCTATAAAACATTCCACTTCCCAGTTCAGTGTCATCAGCCGTATCTGATACAACACCAATAGTCACAGCTTGCAGATGCAGAGTGACTTAAAAAAAGATATTCAGATTTTGTTTTCCAGGTCAGCTGGAGGAATATACTCATCTTTCCCCTTACCCAATGTCAGAGATGGGGTTTTACTGACTTCAGTGTGGTACCTCCTCATTTAGAGTAATGCAAAAGAGACTAAACTCAAAGTTCTGGGAAAAATTCTTCTTTGACACTGAAACTTGGTGTCATTCCACTTTGTACCTAAGATATGGCCTTTTGTGTTTGATTTTAGTATATTTGTGTGGGGTAAATAAATATATATTTGTGCTTATATACTGTTTATATATATATATATGCTTATATACTGTTACATAAATAACATAAATACATATATTTATATACTGTTATACAGATCAGTATTATAACACTGTTCATAGAGAATCTTCCTTTGTCATTAAAAAGAAAAAAACATCTGTTTTCCTCTCCTTTCTTCATGCATTTATTTTTGAGGCTAATTTTTAATTTTTTTGTATATTTCCAAAAAGGCAAGGAAAATAGATTTTAAAAAATCCTTTAAATTTTCTTATGTCCTTAACTTCATACTGTTACCAGTGCAGCTGCATTTTACAAAGAAATTGCATTACTATCCGCCCACCCAGATAGTTTGTGACCTGTTCTTTTACTAGTCTAAAGGTGACTTTCATTTTCATGTTGACTTTACTCTGTGCCCATTTGGAGGTTCATTCAGTGAAATAAAATTGCTTTGTAATTATTTCTACTTAGAGAAATATGACAGCTAGAATTTTTATGTTAATTAATCTTTGTGGTTTTTTCATTATTGTGCGTCTGCCTATCATAAATTTCCTTGCAATCCAGTTTTAATACATTCTATAAATTATTGTGGTTTCTTCCAGGCCCATCATGCCTTGCAAATAGTTGACTTTGCACAGATTTCTGTTGTTTGCTGTAGTACCACCATATGTGTAATTCAGCAGGAATGGTTTGCATCTCTGAAAATACACAATTAGGAAGGTTACTCATCAGAAATGAGCCCATGGCCAGAGCGTAATCTTGTTATGAGTGTCTGTAAAAAAATTAAAATACATTTTAAAAAGCTAAAAAGTAATACCTAATCCATGGTATACTGGACTGAAGGGAACAAAGAAGGCATCACATTTCTTCTTGTTTTGCTGGCTCAGTGAAATTAGGAAGCCACTGTTTCCTCACCTGCATGCCCAGCTAAGGGCCGTCTGTTTCCTGTTTAAATGTAGTATCTCTTACATGGTTTTTCCAAAACCCCTCTTGCATTAATCAACACAATCCCGATAAACAGAAACACCAAATCTTGCTTATCTGTCTTACTCAAGAAAGCATTTTGGTAGTTGTGTCTACCACACTTTAGCTTTACTGCAATGCTTTGTTTACACCAACATCCACTTTTGTTCTCTGCATTTAAAAAATTTCTCATCTAGTTCTAGCCTGATTTTGCAAGCTTTCTGCAACAGCCTGAACTCCTAAAATAATTATATGTTGATTTTGTTCACTAATGGTTTTAATCTGGGTTTGGTGTCATGTGTTGGAGTTAAACATCTTCATGAACGTTATTATAAATTTAACACTGAGTTAAAGATAATAAGGTCAAATGTATCCTTGATACATTGCCTTTGATGAAGGTAACAAATAATGAACATGGCCTGGTCTCCTTATTATCATGGTTTAGATTTACAGGAAATCATTGGTGGATGGATACTCCTGGTAGGAAGAATCAATGAGCCAAATTGGTTGCTTGGATTGGGGTGAGATTTACACAGAGAAATAATACCTTTTATTATATCAAATAATTACAGTATTATGATGCCACCACAAAGAATGCAGGCACTATAAATATCAGGTGTCATCTTTAGATAATAGTATTTAATAAAGTACCATTATCATTGATATCAGAATACTTTTTTCATTTAATTTTAAATAAAAATGAAGATTAATGAATATATGCAAAAAGTAAGGAACAAAAGTAGCTTATAAAAATGACCGAGTAAAGTACTTAATTTCATAAATATATGCACATACACACAAAGAAAGGCTTTGAAGAACTTCATTAAGGTTTTCAGAATCAGCCACTCAAACGCTAGAAAATATGGCTTGAGCATCATTGATCTGGCTCATTTTTGCATTCATTCTGGTACAGCCCTGAACTGCATGGCTAACACCTAGCTGTGCACAAAGCCCTTTCTCACCCATCGTACCAGATGGACAACCCCCACTTCACGAGCTTTTGTTCTGTATTTGCTGTCTCCTCATTGCTCAGTGTATGCTGTGAGACTGTATTTATAACACGCTTTTCGTACCTTCCCCGAAGGCAGGTTATTTTGGGTTCCTCTGGGGTGCCCATTGGTAGCTGTAACAGCAGTGGGGAGAGCCATGCGACTGCTGCAGTGGCATAAGACGGAAATACAGCACCTGCAAGTGCATGCCATGCGGCACCTCCTACAAATCCTGCCCTGCCAGCAGCACATCTGAGTGTCTGACCAATTCATTTTCCTCAAAAAGTCTCATCATGTGGGCAATTACGGTGCTGTTATTATTTACAGGCTAAAGATAAAACAAATTTTGATGAAAATAGAAAGCTTGCTCTGATTGTCAACCAGCTATACCTAGGATCTGATTTTTTTGAATCCCTGGGAGAACACTGTGGCATCCCTGTACACATAAAAAACCTCTTTCATTTTGGTTAGACATAGTAGTTTACCATTTCCACAAGACAAACACGCCAGTCTGCAATCAGGACCCAGGAAATTAATATACTTACTGAAATCTTGTGAAAATTCTGGTTTAAGTAATGGTCCAGCATCACTCAATCCTGACACTTTATGCAATATATTTTGCTGTAGTCCAACCCTTTTCTCTGTTGTCTGAATCACAGAATCATAGAATCATAGAATGATAGAATCATAGAATGGTTTGTGTTGGAAGGGACCTTGCAGATCACTTTGTTCCAACCCATCCTCCTTGGGCAGGGGCACCTTCCACTAGGCCAGATTGCTCTAAGTCTCATCCAACCTTGCCTTGAACACTTCCAGGGCAGCCACAGCTCTTCTGGACAACTTGTTCCAGTGCCTCACCACCCTCACAGTTAAATATTTCTTCCTAATATCTAGTGTCATTTCATATCCATTCTGTACACAGATATCTGACCTTTCTTATAACTGGTCTGATGAGTCACTTGGTGCCATTTTTTCATCCTGAGGTCTGTGCTCAAGGCCCTGACACCTCTCATTTCAGCTGATCACATAAAAGGTTGCCTGTAGCCCCTTGTGGCTACAGGCACAAGCAAATTTACACTGGCCGTAGATTTGTAGGAAGAGACTTATTTCTACATCAGTCTTGCCCTCCTATCCCGGTGACTGTAAGACTCCAGTTGGAGAGCAGGCCATGGGAGAAAATAAGATTAGCTGGCCTGCTTCCCCACCTTGACCACCTTCACTGGCATGTATCACCACTTAAGTGGTCTGACCTTCAAAAGCAGATCCAACTGAGACGACAGGCAGCCTTATGCAGGCTGGCTTTACCTTGCTTGTGGCTGGATACAAAAGCCACTTAGTCCAAGCCATAATCCATGCCTTAGTGCAAAGAAAAGGTGACATTATCCACAGCAATGGTACCAGTATTTTTCAAAATGAGCAATACAGGACTTAATTACTGTTGCTGAAATTTTGTCACAGAATCCTGCCTAGATCAGACAGAAGGCATATAACATTATTTTATCCCAAACAGATGAAATTTGGCTAAGCTATAAGTCACTGAAATCAGCAGAGTGTCTGGTAAATGAGAGGATGCGTTTCCAGTCCCACTTATAATGTGCTGAAAAAACAGTGTGAACGCCAAACAAAAGATATTAAAGCTGGGTCAGAAGTGCATGGCTCAGGACAAGGAAGTTATTTCAGCTTGTGAGTTAAATAAGTAAGGATAATAAACAGAGACTGGCACAAAGGGTTAAAGCTTACACAGTTGTTTCGTCCTGAGTGTATTAAACAGAACTAATACTTTTAGTTGACTTAAGCGACTTACATTTCTATAAAATAAGGTAATTTCATAAGTTTATAGAAACAACAAAGAATGTAAATCAGGTTATCCAAAAGAAAAAAAACCAATCAAAATGAACATTTATGAAAGGAACAAGGATGCTGACAGAACATGGGGCTCAATTTTTAAAGAGAACTTAAAGATCGCAATGCCTCCTTTGGCACCTGAGCCCAGCATATGTGTAAGTACGGCTAGTAGCTAATGACATTGTGTCACCTTGTCTAATCCTGTAGGTACCTCAGATCCCTGACACCCTGAGAAAGCAAGAAACTCCTAAATCCAGAGAGACCAAAGCACCTAGGCTCACTGTCTGTGCTTTAAATAGTCACAGGTTAGTCTTCCTCTATTTACGCCACCAGTAGGACTGGATCTATCAGGCTTAGGTAACACAGAAAAAGAGGACGGGAGAGTGACTCTATCCACATTTTTACCTGAGAAGTGTGTGGCTTTTCTATTAATTTGGATTGTGAAATGTCCAGCTTTAAATCTTTCCTTCCTGTTGAGCCCTTAGATCACATCTTTTGGTTCCCCAGAGAATGCCCTTGGCTGTGAGGTGACCTGCAATGGAACCTCCTCTGTCTATCCCGTGGATCTGTATGACATAATGCAATATTTATTTGAGCTAG
Source organism: Melanocharis versteri (assembly GCA_013397845.1). Lineage (NCBI taxonomy): Eukaryota > Metazoa > Chordata > Aves > Passeriformes > Melanocharitidae > Melanocharis > Melanocharis versteri. Next base: position 1,861,682 of record VZTG01001350.1, on the reverse strand, counting down.
TGAATGGATAAAGGCAAGAAAATGACTTGGTGATTTTTTAGACACTTGAATGAGATGAATAGAAATAAAACCCTCTCCTTAAAAAGGTCATCATTCTGCTTTCATTAATGTGATTCTTCATGTCCACCCCTTCCTATTCACTGTGTAGGGACCCCCTGGGAACTGACCAAATCAGGACTGGGAACACCATTAGATGGCAGGATGCTTTAGCATGACAAAGTTCAACACAGCAGAAAATAAATCTCTCTGTTCACTTCCCCCTTGAGATGACTTCCTTCCTTGTTTCCCGTAGCTGGATATGTACTGTGCAGGAGAGGGGGCAGGGTGACTACCTGGTGTAAATCCTTCTCTCCACCAGCTGATATCTTTAATTAAAATTAACCTTTCAATAGTATATCTGAACTGACATATTCCTGACTTCACACTACCTGTCTCTCTTCTAGTCTTCTGGAGACAGACTGGCAGAGCTGCAATACATCATATTACCTAACAGAGTGTGCAACCTTCAACTTAAACAAGTCTTTGTATACAAGCCTCATATTAAGACCAAACCTGAAACCACAGATACTGGAAATTAAAACTGAGAAGTTTATTTGAATAACATTCCAATAATCTCTGCTTTTCTAGAATAATCAGCTCAAACAATGCCTGCCTCTAAAGTGCCTCCTGTGCCATGTTTTGGACCTGGAGCAGCCTTCCTTCTCATGCAGGCAAAAGACGTTAACTGTTGCATTTAAATTCTTTCTAAAGAGTCAGGAGAAGGCTGCTAACATGCATCAGAGCAGGCTCATCTTACAGCTTCACCTTATAGTTCTTCCCTTGAAATCAAGCTAACAAATTCAGAGTAAACCAAAAGAATGTAGGAAATGAGGTAAGCTCCAGTGCAAGCTCTCACTGCTTTCATGTACGTGGTGGTTCTCGTCCAACTCTAGTTTATACAACAGAATGTACAACACATTAGTTCCTGGGTTTTCACTTTCATAATTTCACAGTGGCCAAAGCACTGAAAAATACATCCATCAGCCAAACATTAGCTGCTTTGTTCTTCCCTCTATCTAGCTTTTTTCCTTTCATCCCTTCTTTCTCTTTTGACCTTCTCTTACTCGTTTCCAGTTCTTTGTCCCTCTTTCCAGTATTATAATGCCTTTCCGTTCTTACTAAACTTCAGTTCTACTTCCAGTCACTGTGGAACTTGTTTAGGTTTTCCTTCTTTTGTCATTTCTGTTTTTCTCTTTATAGCATGACCTCTCTTCCTTTTGCTGATCCATTAATTTCTCTGGTCAACCAACTACGTTACAACTTTCTCTTTGTAGAGATTCCATTATCATTCTCTTTTTTTCTGCTTTCCACCCTTCCCTCATTTTTTCTTCTTTCTCTTCAGAAGCATTTTCTTTGTCTTAGTACTGTCCCAATATTTCTTTTCTGACATTAATAGAGAAAGTTTTATCCATTGTCTTGCTTTCCCACAGGCTCAGTTCTCTCTCATCTCTCCTTTTTTGACTTCTAAGTACTTAGAAGCCACAAATATCCAAGTAGGAACTGGAGTAACTTAGTTTGACCAGTGTTGACCATACATAGGTGAGATAAATGAAGAGTACAACTGGACTGACCAGGAGCACGCAATTTGCTAACACAGAACTGCCCAAGAATAAAAGAAGCTCACCAGTTTTGAGCATCTCAGGAGCTCTCTAGTGCTGTCAGGAGCTTAAAGGGGCAATCTGAGGAATGGTGTAGAGATGGATGTGGAAAAGGCAGGGAAGATGAACTAGAGGAATATTAATTTTATATTATGTTTCTTTATGCCTTTCAAGTCATTAACATTTAGGGCCTGTCGATGCAGCTTGAGAGAGCCATTTATATTTATTGTTCAAAACTTCTCAAAATTGTGTTATGAAGAGCATTTTTGGCTCTGTCAGGGTTATTTCTAACATGGGAGAAAAGTTAATTCTTCCCAGAACCAAGTTATTATCATAATTTGCTAGCATATGTCTATCATAACTATGTTTTTTCTTGGAATCCTTCCAGCAGGTAATTTTGGGAGACCATTTAAGACAGCCTTTTCTCTCTGCTACATAATGGGAGCATGGGGATTTTGATTACTGTTACCCCCTTTTTAACTTTTCAGCTGTTATTTTAAAAAGCGAGGGTTGGGTTTTTCAGTCTTCTAATTCAGTTTTCAGAGTGCAAAATGAAGGTCTGGCACTCCAGGGTGTATGTTAGCTACAGGATAATGTTGGTGGCAGAGAAGTATACAAGGCAAGAAATGGCTTTTGTGGGTGATTAAATACTGAAGTGAAGCTGAGGTGTTTGATAACCACAGAAGCTATTTATTGTGTGTATACTCCAGTGCCATGAACATTATTCCTATTATACAACAAGACAAAAGAAGATTCAACAAACCATAACGAGAGAAGGATGAAGGGGTTTTTTGGTTGTTGCTTTTTTGTTTGATGGAAGTTTGAAAGTTCTAATTAATTCTCTGCTTTTCCTAACATTTCCTGTCACCTCGAAGAGTGGCAGGGGAGGGGATTAGGGTCAAAAGACAGAGATTGGCCTGCAAATGGTAGTAGTAGGGACTGAACTCTGAATAAACATTGTGAGTTATCACATGTTATCATCAGACAGCATTGCTCACTGTTTTGCTGGGACTCCAAGAAAGACCATGCTAATAGTATTCATAAAACGCATTTCTTTATGTTGTGACAAATAAGCTTAGGAAAAGAATCAAGTATTATCAAGTATAAAAAAGCCCAACAATGTGATATATTAAGAAGATAATGGTAATATGCATCTTCTACATGTTCTATTAATCCCCACAGTAGCAGTGAGAGCTCAGGAAATACTGCAAGATCAGGCTCAAAAATGCTACTTAGATTCTAAGCAGAAATTCTCTTTGCTTGTTCCCTGTTTGTTTCCTGCTCTTTCTATTGAGTATTTTGGTTTTTTTGGATGGCCCTCAGTGATCTCCATCAAGACTGTATTCTCAGAAGGACCTGAAAAATACAATGAGCTTTGAATAGAAAAAATCCATCATATGGGAAAACATACCTGTCTTACTTTCATTACTTAAGAGGTGTCAATTCCTCCTTAAATCACTTTAGTTGTTAAGAGCAGAAACAAAATGGTGGGGCTAAAATGACCAACTACCCTGTAGAAACCCTGAGCAGAGGAAATCAGTCACAGCCAACCCCACCACTGGTCCTTGTTTGCAAATGTTGCTCATTAAACAATTATGAGCAGACAATGTATTTGTGAAGTGCGAACTCTGTTTGCAAATGGCTTGCCCTAGATAAACAAAGCCTGCTTTGTCGAACCACGAGAAATATTTTAACCATCTGTAGTCACAACAACCCTGTGAGTAGCAGCTGTTTTTACACCACTTCAGAGGTGGGGAGTTCAGGAGAAAAATGTTTTACATCAATGGCAAAATGTGAATTAACTTTAAGCAGTGTTATTCATGCTATGATTTTCTTTGCATATTTCCTTACAGGAAATAATATAAATTCCACAGGAATGTTTGTTATTTTAATGAATTAACATTATATGACTTTTAAGGTTGACAACACTTGCTGTCTGCCCATAGACATTCCTTCAGACCAGACTATTTCTAAAAGTTTTTTTAAGTCATTAAAATAATATCTGAGCATATTGTTGAGTGCTTGCAGCTTTGAAAGGTGCTGAACTGTCATCACAAGCTCACCTAGCAGGGGAGATTAAGGGGGCACCTGCCAGCCACAGCACAGCAGCAGCACATGGTCCTGCTGCCCCCTCTGAGGTCCCTCCCTGCCTGTGCTGCACCGGATGATGGTGAAGGCAGGTTCCATAGCCCTCCGTCCCTTCCTGTTCATGCCCAGGAAACATTTCCTCAGTATCAATATGTTAGTTGTTGCCAGACAATTTTCCTCTCTTTTACTTATCACCATACGTGGCTTAACAGATCAGTGCCCTCTCCTGTGAGACTCAGTACCCTACCAAGCACATCTTCTTATTTGGATGATTGATTATTTTAAGTACCCTTGAAATGCGTGCCAGTTTTGTTCAAAAAGAAGGTAATTTCTTATTATTGCTTGTGTCTATGTTTTATATTATTTACAGCATCTCAACATTTATATCTGTTGTTGAATTGTATATTAACAAAATAAAAATGCGCTAATGGAAATTTATTTTAATGCCTAATATAGCCACACAAAACAACAGTATGGACTCAATGATTCTTGCCGTTGTTTTTCAGGTACAAATTTCCATATGAATTATGGGATAATATTTCTGCTCTGGAGTGGAATGTGAGTACAGCTTTCTTTGTGGTATTCAGTGCTAATGCGCATATTTAAATGACAAATAAAGTTCTACTTATTCTAAATTATCTTGAATGACTATAGGATATGAAAATGCACTTTTACATTCAGATGTATCATTTAGAAGAGGGCTTTCATTCTCCTATGATGTGACCTAATTTCAAAAAAATTGAGACTGGGAGTTGTGCTCTCTTTGTTTTACACAGCAGATGTTAATGCCATTATCTACTTAATTTGAAAGCTGCACTGATTTCCACTGTTTCTTCCTTTGAGTGTCATTGCTGTATAAAAAAATACTATCAAGTATAGCAAAGGTCATTTACAGTTACACCCAAAATGCTGGCCTGACCTTACAAGTAATAACCTACTTTTTTTTAAAGCATGTGAGTGTGGATGGCTGTAATGTGACTATTGCATAAGGTTGGGTGGCATAATAGAATAACAGAACTGGGATTGTCATCAGAAATAAACATCATTAGAAGATTCCTCATGGCCTTACTGTCCCCTGAGGTATGCACATTCTTGAAGGCAAACTGACATGGGGCAAAATAGTACTGGTCTGTATTTTTGCATACTATTTTATTTCAGTAGTTTCAAGATCAAACCTGCTCAGTTTACAGGTCTACTCCAAAATTAACTATGCTTGCCTCAGGTTTTAGAGATTTAACTGTATTGTGGTCTATGATCCATCAGTATCTCCTTTCCAAAACTTAAAAAAATCTTTGTTGATGCTACTTTAATTCTCAGCATTTTTAATCTCATAAAACTCCTCAAATTCTACTTCCATCCTTCTTCAAATGCAATGTATTGCAAAATGTATTAATGCTTCTTTTTCATATTTCATTTCAACAGCCTAAAAATTCAGTTGCCCATTATATGAACTGTGAAATCATACTTCTTTGGCATGTGGTCTTCCCAAGTATCAGAACCATCTAGTATTGGGCTTTATCAGTAATAAGTTAAGGAACCTGTAAGAAAAACGTGGGATGTGAACAGAATAGGTATTGATAATTCAAGGGGTGGCATTCTCTTCTCTAACTGCTACAGAGTCACTGGATCAGAATGCTAATGGAGGGCTGAGCTTTCAGTTAAAAGATTCTTAGGTATGTAATTTAAAATAATTTCCCTACACTTGTGTCAGTAGAAACTCCTCTAAACCTCTACACAAAAGTACCATAACTGTATGAACAAGAAAAGAATGAGACAGATCATTAAGCAAGTACAATAGACGGTGCAAATAGTGATTTGGAGAACCAATAAAATCTTCTGCAGCAGCATGATCTTGAAGACATTGGTTGCTGGATGAACTTATGGGCTGTGTCAGGTGGATGCTGAAAAATTTGTACTCTGTAATATAAGCCCTGCAGAGATGATATAGACCCTACATTATAAAAGGGCCTGGAGAGAGACCTGGACAAATCGGAGGGATGGGCGACTACCAGCTGTATGAAGTTTAACAAATACAAGTTCTGGATTCTACTCCTGGATGGGGCAACCTTGGATGTATGGACAGGCTGGGGAGTGAGGCTGGAGACCAGCATCATGGAAAGGGACCTGGGGACTGGTCAATGGAAAGTTGAGTATGTGTCAGCAGTGCCCTGGCAGCCAGGAGGGCCAAGTGTGTCCTGGGGTGCATCAGGCACAGCATCACCAGCCGGGCAAGGGAGAAGATTGTCCTGCTCTGCTCTGCACTGGGGCGGCCTCACCTCGAGTGCTGGGGGCAGCTTTGGGTGCCACAAAATAAGAAGAATATTAAAACATTAGAGCAGCCAAAGGGGGGCAACAAGATGGTGAAGTTATGAGGTGCGGCTGACGTCACCTGGCTTATTCAGCCGGAAGGAGACTGAGTCTTCTCAGTCCACAGATTCCTCATGAGTAAGATATTTACAAGCAGGTACTGATCTGTTCTTTCCGATGCCCAGTGACAGAATCTGAGGGAATGGACTGAAGTTGTGTCAGGGGAGGTTTAGGTTGGATATTAGAAAAAGGTTCTTCACCCAGAGGGTGGCTGGACACTGGAACAGCTCCCCAGGGAAGTGGTCACAGCACCAAGCCTGACAGAGTTCAAGAAGTGCTTGGACAATGCTCTTGGGCACATGGTGTGACTCTTGGGGCATGGTCCTGTGCAGGGCCAGGAGCTGGATTTGATGATCCCATGGGTGCCTTCCAGCTCAGGATATCCTATGACTATTTTGTTAGAGAATTACTATGCACTATGCAATGTAGCAAAGAGCTTACAAATACTGGAATAGAAGGAAGGCATGTCTGCTAAAGATTATCTGAAATTATTTTTGCCACGTAAACAGAATTTACAGTGATGTCAGAGCTAGAAGAAAAAAATTTGTTGTTAATTGAAGCAATTTCTGATACATGAAAGTTGCTTTTATTTTCTTACAGAATCATGTGGTGGGATTTCCTAGAATTGTTTACACTATAACTTGAAAGTTGCATAAATGCCAGCTAAATTTAAATAGAGGTGCAAGATGGCATTAGGAGAGGAGGAGATCATATGTTTTAATATACTTGGATTATATGATAAATAAAGGCAAAGAATGTCAGCTGCTTGTCTCTGAGCTGAAAACTGCATAACTCTACAGCAAAACACATCCCTTCATTTCTCATTTCCATTTATCATCATATTTCTCAATACCCCTACAATAATGCCTTGTTATGCCAAGTTCTTTTAGTGTAATAAAGATCAAACTTTACTTCTGTAATAAAGATCAAGATTACATCTGCAATTTTTTTTTTCCTATACACGCTCTTAGTTTTGGGATACATATAAGGAACTAAATATGGAAAATGCCTTCCAAGAATATAGCTATCATAAAAAAAATCCAAAATACACAAAGAAATTCATAGGTACCTAAGCCATGCAGTTAAGGCTGCTCTTAAGATAATTCCAAAGGTTTGAAAATGTTGTAATGAGAAAGCCTTTTCATTATAATGAGAAGTATTTTTATTCATTTTTCTAGAGAAAAATCTTACAATAGCCTTTAAAACATGGTCTTGAGAGAAAATTTTCCAGGAACAGCAAACCATAGAGCATCTTTACTGAACGGAAAATAGCACAGCTCATCTCTCAGCTGTGCAGTTACAGTCCCGAATCAAGACATTTTGGCAACCATACAGTATGCAAACAAACATAAACTTTGTAAACACATGATTAGGCAGGACCCTTCTGCAGGATCCCATATTTAGGATGGTCATAAGATACTCAAACAAAGAATTAATGCATTTGTATATACAATCCCCTTAGAGACAGATTATGAAATTTTCACAGATAAACCCTCCAAAAAGGATTCATGATGAAATGCTATCCATAGCATTAGAAGCATGTACCAAACCCATTCTTAGCAAACATTCCAGTATATCAGTCTCAAATAGAGCCACCCTTAGTCTCCATAATACATGTCTACTCTTTCAGATAGTAGACTTCCCCCTATCTCACAGATGAAAATGAAGAAAAGGTAGAAGAGGTCCTAGTGATGTTGTCTCTATATTAGCACACTACCCTTATCAAGTTAAAGACTAGAAATTTAAAGTGTGCAGAAAAGACCTGTAATCAGAAAAAAAAACCCATAGGATTAGGGCCAGAATTTTGAATGCGATTTAGAAAAATAATATATTCATTTAAATTAAATACTTCATTGTTTCTTTTTCTTAAATCTATTTTGCCATAAAGTAGGCTTTTGTTTCAAATTTAAATCAAATTTAGTATCAGTACAAAATGTACATGGGTGGAACTGTGTCATAACAAAATACTCCAAGTGTAAGTTAAAGAAAAAATTCATTACACTTGAAAATAAAATAAAAATGTTTGAAGTAAGAAAAAAATAGTTCAGATTGACTGAAGTGAATTTTCAGTTTTCTTTAATTACATCCAAAGCTAAAAGAAAAATCACAAACTTGTACGGTTCTGTAGAAAAGGAAAAATCACAAAAAATTACTATTTTGTTAACAGAAGGGTTAATTTTATTATGAGGGTGAAGCTAAATAACACCTAACAAAATCACTGTGCTGTTTAAAACAAATGAATTAAACTGTCCTTTTATGCTACCTATAAAATGTTACTGGACATGGGTGTTTTTTCCTCTCATGACAGTACAAAACAACAGACGTTCAGGCAAGCCATACTCAAGGATTCTTATGAAACAAATAATAAAATCCCTAGTCCTTTGTGATGAGATATCACTTGTTAGTGATGCAATTATTCAAAAGGAATTAGGAGACGAAAAGAAACATCACGTTGCTTGATACCATGTACCAGTCTGTGGAATTATGGAACAGCAGACACCTCTCAGTCTAGTCTTAATATGTCACTTGCTTAATTCAGAAGCTCTGTGTGCCAAGCATTTACTGCAATTGAGTGAAGAATCATTACATCCCTGGCAATACCATGTAGAGTTCAGTAAACAAATGTTACTTTGAAGACAAAATACATTTGGTGTCACTTAATTCATATTCAGATAACTTGAAATAGAATTATAGTGGGACAGTCCTGAAAGAAGTAGCCTGGATCACTTACTCACATTCACTACAATCATAGATTATATGACTTTATTTCTTTTAGTCCAGCCTTTACCAGATTCATTGCACTAAGCAGATATAACATAAAGGATCACGTTTATCATACATTGTCAGGGTCAATCAACTTAAAGTAAATTTCTGTAATATGCTCATATGGAGAAAAACAAATGGCTGTTGTTGAAGTTTCAGGAAGAAGCAAATTTAAATAAAATTCAGTGTTTGCAGAGGCAGGAATGGTAGCACATATTCAAGAGAAAATAAGGAAACCCACTTCTGTTGTTTTTTTTTACCCAATACCTTAAGACAGATGCTGAAATATTATAGGCTAGATCTGTTTGGAGGGTAAAAATGACAGAGGCAGATTTGGTTTTAATGCTATTCTGTGTATTTTTTGAAAAGAAATTTTAAATGACTGAGGCACTAGGGGAAGCAATTTCTGAGGTCTTTCCAGCCGATGCTCTTCTCAGAAAGCCTTTTCTCTTGGCTTTCCCGTACGGCCATGCTTCAAGTATTTCTATGGGTGTCCTTGCCTCCTCACTGCCTGCTGCTCCCATCAGCAGCATCTCCCCAACAGGCCTTGGTGCCCCCCCTCCCAGGCTCACAGACATCTGTTTTCCCACATCCTCCAGGTACATCACTCTCTTCCTTCTGCCTGTGACCCATGGGTTTGACAATTGTCTATTTGTTGTTCTTAAGAAGGGCTCAGGAGACCAACTGACCTAGCTTAATTAGTTTATTGATTAGTACCATAAAGTCCATAACCAATTAGTGAGAGTAAAGTTATTAATGTCCAATTCTGCAATAGTTTATTGTGGGAATGCAGCCATGCAGCAGAACAAAGCAAACACAAGATACAGCTCATCATAGCCCTATGTACATCCCACTTCTTCCCCAGCTCACATGAGAAAACCTTCCATTGTGTGCACTTCTGTCCCCATTTTCCCTAACACAGACAGGAGAATATCACATTGTGGGTTTATTCTGTCTTGCTACTGTTACAAAAGCCAAAACTGACCTAGCCCCTAGTAGAGAGACTACAGCATTTCAGCTGTTAAAAAGAATGACTGCTGTGAAATGGAGTGTAGCATGAATGCAAAACATTTTGAGGATGTAAAACAGAGTAACAAGACCTTGGATAACAGGGCGATAGATCCTATTAAATATCCTTCTGAATGAGATTGACTTATATCTCTCATAAAAATTAGTTTTCTATACTGTGAAATTCATAGTCATACACTAATGCTTTACTGGGAAATTAAGCATGGTGTTTTACAATTAGTAGCTGAAGTTAAAGAAGGAATTACAGGATACAGCCAGGATGCAGTGATCAGCATTTGTGCTCTGATAGCAAGCAGGCTGTTCTTTCCCTATATACAGGGAGAAAAGCTCTATGCTGTAAATGTTATATTGTTATATGTTTTGAGGTGTTGTGTTTGGGTCATTAGGCACATCTACATAAAGGAAATTTTTATTCCTTTAATATGACTGCAAGTAGCTGGAGGTATCAACATGTTGTATAATTAAAGGACTATGTTAAACAGGACAAACTAACACGATTGCTTCTAACAAAATCCAGCAGGAGCAAGAGAATCTCATCTGCATTGGAACATGATTGATTATGATTAGGATCTGTAAGGCACATCATTAAATACAGTCCTCAGTTTACAATGGTAGAGAGACTTCTTGTTCTGTTTCCAGGAACCAGCTTATTCTGTCTGTTTGTTACAGTTTTTCTCGCAAGACTTTTTTGATTATTACCTTTTATAAGGATTACACTGTGACATTCAGTTTAAGGAAATACAATAATTTCTTTCTATTCCTACTTTGCAACTTTATTGGGATTTGATTATGAATGTTTTCATAGTAGCATCATATTTTACAGCATACCTCGTTGCTAAGAGGTAAGCAAAACTACTGCAGCATTATATTAGCAAGGACTTTGTTCTCACCAAAACAGAGGCAGAAGGGGTACTGCATTTGAAAGGGCTGCAGCAACACTCTTAGAGCTGCAAACAGATACATTGAAATTAGCTTGTTGAAAATAAGTTAATTATCCACTTTCATTGAAGAAAATTGATTCACAGAGGAAAGGCAGTGTGGGGGGTTCATTACTGCAGTATTTCTTGCATGAGTTCATTGATGCCTTGCTCTCATGTCGTGAGTTGAAGTCTCAGCCTGAGATGCTAATTCATGATGGTACTGCAGTGCAGCTCATTTCTGAATATATGTTGTAATACTGTGCTAATGGTTCCTTTTTTCTCATGATGGAGTGGTTGTGTTCTGGAGAAGTGTATAAAAACCTGGTCATAAGTGGCCGATATAATTCCTAGCTTGGATTATTCAGTGACATACAGAGAACGTGAAAAAGCTGGTACATTTTGCTGTATTTTTCCAGAAAATGAGTTTGCATCTTGTGTAAAACCCCTGAGGAATCATTAAACAGAGAAGGATGAAATAGTAAACTCTGATAAAGGAATAAATAGCAAAAATACTTCTGGAAATCAGATGTTTGACCCTTCGCAAACAGAGGAGAACAATTTGTCAGTGGAACCAATGCTCCTCTTCTGTCTGTGCAATTGCTTGTTGGAATGGAAATTTATTATAAAAGTGGTAGAACTGCTTTTTCCCCCCTTTTTTCTGAGGTCTTCCTAGAAATTTGCAGGTGATGAGAGAAGCCTTCATTCTAATAAAAGAATAGGCCAGCTTACTGATTGGAGAAAATTACATGAAGTTTTTTAATCAAAGTCTCTGTGGTCTGCTGTCTGATTTTCTAGGCCAGATGTCAAATGTTTTTCACTGATGTCGATGTTGAAGTAATCACTAAGCCAATTCCAAGAATGAGTAAGTGAGACTGTAATAACATTTCATTTCAGTATTACATAAGCTTTTTTTTCCCAGCTATGAACAAAGTAACAGGACCCCTCTGATTCAATATAATTACACAAACTATTACTTTGAAATTTGTGAGACAGTTTTATGTGTGGGCAATTGCTCTATACATATATATGGGAGGTTTCAGTACAAAATGCAAAAACACATTTACAAAGTTTTATATTTTTAAACATTTACATTTAATTTAAAACATAATTACATTTTTCATATTTAATCTATTTTATTAAGTTTATCTTTGTGGCTACAGTATTAACCAGTAATTTGAAAGGCAAGAATTTTCTAGAAAAAAGGCTTTGCAATTTGAAAATGGGGAGAGAAAGAACTAGCTGGCTCAATGGATGACATACCTTAGTGAGTGAATCTCAGCTGAGTATTGTGTGACTGTGGCATCGGATTAAATATTTTACAGTTTTTATGTGAAATATAATCAAAGTTACTCATAGTGATGTAGAGAATTAGCCTAGTAGAACTAAATCAGAACTTAAGGAACAAATTGTCTATAGCTGTTTCAAGAGGAAAGTGGTGATTTAACGAAAAAAATATTTTTCATTGTAAATAGAGAAAAAAGCAAATCTAACTAATATGAAACTATATACAATGCTCAGAGTAATCTTACTCTATGGGTAAATAAATAAATTAATGGGTAAATTAATATGGGTAATTATTAATACAAAGGTACTCAGGTGGCACATTGACCCTTAGTAGAAACTAATAAAATGTTAACATTACCTCTTTCACCACAATTCGTATCTTTATTGAAAAGGTATTTCAATTACATATCTTCTGCTTTATCCACTGAATATTTGCTGAGCAGCTATCCATTTTTCTGTTCCTTCATTGGTGAAGAGCTGCCTCGTTTCTTAGAGAGAATTTCACATTCCTTTGTGAGCTTTGTTACGGTGCTTGCTACCACAGTTCCATAAGCAGTGACGACATCATGAGGTTTTCAGACTGCTTTTCTGAGAAGAAGCATTATCTATGCCCATTTTGCAGAAGGAGAATATTTGCAGAAGGCATGGAAAGATTGACACAAACATGTGTTACTGTTTTCTGGTACCCATCCAGGATTGTTTATCAGCACCCTTCACCTCAGAGCACACTTTGTTCAAAGCTCAGCTTGCCGCCTACATGCACTTTGGATGTTATTTGCAATGCCTGTAATGTCAGCTCATGCCTCCTGTATGTAAAGCATGCGTACACACAGAGTATGTGTAGAAACCAAGGTCTCGTGGGACAGACAGAGTCCAGCTCCTCTTGCTGGGCCCACAGGACAGACAGGACTCCTAAGCCTGCAGCCCAGGCACTGCTGCTGCCTCCAGCTGTAAAACTGCACCTCTCAAGGGCCTGTGATCTGATCCAAATTAATTTGCCAATTAATTGAGGCAAGACAGAAGGACTCATTTCAAGGATGGGGGCACTAGATCTGTTAAGGAAAGGTCACTAGAACAATTTAATGGGGCTTGAGAGCCCTTGAAGAGATACCATGTGCTTTTTCTGAGATACAGCGGAATCCCTTTTGGCTCATATTTCCTAAGTTTATTCCGTCTGAGAGCTACACAACAGGAAAATGTACATTTCAAAACCCAAGTTTAAAGTCTGAGAAATATGTCAGACAGTGAAGACAGAATCTTAAAATGGGAAGCATCATACAAGATTCAAAACAAGAAGTACTACCAACCCTATCCCCAGTAACAGGCAGAATATAAACAAGTTGGAGAAATATTGCAACAGCATAAACCCCTTAAAAATATAAGAGCTTTCAGCTTAGTCATAGTGATCCCCAGGGACAATTCTCTGTCCTGCAATTCTGACTTAGTCTACCAAGTACCTCAGAGGACACTGAATGCAAGATTGAATATACAGTGAATAAATAGATTAGTTAGAAAAGTTAACATTCCATTCGTAAGCTCAGACATGATCTTCTACTACAGACCTATGCCATAATATAAAATTTTTACCATGAAGTGAGCACTTTGTGATTAAGACACAGGCTGAGCAGCTCCGGCATTCAGTGATACCTTCCCGCTCTATCAAGCAAAACAATTTTCATGTGCTACCTATACAGCAAGGACCAAAAAATCTGCAGTGATTGAGATAGTCCACTGCCACTTTGATAGTGTAATGCTGAATTAAATTAAAAACTTGGAGACACATATGACTAGATGTTATTGCATAAAACAACAGTTCTCCAGAACTGCTTCTTGCAAAAGATTTGCATGTGCAGAGCAGTCTTTGCACACTCAGGTGTTGGTATACAGACATCATAAATGTTTGCTTACAGCTTGGGCCCTAAATGAAAATTATAATAACCAAGACTACTCTTTCAGATTGGAAAAAAATGGCAAAATTAGTATCACAGCTAAAACTGTTGAGGATAATAAGATTACATTCCAGGATATGGGTCTGATTCCACTTACATGTACTTCATGGCAAAGAACCTGTTCCCTTTAAGGTTAAGAAAAAGTGGCACATTGAGTTGTCTAGCATTGTCAAAGACAAGCTCCCTAAGCAAAACCTCTTGAAAATCATATCTAGTACAACTCCTCAGACCATGCAAAAAATCCCTCCAATAAATAATGAATAATTTTCATTATTTATCAATTTTTCAATATTTTTGTCTCTCCCCCTGCTTACTGAAAATAGTTTATTTTCTTTTAATCTGTGTTTGAAATTGTTCACTCAATTTTTTGTGAATTTTTGTTTCTCCATAATTTCTTATTTCAGCTGTTTTCTTAGCTACAATGGGTCACTGGAGACTCATATAATTGTTTCTTACTCTCTAGTTGGATGTGTGAAATTGTAGATACAGCGCCTCTGATGTGAAAGCTCCTGGAAAATAAATACCTGCAATTGTTGAGCATGCAACATTAAAATATGTTTTATGAGATGTTCATGGCAATAAAAAGACACTTCCAGAAAGTATACGGGAAGAAAAACCCTGGTATGAAAACATCCCCAAATCATTTTTTATTTTGTGTAAGTATTTATGGAAATAGTATTTGCTGTAGTGGGCTAGAACTCACACAAACAATATTTTTCCTACTCTTCAGGGAACCAGAGAAATAACACATAAGTAAATCATTCAAAAGATGTATTTTTGTTAAAATATTACCGTTTCAATATTTTGAAGACAGGTATTGGTCAAAACCTAATTATCATGACACAGTCAAACATGTCAAAACTCACACTGGTGAATGCAGGCTGAACATTTGAAATAGCACCAATAAAAAGCTAGGCATAGCCTTGTATTTAACATCCCCAAAATATGGCTTTCGAAGTCTTACATGCGCTTTGGAAGCAGAACATTTTGCCTGATTCTTGGTAAGAAAGACTCTAAATACTACTCCAAACACATTCTTAACAAGGTTTCTCAGCCAGAAAAATAAAGCTACTATTGGGAGGTCACCAAAAGGAGGAGGATGACAGAACAGGGAACTCATGCTCTGTGTACTGGCTCTGACCACTGTGATGCTTCTTCCATCTGCTCTGCTTTCTCCCCTCTCCTATCTCTGTAACATAAACAGCAGGACCCTGGCTCTTCTGAGTGTGGACTATGGCAACTTTCCCAAATGAGACTGCAGATCTTCCCAATGTTCTGTGAACAGAGCAACAGCACGAGTTTAGTAACTACCGCTGGAAGATGGAAAAGTAAAAAGCTCACTGAAGGAAGCTGAGACTGAAGAGGAGGAATTTCCATAGGGAAAGCATGAAGAAAAATATCATTAGCCTATTAGAGGATGAGGATGGTCACCTCACAAACAGGAAGAGCTGAGGCAAAGGTGTTCAACACATTCTCTGCCTCTGTTTTCAACATGGAGAATGGACCAAGGAGATCTGAGTGCCCTGGGCTGGAGGACCATGTCTGCGAGAATGATCAACTCCCAGTCTACCCAAAATAGTGCAGGATCTGCTTACCAGCTGGATCCCTACAAATCTATGGGGTGTCATGGAATTCCTCCAGGAATCCTCAAGGAGCTAGCTGATGTCATTGCAAAATCAAATTCCTCCAGATAACCGGAAACCTCATGAATCACTGGTCCACTGCCCATTTTGAGAAGGATACAGGGCTGTCTGGCTAGCCTGTTTGAGAGGGCTTGGATGTAAAACATGAATGTTTCTAAGTATCAAGACTTTTGTGAATGGGAAAACTGTGTTCATCCCAAAGGCTGCCAGAATGTGGGTGGGAGAAAGAAATCTGTTTTAAAAAAAAAGATGTATTTCTGAGAGATAGAAGAAGAAGTTTGGTCTCAATGAGATGTAAAAGCAAGACAACAGTGGAAAAAAATTGATGATGATCATCAAGGTGTTAGAACAAAGGAAGAGAATGGTTTCTTGTTGCATTTTATAGCAACCAATCTTAAGGACAGTCAAAATGGTAGATGCACACTCATAAAGATATATTCTATATATTGAAGCTATAAGTGTGAATTGCAGGTAGTTTTAACCAAGAAGAGGGCTAAAGGAAAAATATCATTCTCCAGCAGAAACTTATAAAACCTAACAGTTTGAAAGGAGAAAGCTAGCAAGTCTTTGATAATGAAATAAGATGAATAAAATGAGGTATTAGCTTTTGGAAAGGGATGAAGTTAGGGACAGTCTTGCCCTGCACTTTGTATTGAGCAATAACATCTGTTTGCTGAAGTGATCCACACATAGCATTGAGCTTTGCTATTTCCTTTTATTCAGACTGATGATTTTACTAACGCATTTTCCCCTCGGGTATATTTTCCAAAGTGACTCCTCCCTAACTCCTGATACACAGGCCTTTCTATTGCCAGCAAATGAGGTCATGACTCACCGTCTTGGGTGACTGGACAACACATTCTTACTGGGACTGCCACAAAGCTGTGCTACTGTCACCCTTCAGACCACTGCTGGCAACACGTTTAACCATGTCTATACCAGAGGCACAGCTGCCAGTTGATTACTGCTGTTTTTGTGAGCTCTTTATGTGTCATTGTGTTACAAGCAGGCTCATTTCACAGAGCATGCATCCCATCAGAAAGGCACCTTTGCTTACACGAGCTGCAAAACTCATTTTACACAGCCTGTTTTAGTCCATCACAGCAGTATTGTGTACTTTGCATTAAGTAAAGGACATGCTATTCTGGTTTCTTTGAAGATGTTGTGAAAGGTGGGCTAGCAGTACAATCCTGATCATGGTCCCACCTTTTCCTCAGTGTGAGTAATCAAAGCAATTCTACTAATCCCTTCACAGAGATGAGAGAGGCTTAGCTGTGTTCACGACAATGGCTTGCTGTTTTTCAACTGGGGCTTTATTCATAAAATGGTGTCTGAGGTAAAAGGACACTTTGGAAGTGCAGCCTTGAAAATTTGGCACCTCAGTGAATTTAATATCTTTGCACTGTCCTGAAATATAATTTCATTAAGAGCTGAATCTTTTTGGTCATATCCAAAAGCCACAGAGACTCTGCAGGTTTCTCAGTGGAATTCAGTGCCTCATGATTTCAGGCAAAGACTGATTTAGGATTTGGATTTTCTTATGGACGTTTCCAGGAATGATTGATAAGATGGCGGCAAACAACAAACACCTTGTTATTAGGAATGTTCCAGGGGAGATATTATAATTCTATAAAATCTTATTGACTCCTGGGATAAATAATAGTCAGTCTTCCAACACAAATCATGGTTAATGGCAAGTTCACCACGAGTCAGCAGTGCCCTGGCAGCCAGGAGGGCCAACCTTGTCCTGAGGGGGGCATCAGGCCCAGCATCGCCAGCCGGGCAAGGGAGAGGATTGTGCCACTCTGCTCTGCACTGGGGTGGTCTCCCCTCGAGTGCTGGAGGCAGTTTTGGACACTGCAATATAAGATATTAAACTATTAGAGAGTGTCCAAGGGAGGGCAACAAAGATGGTGAAGGGCCTTGAGGGGAAGCCATCGGAGGAGTGGCTGAGGTCACTTGGTCTGTTCAGCCTGGAGAAGAGGAGACTGAGGGGAGACATCATCACAGTCTACGAATTCCTCATGAAGGGAAGAGGAGGGGCAGACACTGATCACTTCTCTGTGGTGACCAGTGACAAGACCCAAAAGAATGGCTTGAAATTGTGTTAGGAGAGGTTTAGGTTGGATATTAGACAAAGGTTCTTCCCCCAGAATGTGACTGGGCACTGGAACAGCTCCCCAGGGAAGTGGTCACAGCACAAAGCCCGACAGAGTTCAAGCAGCATTTGGGAAATACACTCAGGCACGTAGTGTGGCTCTTGGGCATGGTCCTGTGAAGGGCCAGGAATTAGACTTGATGATCCTTGTGGTTCCCTTCCTACCCAGCATATTCTGTGATTCTGTGATTTTAAACCTGAGCTGATATCTCTGTAGAAGTCTACCAGTATATTAAAAACTAGTTACTGCTTCAAACCACCAAATATGATACACATAATACTGGTAGAGAAAAAGGATTTCTGATGTTTTAAAACTGCTAAAACTTTAGTTTGACTGGCTTGACCTGTATTTGAGAGATGAACAGTGCAGAGGAGTTAATTTTCTCCTCTTATAGTTTCTTAATCACTGCCCAGGACATGTCCCAGTATTGACGACAACTGCAAGCCCCAAAAGATGGCTTTTACAAGGGAGTACAGGACAAACAGCCCTGCAGCCAATTGCTCCTAACTCTCAGAACAGTGAAGATGGCTTCACTCCAAAATTATCACAACAGAGACCACACAGATGGGAAGATAAAAGTTCCCTGGGTAAGCTGCTAACAATGCAGACCATTTTGCTCCGCAGCGCTGGGATGCAGAGGTAAGCCACCTGTGTTCTCATGACGTCACTGGAATAAAGGCCAGGGGCCGATTACTTGATGGGTGCTCTTTTATTATCATATATCAGCTGTCACCTGCAATTTCATGTCTCAGGCAGTAAGAGAGAATCCATCTGTCATCTTCCAGTGAATCTCAGTGAAATTTCTTTTCTTTTGAAACTGAGACTATTAGACTGGGGAAGCAGATACAAGATAGGCCAGATGTTAAAAAATAATTCCAGAAGCCTTAAGAAATTTTTAAAAAAGGGTTTTGTTGGAATGGAATTGATTTACTGCCACATTTACTTCATGAACAGAGACTGTATTTTATTCTGTATGATGCAACTAAACAATAGATATGCCTGCATTTATTCTGCTCGTCACATAAGGTCTCCAAAGGGTCTAAATAATTTGTAACTCTTTTAAAATTAATAGCTGAACATGCCAGTGTAAAATTGGCAGGTGAAGATAAAAAAGTTCCCTCGATATTTCATACTTTGAAATTCCAGCTTTTCTTCTGTATTGGAAGACTTTCTGGTGTCACTACTCAAATCCCAGCACAGCTTTGTGGGACACAGGTCTCCTGTACTTATTTTCTCATGGATGCAGCAGGCTCCTAGACGCAGCACCACGCCTATCCTGTGAGCCACTGCATCTCTTACTAAACCTTTGTAGCATCCACAGGAAATCAGAGTGAAAGCCTTTCTCATCTGCTCCATGTCATGCCCTGCTAGTGAAGGAAAAGTTATGATCAGCTCTTCTCTCACGTCAAACAATTTTCAAGGCTTAGAAGAGTGTGTCCAAGGTGGACCAGGTGCCTCTGCTGCCATCTTTTCCTGTGTGATGGCAGGAGTATTGTTAAGAGAAGTAATAGTACAAATTTCTGTGAATGCTTTCAGCATGATACTTAGTGATATATAAAAAAAATAACTAGTTAAGCCCAAATATTTTTGGCGTGTTTTTATTTTTATTGCAGTATATTGCACCAGGGCATTTTTTGGTGCAGTTATGATTGATACTATAAATTTCAACAGCTGCAAATTATTGGGAAAACTATATGATACTATCCAAGATGCTGACTTACACTAATAAAAGGTGGCAAAACTAATGTTGTATTATGTGGCTGAAATTAGCTTTGTTATTTTAAAGGATATTTTACATTAATCTTTGAGTCCCATGCTCTTCCTTAATTTTAGTTATAAAATAATGTTTTGCAAAGGTTGAATTTAACTTTTATTTTGGCTATATATGCACAGAGCCTTAATGCAAGAAATTAAAATAAATCAGGGTTCAAACCTCACATTCACATTTATGGCTAAGTTTAGCCTCACCTTAAGAGATTAAAAAGGGAAAGCTGAAGATGAGCTGATTAGTGTATCATCTAGGTTTTGCTGTCAAAAAAAAGTTGGGCTGGAACTTTTAACACTACACACAAAAAGGAGCAATAAAAGAATACAGAGTAATATTTTCCCACAATTCATTTTTCACTCTTTTGTACCAGCTTTTCTTGTCTCTAAATTTGAATGTCATTGTGTAAATTGTGTACAGTGTATATATTATGCACATTTTTAAGCTAAAAAACATTTTCAACCTGGCCCCTCACTGCCTTTATGAGATGTAACCAGCTGCACCAGCCTAATTCATAGAGGGAGTGTGTGTGTGGAACCACAGGTTGCATGCACTATTGCAACTATGCGACTAGAAATCTTAGCTCCTTCAGGGGAAATGATATATATGACCTGGACTTTTTGTTCAACCAGAAGAGTCAGTTCAGTAGTCCCTTCTAACACCCTGGGCAGTTTCTCTGCTGAGTCATCCAAACCCTTCAACAACAGAGAGAAGTTTGGATTGTGTGACTCTGCTTCACAAAAGCTCTGTCCACACAGCCGAAATGATCTCTTAGGAATCGGAACAAATTAATAAAATTAGTGTTAGCAAGTCATTATCCCTTATTTCTGAATGGACTCAAATATGAAATTTAATAGTATTATCACATTATTAATTAGTTACTGTATAGAGTCTGCCATTCATATCAGAGCAGAAAAAAGTTATTAGACATGATGCCTATTTAAATGTAAGGTTTTGAAGAAGTCCTGGTAGATTGCAAACTAGCATCTGTCTTCCACACTGAGCAAATTGATGGAATGCTATAGTAAAGAATCGTCACATGTTATTATGAAGATATTCTTAAGACTAAGACACTTGCATTTTAAGATATCATTACAGTAATTATTATTATTAGATAAAATTTTAATATTAAATTTGCAGAGAGAAATAATGTCTCACTGACTTACATGAAAGTTCTTTTGTGGAGTCAGTGAACATAGATAGATAAAAGTGACCAAATTCTCTTAGCATACCTTGAACACTAAAAAAAACCCTTCCAACAAAGGATTATAAAAATCTGGACTCTCATGGTTCCAAGTCATCTAAAAGTAGAAGAAATGAATGGTTATCTTTTAGAGTGTAAAGGAGTTAACAGAGGAGTTCCTTACAAATCAGTGCAGTGACTCTGTTATTTAACAGATTTATCAATACAGTGGAAGAGTGTTTGGTACAGAAATCATGGTCTAAAATTATTCAGATTACTTAAAATGAAAGCTGAGAAGACTTGTGGAGGATGTCACAACACTGTGAATGAGAAATAAAACGGCAGATGAAATTCATACTGATGAACACAAGGTTATGTAAATAAGAAAAAAAATTATAGGCTATAAACTAGCCATTGCAATTCAAGAAAAAAGATTCTGGAGTTATAAAAATTATACGAAAACATCATTTCTTTAGTAATAACCAAAAAGGAAAATAAATATTAAATATTATTAGGAAACAAATAAAGAGCAAAGCAAAAAATATAGTGCCATTGCACAGACACACAGAATTCTTACATATTAAACAACGAGTAATTTGGAAATCATAATAAAATGAAATAAAAATGTAATAAAATAAACAGTGAGTTATTTAACCTGAAAAATTATATAGTAGAACTAGAAAAAGTAGAGACAAGTGGAAAAAAGTACAAACCAACTTTTTATGAGAAAAGACTAAATAGAAAATTACTTTCCATATTGTGAAAGGAATGAATGTAGGGAAACATAAATTAATGTCCATAAAGTCATGAAAGACATGTAGAAAGTGAAAGGAGAATATTTATTCACTATTCATGTAGCAGAAAAACTTTTATCAATTAAAATTCATGCCAACTTTACACAGAAGGAATTCTTTACACAGTTCACACAGTCAGCTCTACAGTTTGGGTGAACCCAGGATGTAGTGGAAGCCTAATGTATCAGTCTGCTAAAAAAAGCAATTAGGCACATTTTCTGATGAGAACATTCTACTAGAATTGTCAGGCTTAAGGAAGTAGATTCCTCTTCCAGCTCAGAAATTCCTCAAGACTTACATTGCTGGACGAAGGTTATAACAAGTGAAGATTTGCCTTGTTTTCACAGTGGACTCCTTTGAAAAGTGGACTCCTTTTATCAAGTGTCCACGATCTTCGTAGACAGTCAAACCAAGATTGCACCAGATGCTTTTCTTCTGAGAAATACTGCTGGTGTTGTGAATTTCTAAGGTTTTACTGTTTCTGATAAAAATGAGTATTTAATCAAATTTATAAAAAATAATTCAGAATTTGATGAATATTAATTTTTCCAAAAATTGTGGGTTTGCGTGTGTGCAATTTTCATTGGCTTCACTGTTATTAATCCTGTTTTTCCCAGTTCTGACCACTGCCACTTTTACACACAGGCATTTGAAACACCTCTTTTTTCATGGTTCTGCCTGGAATTGGTGTGACACAAACCAGCTTGAACTCCCTGCTGAGCAGAAATGTTAATGGGAGAAATAATAACCCAAGGTTGTGGGTTGAATCTCTGTATGGGCCATTTACTTAAGAGTTGGACTTGACGGTCCTTGTGAGCTCTTTCCAACACAGAATATTCTGTGAATCTGTGAATTTGGATGTTGTGTCACTTTCAGCTGTGGATCTAACAAGGTATTGTGGTTTGACACCAGCCAAAAGCCAGGCATCCACGAGAGTCACTCACTCACCCTCCCTGCTACAGCTGGGCAGCAGAGAGGGAAAGGAAAAAAAAAATAATGAAGGGTTCATGAGTGAGATAAGGACTGGGAGAAAACATTTCAAGGGCAAAACAGGCTCAACTTAAAGTTGTAAAGTGAATTTATTACTAACAGAATCAGAGGGGGATAATGAGAAGTAAAATAAGCCCTTAAAACATGCTTTCCACCCAGCCCCTCCCTCCTTCCCACCGACAGTGCAGGGAGACAAGGCATGGGGGTATTGGTCATTTCATCATCGAGATTTTCTTCAGCTGCTCTGGGAGAGGAGTCCTTCCCCTGTGAGACCGTGGCGTTCCTCCCACAGGAGACAGTTCTCTGTGAACTTCTCCAGTGCGGGTCCAACCTCATGAGCAGCAGTCCTCCCAAAACTGCTGCAACGTGGGTCTCTCTTCCCACGGGGTGCAGTCCTCCAAAGACAGGCTGTTCCAGACTGGAGCAAGGGCCCTCTCTCTCTATTTGGGACTTCCACTGGATCACAGCCTCCTCCAGGCATCCACCCGCTCCGGTGTGAGCACCTCCCCCACAGGCTGTGGGTGGATCTCTGCATCTCCCTGGGTCCCCACGGGCTGCGGGTGGATCTCTGCATCCCCTGTGGATCCCCACGGGTTACGGGTGGATCTCTGCATCCCCCGTGGATCCCCAGGGGTTGCAGGGGCACAGCTGCTTCACCATGGTCTCTTCACCACAGCCTGCAGAGGAATTTCAACTCTGGCACCTGGAGCACCTCCTCTCCCTCCTTCTCCACTGACCTTGGTGTCTCCATGTTGTTTTCCCTCGCATGTTCTCACCTCCTCCTCTTCTCTGGGTGGAAGAAAAATGGTCTGACTTTGTTTGGGTTTTCTTCTTAAAACTGTCATCACAGAGGTGTTACCAACCTCTCTCATTGGCCCAGTTTTGGCCAGCAGCATATCCATCTTCAGATCCATCAGGGATTGGCTCTGCTGGACATGGTGGAAGCAGCTCCTCACAGGAGCCACCTCTGTGGCCCTCCTGCTACCAAAAACCAGGCTATGCAAAACCAATACACAGGGCAAACAGTGACTGAGTCTGCCCTCTTGGCAGCGGACTTAGGGAAAGGTATAACAGAGCTCCATCCCTAGCAACACCAGATCCTACCAAAGGGAAGCAGTCTGGATCCAACCTCTTTACAGTAGACAAGCCAAAGAGAAACATGCACATATATGCTTGTTTTGGGGGAGTTTGCTTATGTCTTGGCACTGCAATGAATGATTATTTTCAGGAACATTTTCAAGTTGATTAGATTTAGTTCGGGTATCTCTGATAGCATAGGGCATGTGTCTTTATCAAAAACAAAGTTAAAAAGTACTGTGGGAAAGACTGTTCCTGTCCCACATTTTGAGTCTGCTGCATTACTCTCAGCAGGTCACTTCACTTTTTTGTGCTCTGATGGTACCATTTGACTGCATTTGGGGATCCTTTCAAAACATTGTCTGTGTCAGCGCAAAAAGCTCCTTTGTTCATGTTTTTATTCACCTGTAATCTCAGAATTAGGCACCCTGGAAAAGGAGCTATTGATGATGTCTTTCTGAGCTTAAAGGAAAACACAGACAATAATGTCTCTGTATAAAAGCAAATAGGTGTTGCCTACCCTAAGAAAGTTCCACTTAATAAACAGGTAAAATGGTTTCACATGATTTTTTTTCTTACTAAGTCTGACAGCAAGAGAAAACTTTTAAAACTTTTTGATCAGAAATGCAAATTCTTATCCATCCTTCCTTTTTAATTAACTTTTTAATTTTCAAATACAAAGATAGTGTTGATGATGACTGGTAAGCTTGGGCTGAGGGATGTACTGATCTAGTGCTGTTCTTTTGAAATCTGCAGAGAAATGAATCTCAGGGTACAAATGAAATGATAATTGGGATTTCAGTTCATCAGGGTTCAATTCAACAAAATAAATGTTCAGTTTCACAGATTATTTCTTAAGGTCTTTTTCTGTAACACACAATTATTCAAGACTCAAATGACAGTTCAATTTATTTTAATTTTTCCTAATATTACCATTGTCTCAATCCCAGAAAAGTGCTGTCAGGATCAGAACCTCACTGTGTTCAACATCAGGAGCAAGGAGAAGGAATAGTCACCCTTTGTAAATCCATACAGCTGCTTTTAGAGCTCTAAATCATCTTCTGAAGGCTCCTAACTTGACTACATAGGAAAACTGGAGTCCTAAATACAAGTGCCTATATTTCATTTAAATGGTTACAGCAACCTGAATATTGATATTCCAATAATTGAATCCATATGCACCAGAGTAAAGATGAACAAAGATCTGTTCCTTACTGAAGGAACATAGAAGCTGATAAAAATAAATTAATAAATATAAGCCCCTAATGTAAATTATTTACTAAATATGGCATGTGTGGGCAGAGGAAGCAAGATGTGCCTTGAGATCCACAAAGCC
The DNA here is from genome assembly GCA_013397845.1 of Melanocharis versteri. Lineage (NCBI taxonomy): Eukaryota > Metazoa > Chordata > Aves > Passeriformes > Melanocharitidae > Melanocharis > Melanocharis versteri. The sequence continues at coordinate 1,836,698 of VZTG01001350.1, read as the reverse complement.
ATCAACTGGCAGTGCCTACTCTTAAAAGAGCTGGAGTTCTGGAGCTCCATATCCTGAAACATAGGAAAATTACATTTTCTGAAAGTCCAAAATCATATAATCATAGGAGCAAAGAGTCATTAAGGTTGGAAAAGACCTCCTATATCATCGACTCCAACCTTTTACTAAACACCACCTTGTCAACTAAACCATAGCACTAAGAGCCACATCCAGGCATTTCTTGAACATCTCCAAGGATGATGATTCCACCAAATCCCTTTGTAGTCCATTCCAATGCCTAGCCACCCTCTCAGTGAAAAAATTTTACAGGATTTCTAACCTGAACCTGTTCTGGCACAGTTTGAGACAATGTCTGCTTGTCCTGTCACCTGTTGTCTGGGAGAAGAGGCCAATCTCCACCTGGCTACACCCTCCTTTCAGGTAGTTGTAGGGAATGATAAGGTCACCCCGAGCCTGTTATTCTCCAGGCTGAACATCCCCAGCTCCCTCAGCCCCATCTCATATGATTTGTTCTCTATATGCCTCCCCATCTCCATAGCCCTTCTCTGGACTCACTCCAGCACCTCAATGTCCTTCCTGAGTTGAGGGGCCCAGAACTGGACACAGCACTCGAGGTGTGGCCTCACCAGTGCCCAGTACAGGGGACAATCCCTGTCCTGGTCCTGCTGGCCACACTATTGCTGATCCAGGCCAGGATGCCATTGGCCTTTTTGGCCACCTGGGCATATGCTGGCTCATGCTGTCAACCAGCACCCCCAGGCCCTTTCCAGCCACTCTCTCCCCAGCCTGTAGCACTGCACGGGGTTGTGGCCAAAGTGCAGAACTCAACTTTGCTTTATTGAACCTCATAGAGTTGGCCTCAGTCCATCGACCCAGCTTGTCCAGACCAGTTAGCACTTCTATTTATTGCACATACTAACACTTTAAATACAAGGAAAATCCACATTCTCAATTCATGATTCTATTTCCATCTAGGGTTTAGATGGCAGATAAAGTTTGAAGAACTCAGTGACGCTGGAGAATTATCATATTGAATTAGACATGAAAACACCGGGGAATTGATCACCGAGGATTGAGAAGGGTGCTATTAGTGGCTGCACCATATGAAGGTGTCTGAGAGGTGGGTCCTGGAGGCAACTCTCCCGCCAGCACCAGCAGCAGAGAAGGCTGAAAGCTGGGGTAGCAGCTGATGTGTGTGGCAAAGCTGCGAAGAATAAGGCTAATCAAGGGAAGAACTCTAAGCTTGATCTGGATGTGGTCAAGCAAAGGGATCTACTAAAGACGTTCAGAATAATGACTCAGACAAATGGTTTTAGCAGTCTGAACTGGCCAAATGGGAGTTGTGCATGTATGAGACTGCAGATAGAGAAGACAGAAGACTTATATGGATGACTGATTACAGCAGGTTAGACTTGATTTCAAGGAACATATTAAATAAGACTAGTCAAAATAACACTATTTTTTTCTCATGAAAAAGCAGGAGTTGTCTATGGTCAAATTCCCATGAAGCACAATATGCAATTTCCAATGTGTCAAAGGGCTGAAAACACCTGACTGCAGAATCTCTCCCATAAAAGTTGGATTACTTTGAATGTTTTTAGTCATCATCGTACCTAATATCAACATGACAGCAAAGGAAAAATAATCCCAATGTTACGATTTCTGATAGGGTTTTCTTTTCATGTAAATGAAAAAAATCAAAATCTGAGAAGGTCATAGCTGAGCATATCCCATTAATGTCTGTCCCTGGGACACAGCAAACACAGTTATATACCTGAATCATAGAATCATAAAATGGCCTGGGTTGAAAGGGATATTGAGGATCATCTAGTTCAATCCCTCTGCCATGGGCACAGACACCTGCTACTGGACCACGTTCCTCAATGCCCCATCCAATCTTGCCTTGAACACTTCCAGGGATGGGGTATCCCCAACCTCTCTGGACAAGCTATTCCAGTGCCTCACTACCCTCACAGTAAAGAATTTTGTCCTCATATCTAGTCTAAACCTACAGTCTTTCAATGTGAAGCAATTCCCCCTTGTCCTATTACATATAATATACCTATTTACATACCCTTGTAAAAAGTCCCTTTCCATCTTTCTTGTAGGTTCCCTTCAGGTACTGGAAGGTTACAATTAGGTCACCCTGAAGTCTTCTCCAGGCTGAACAATCCCAGTTCTCTCAGCCTTTCATCATAGGAGAGGTGCTCCATCCCTCTAATCAGCTTGGTGGCCTCCTTTGGACTTGCTCCAACAGGTTAATTTCCTTCCAGTGCTGGGGACCTCAGAGCTGGACACTGCATTCCAAGTGGAGAGCTGGGCACTGCACAATTGACCCTCTGCAGCAGGTCGCCAAGATCCAGGTTCCTTCAGGGTAACAAAGATCCTCTCTACACCAGGCTACATTTGTAAGGGCACCCTATTACTGATAAGCAAAAAATTACGGACAATTAGTGCAGAAAGGAACCATAAAAATTAGTAGGTTAAGGTAATTCAATTAACATTTTTAAGTTAATTTTTAATTGGACAGAAATGTTGATTTTCTATTTGGTTTTTCAACTCTACACACTTGACATTTCTTTTGAGACAAAAAGGAAAATAAGGAAAGGAATAAAAAGAAAATATTCTTGCTTGAGTAAATTCCTGCCTGGCAAAAGGCTGCATCATGGGATATTTTATATATACTTTTATATGTAGGCCATCAATCAATAATACAGGGGCTCAAAGAATCATAATTAAGCTTAACTGTATTGTAGACTTGTTCTATTTTAATCCATAGAAACAAAAGGTATGGATGTCTATGGCTCTGCGTTGCCCCTCTCAGTAACGCATGGAGTCTACAAAGTCTGACATTCCAGAAAGACTATGCTGCTTCTGATCGTTGCTCACACCAGAAAAAAAAAAGGGGGGAGAAAAAGAAAGTCCCTGTTTTAATGCTGACAATATATTAAATGAAGAAATTAAATGAAAAAATTCTGGGAGGGTATACATAATGATAAGAAAGTAAAATAGCAGTGGTTACATTTTCTGTGGTAGACATAATTGATATGTTTGTTGTCTGTGATTCACACATTATTTTAAGTTTCTGAGGGGGATTTTTATTGCAAAATATTCTGCATTTTAAATACTATTTAATTATGGTTTGTTTCCTTAGGGATTATATCACCATGTGACTTTAATTTGGTATATACCCTAAGGGGCAGCATATTTTCAATTATGAAATATTTCCTCCAGAAACAATAATGGTTCAATGATTTATTGCAGGATCCTATTATAAGGTGCCTCATACAAGTGAAATCTGAAATGCAATTGGCTTAACAATATAGTATAGGCAGGACTAAAATGCATGTGAACTGAGCGTATGGGCCTTTTTCACAAAAATCATATTTATATACTTTCATCCTTTGCATAATACTTCAATTATTATATCTTGAAAAAAGAACTTGGAAAGCTGAGAGCTATGAAACATTTACATTATTATCTCTTCAAAAAGTTCATTTTTGGACAAGTATCATTTGGATAGGGATTAACTTAATCAGAGATTTTGAATCTTCTTTACTTTAATTTTTAATCTCTTTTTAAAAATATGTCTGAATCTTAAAAAGGCCTAAACCTGTAGTCACAAAGCACTGCTTCAAAAAAGGGGGAAAAAAAGAAAAAAGAAAAAAGAAAGTTTTTAAAGCAGCCACCAGCTGTAAGAGAGATAGTGCAAGCAGCAGATTTGTGACAGAGTGGAGCATGAAACCCATCAGCTGATGAGTGAAAATCCCTGGTTTCTAATTAATCGAGGTACACAGGCCAAGGGATGAAGAGGATCAGGGAAATGAAATCAGGAAAAAGATACCATCAGTCATTTCTGCGGCCCATTGTCATACTTCAGAATCTGCTGTAATGAATCACTCAGGCATTCCACAGATACATTCAAATGGTGAAGAAAATTCATTGTCCGGTGAAGAGTGTTTGATAAAAATCTTTCTTTTCCCCCCTCTTTGTCAGAAGCCTATGATCAGAAAAGGAAATCCAGACAGCACAACAGGTGTGCTTTTGCTAGCCTGGTGAAATCTGCAAATGAACAGAGGCACTAAAGAATTTTTTTGTAGTAAAATTTCACCAAAATGAAAAAAGTCACTTGCAAGAGCAGGCAGTGGTAAAATGCACTGAAAACAACTGAAGATTAAGGGGATAAAAGGTATAAATGCTCCTCTGGTTGAGAAGTTCCCGTCCCAGTAAAATCATCTTATGTGGAAAGGGTGAACAACTATTTTTTTTAAAATATTTTTGCCAAGTTTAGCATTTCCAGGTATTGACATCTGCCTTGAAGAGCTACTAATCCATGAGCTAGCCCAAATTTAAGACAGCACTGAACTGTCATTCTAAAACTTGGAGAGGGGCAGGAACAGCTACCTTTTTTGAAAAGGGGAGAGCTTAATTTTGTTCTTGCAGTTACTTGATTTCCCTAAAAGACAAAACAAATACATTTAAAGGCAAAAGGGTTTTGTTTTTTCCTCTCTTACAGGCCTTTACAAGCACACAGTCATGCAAATACAGAGAACAAAGAGATGCCTACATTTGGGGTATCTGTTAGTTTCTCTCCTGTCAGACTTGTGCAAAGGTTTTAGAATTTACGAAAAGATTAGACCAAAAGTCTTCACAAATTGAAATCCCCTTTATTTAAAATTGGGGACAATATATTTTTCTTGCTTTTTCCTTTTTGTTTTGCCTATGGCTCAACTTTTTGATTCTGAGCTGTTCTTATTCCAGTGTATTTCTGAAAGTGGTGTCCCCTATTAGGTGACACCAGAATATAATTGTTTTTAAATAATCAGGTGCTATACCAAGACGTATAAGGATGGCTGATTCATTTTAGATTTAATTACCATAATATAGGGGTTTGCTGTCTATAGTATCAATCACTGAGACACTTTATAGTTGATAATATTAAAATGGCAATAATGAGAATTCTGCTTCATGATGAAAATAATTTTAATCATGTGTAGATTACAAATCCATTTACTGTTACGGTTACTGAGAATTCTATTATCTGCCTCCTATTGTGAAAGATGTTAAAACTTGTTTTCAGGAAATGTAAAAGATTATAGAAGTATGTGCTCTATGCAAAGTTTCTATCACAGCAGAGCAACAAAAACCTGCTTAATACCAGGAACTGTTAAAGATGAAACTCGCCAAGTGAAATTTTAGCTGCATCTCTGCTTGAACATACACCTGGCTATGCAGATCTATTTATAGGCTCAAGGACAATGTGGGTAGCTGGTTTAGATTCTCACCATGATTTCTTCTAGTCACAAACTGTACTTCACCAGGTGACCAGCTGTTGCCTCTGCAATGAAGTTGTTACTAATTACTAGCTCCAATCTAATGTATAGGCATAGGTGATCTAGAGAGTGCTTAGTTTTTCTGGTGGATGTACCTCTGATGTTTTCCTGTGACTATGGACCTATCATTGTTGCATCATCTCAATTATTTTTTTTCCTTTCTTTTTCTCTTTTTTTTTTTAAATTCTGTTGAACACTAGACAGCTACTGCTACAACAGGGCTGCCATCAGGCTGGGATTACCTGTGTCTCCTCTATAAACACACTAAGGCTGGTAAATTCATAGAATGGTTTGAGTTTGAAGGGACCTTAGTGATCATCATGGTTCCAACCTCCCAGCCATGGGCAAGGGCACCTGCAGTAGAGCAGGATACTCAAAGCTCCTTCCAGCCTGGTCTTGAACACTTCTAGGGATGGGGCATCCACAACTTCTCTGGGTAACTATGACTCACCAACCTCACAGGAAAGAGTTTTTTCCTAATATCTAATCTAAATCTACCCTCTCAGTTTAAAACAATTACCCCTTGCCCTATCACTACATACCCTTGTAAACAGCGCCCGTCCTGCTTCCTTGTAGGCCCCCTTTAGGTACTGGAAAGCTGATCTCTCCAGAGCCTTCTCCTCTTCAGGCTGAAGAACCCCAGCTTTCCCAGGCTATCTTCATAGGACTGGTGCTCCAGCCCTCTGAGCGTCTTCATGGCCCTTCTCTGAACTTGCTCCAGAAGGCCCACGTCCTTCTTCTGTCAGGGGCCCCAGAGCTGGATGCAGTATTCCAAGTGGGGTTTCACTGATGCAGAGCAGAGGAGGAAGATCTCCTCCCTCAGCTTTCTGGCCACACTCCTCTTGATGCAGCCCAGGATGCAGTTGACTTTCTGGGCTGCAAGTGCACATTGACAGGTCATATTGAGCTTCTCATCAACCAATATCCTCAAGTCCTTCTTGCAGGAGTGTCTCTCCACTTGGACATCAAGCTATTGACAGCAACTCTTTGAGCACAACTATCCAGTCAATTTCTTATCCATGAGTGGTCCATCCATCAAATCCATGTCTCTCCAGTTTAGAGACAAGGATGTTGTGTGGGACAGTGGCAAATGCTTTTCACAAGACCAGGTAGATGACATCAGTCACTCTTGCCTCATCTAATTGCCTCCACTAATGCTGCAACCCTGTCATAGAAGGCCATCAAATTTGCCAGGCACAATTTTCCTTTAGTGAAGCCATGTTGGTTGTGATCAATCACTTCCTTGTTTTCCATGTGCCTTAGCAGTTTGCGGGAGCGTCTGCTCTGTGACCTTTCAGGACACTGAGGTGAGAATGACTGGCCTGTCATTCCCCTGTCATTTCCCTTTTTAAAGATGAGGGTTACATTTCCCCTTTTCTTGTCAGCGTGAGGCTTAACTGCTTTCTCTTCCAGTTCCCTCAGGACCCACAGATGCATCTCATCAAGTCCTATGGCCTTGTGCACCTTCAGGTTCCTTAGATTTTCTTGAACCTAATCTTCTCCTGCATGGAGTGGTTCTTCATTTTCCCAGCCTCAGCTTTTTCCTTCTGTTACTCAGGCCGTGTAACCAGAGCACTTTCCCGTGAAGCTTGAGGCAAGTGTGGGGATAGTGAAATGAATCCCTGAGTCAGTCTATTCCCAAAGTACTGTTGTGTCTTGAAGGGTTGAAGATTTCAGATAATTTCCTATTCACAAAATGGCCAGGTGGGAACACTGAACTCTAAATGCCCCTAGCTGGCATCTGTACTGGGAGAAGTGGCTGGGATACAGAACAATTGGACAAGTGGATTTCTCAGGCTAGAAGTGATTTTTCCTGGAGTGCACATGCTGCTGCTGCACCCCTGCAGTGCTGGAAAAGCTGTGATGTCTAAGAGCTGTTCTGTTCCAATTTCATTTAAAACAAACAAAGGAACCACACTGAAGTCATTTTAACACGAGATTTTGGACAGGGTCTTGTACCACTGAAACAAATAGCATAAGCTTCACCCTGTTGAACCTTTTTCTGAAACTGCGTGTGGCTATATGTGCACATATACATCAGCACTGCTTTGATTATATAATGTAATGAGCTCAGTGGATTTATTCTGGATTTGTGCTATGGAGCCTCAGAGCAGAGTTTGGAACAGCGTCTTGTCTTTAAGATGCCAGTTTTGTAAATGCGTTTCTTTTCTTAAGGATACAGATGAAAATTTATTACTGATTTTTCATGCATAACTTTGCAATGGAATCAGATTTTTCTGTTCCAGCTTCATCACTGTTTCTGAATTGGGATTAAAAATTTTTACAAACTTAGTAGAGAATCAGTTATCATCAAAGTCCCCAGGAGCTCATTTACTGGTGTGCAAACTGCGCCCCACACTGGTCCCCTGCTTTGGAGGAACTCAATGAATAAATTAAATTTCCAGAGACAGCCAGCTTTATAATCCTGGCCTACTGCTCTCCCTTCCCACTTGCATAATTTTTTATCATTCTGGGCTTCATTCTCTCTGTTTGGCCTCTGTTGCTGACCAATGAGTCCGGGGGGAGGGACACTGGGGCTCAGGAAGTCTGGGAGCATGACTTACAGGGAGAAATGGGCAAAATAGTAGATGGTTACAAAAGCAGCAAAACACATTTGTAAAATCGGCTGTCTATGGAGAAAAATTGTAAAATATACTGTCTGCACCTTAATTTGCATGAGATATACCATTAGTAAAATGAACAATAACAAGTATAGAATCAATCTGGGGTTTTTTTACAAGAAACAGATGTCTTCTTTTTTACTATATCAGTCTCTTCAAATATATTGCTACTGAACCTTGTTAAACAACCATAATTTCATCTGAACAATAAATCTGTTGCTTTATTTTTTACCTTGTATTTAAAAGAGCATGAGACAAAAGAAAAAAACCATAAGTTTACAGGTAGCCTGATTTTCTTTGAGAAAACTGAAATAGCAACAGCAACAAAAAAATCCTCTTAATCAGTCTATTTTGTAACTCAGAAAGACTATTTGGAAAGGTTTTCATCAAAGTGATTTTCTGCAGATAGCTCATAGGTGATCAGGATAAAACCCCAGTTTCAGCACTTCAAATATTTATCATATATATGTTTGCTTGAATCTTGATAAGGGTGAGATTTGGGACTTATGGACACTGAGATAGGATGTCACCTGAGACATTCATCTGATTCTGAATGCAGACAGGAAGAAAGTGCCTAGGAGAGGCCAGAAAAGAGGGAGGGAGAGAGTAAGGGATACTAGGAATGGACAGCCCTTGTTCCCAGCTCTAATATCCCGCTGCAATTATTTTGTGGACATCCACTCCTTGCCTGCACAGGAGATAGGGCTATAAGTGTATGTTATTTTTTAATTACAAGGGGGTAGAAAAAATCCTGATGATGGGCTGGAAGGTGCCATTGCATTGTTATTTTTTTCTCTCCCTTCGTTTGCTGATTATGTGAGCTGGGCTCCTTTGCTAGCCGATGATAAGCAGAATTTCCATGTTCTCTGCATAATTAATCCATCTCTGCCTCTCTTCATGCCAACTCGCCCGTTATCGCCGGCACATGCCTGAATTGCAAAAGAATCCGCTCTTCAATTGGAACTTATTGATATTCTAAGAAAAAAAAGAGAGGGGGAAAAAACTGAAAATCCTTAAGTTTAAGCCGCAGATTTTTAAATGGATTAATTTCGCTGCAATCGCAGCCATCTAAGGCGGGAAGGCAGGCAGAGCAAATTGAAAGCATCTCCATGTTTGCAGAATTGGGTCCAGAATGCTGAAATATACTGGCACAGTTCTCTTTTAAAGTCAGAAAATTACCATTCATTTACATCACATGAAATACTTTTTTATGCTAGAAATATTCAAGAGACGTTCCTTAAATGCCTGCTAATGCTAGATAACATTTCTAACTTTCAACATTTTGCTAGACTTTGATATGACATGATAGGAATGCCTGCCAGTGTGGAATATTATATGTACCCGTAATCTCTTTTTATCACATATTTAGATTATATCATCCTCTTCCTAAACCATCCTGAAGTAGTCTTTAAACAATGTACTCTGTGTCGTAGGCTCCTATTTAGTATAGTTACATGAGCCAAACTTGGTAGGGCACATTTAGACTTTGTCCAGTACGAAGGGTTTTTTAAAGTGACAACACACGGTCCTAAAAATACAGTTAATCTTTTTCTACCTTTCACGAAGTTAGGTTGCATTTCTTGGAGTCCTTTCTTCATTTAGAGATGGTGTTCTCACTCGTTTATAACATGTGATGTGTTCTGTTATTTCGATGCAGCTCTTGAGGATTGTACTTACATTTTAAAAGGGCTCAGCTGTACTCCATACCAGCCTGGCACTGCACGTGGAATAACAAGAGCCAGTGGCAAGCTAGGACTTTTCCTCTTCTCTCTCTTATTTTTTTTTTTTCCCCACAAATATTACCAAAATCCAAATATTCTTCTTTTATTTCTCTAACATTAAATTCATATCCTTAATTTCCTTGACCCTAGGAAGCAGCAGCATTCGGCAACACTGAGAGATTTCTTTAATGCCTCAGCTAAGCCACAACGTATCTGGCATTCCATGCCCATATGCTAGAAATCAGCAATTTATGCTGCTGTAGAAGGAAATGTTGACACTCACAGTTAATAGAGGGGGAAAAGTTGCTACACTGACTGCAAATGGAGATTTAGCTGTTAAGAAATCTTTGTTATTATTAGACAGATGTCTTTAATTTGAAAAATACATGGGAAAGAAAAAAAAAAATAGAGGAACTCACAGGCACATACCAGAGAGAAAAAAAAGAGACATACAGCACAACAATGATATTTGTGGCAACATCTGTTTCAGATACAAAACAATGAGCTTAATACATGGTTGGGCCATTTTACCCTATAAAATTAGCAGTTGTAATGGATTGTATGTCACTAGTAAGTAAAGAAAATGCCACCGTTCTAGTTTGGATTCTCAGGCAATAAAAAGCACCACACAAGAATGACTACTGATCACATTAGGATATGTTTTTATATAGCAGAAAGAGAACAAAGAAGGTTTTCTGGTTGCTTCATAATGATTGACAGTCTTAAAGCACCAGTGAACTTGAATATTTGTGGCATATTACAATTTTACCATTACAGTTTTGGGAAAATCGGAATGTTTGAAATTGCTTGATAGAGAAAGATAGTTATGTTTACATTCAACTCTACGAGCTGCTAAGAGAAATAGTTAAAACCATATTTAAAATAATCAAAATTTTTAAACATCTCTGAAATGGTATACTTAGCACATTAATAAAATCTCTACAGAACAAAATTTCTGTGTTCTTTCTGCATATATCTGTAGCATCAATAAGTAAATAATAAATTAATAGCCAGTATTCAAAATTGCTGGAGGTATGTATTTTCAATTGTGTATTATTTTGTTAAAAATAACAGTTTTCAACCTAATTTGGGAGGAAAAAAAATAGTACAAGACTACATATGTGTACTGCATAATATCACAGAACTTCCTAATCTCTTACAGTGAAATCCTGGCTCTTTTCATGTCAATCACAAAATCCATATTGCCCTTAGTTATACCTGCATTTCAGCAAAATTTTAGTAGTAAAATCAAGTTTAATTAAATTTATACAATAGTCAGTGTTGATTATTTATATCAGAGAGTTTCTTCTAATAATTTATATTGCAAACCTACAGCACTGACATGATTAAACCACACAAAAAATTCCAAACATGCTAAACTTATTTTAGCTATAAGTAAAATTGTAGATATTAATTAAAACATATGCCTTTTATATTTTTTTATATCTATTTATATTCCACCTTTTTATTATCATCCTATTGTACGTAATAGTATTCTGTAATAATTATTTAAGTAACTACAAATTTCCATACTGATTTAGGAGCCAAAATATCTGTTCTAATACTTTGAAGGATTTTGTGGAATACGTTTTTGCACCTGAAAAGAATGGCAACAGCCACAGCAGTGAGGAAAAAGGGGATTTGTAGCATACAGAAATCTTCCAGTTATTCGGCATATTCCAGCATTTGTTTCAGATGATAAATATAAATTTCTCAAGCCCCTTGTTATCAATCTCTGTATTGATTTGGCCTTTTAGAAGATCAACATGTAGCCAAATTAAAAAAAGAGATCAGTGCTCAGCAGAAATGTACCCTCACTTAGAAGCCTAGATTCAGTGCAAATCAAATGGCTGCAATTTATCCATGCATGGCATTGCCTAGCATTAATCTATCCTCAATTCTATAACTGGAAAGCAACTGTAAATGAATTACCAATTGATTTGTAAATTTTACTTAGAGAAATTTCCTTGCTCCTTCTAAAAATATGACTCTGTTTAATTTAGGGTTTCTGGGTTTGTTCAGTATATGAATCCTATTTAATGTGTTGGTCATCTTTAGACAGTTTTGCAGTGACACTCGTACCAAGGAAGCAGAGAGCCCTTTTCAGTTCCCAGATGCTTGCCCACTGCATATTGAGCTACCTGGCAGGAAGTACAGCATAAGCAACAGATTTCAACACGCATCAGCTACGGTCAAGAGATGAATCAGAGTCCTATGGAATGCCATAGATGCAGAGGGATTTGCCAGGCTGCTTTCAGAATATAAAGGTTTTGTTGTTTGTTCTGGCAGGCACGCATCATCTACAATGTAAAGACTAACTGATATTTAGAATTTTTGGAAAGCTGTTGTGCCTACCCACTTTCACCTTCCTGAAGACATGAAAGGAAACCCAAAGTCCTCATTATGATGGAACTGTGGCAATGAGTGTGGCTATGTTGTTAGCTGCCCATTGTGTTAACCTTAGTAAGGACACCTAAGAAACCAGTTGTGACATGCAGCCCACAAAGAAAGGCCTTTAGCAGCCAAGGAAACAAAATACTGTAGGCAAGCACAGAGTATTTGATTTGTCCATAAAAATCCTTGCATAGGTTCCATTAAGAGAATTTGGCATCTTGTTATTATAATAATTATAATTAAGTAAAGAATAACACAAAATCATAACCCAGCCTGCACAACTAACCAAAAAAACTACCCTCCCATAAGAATAAGCGGGTAGATGCAATGGGAACCTCTCTTTGGAGAGGAGCCTTGATGAGGGTCCTCAGATGATCTCTGGTTTGAGAGATGATCAGTGAGATTACCTGCACATGTAACGTCCTGCTGTAGATATGTAGCACTAAGACCTTAATAGTGAGTTATGAGGGAACAAATCAATTCAGAGAGGTCCAGCTGGATAGATGTCACACTTCATTTTAATAAGAATAGATTTGCATTTTTATTTTATATCCTGCTCAAAAATGTACCCATGACTCCAACTCTAACCTCCAGGATGAACGATTATCAGAAATAGTAAATAAATAACTTGCCAGATATTATCACACATTCTTGTGTCTAAGTGTTTAGGTCGAAGTTAAGTGTTTAGGTTTAAGAAAATACAAAATTTTTGTATGTACCGCAATATGGTCAACAAGGTATCCATGAAATTCTCAGTGATAGATCCAGGGAGTTTTTTACCCTCCTTATTCTCTCTCATTTGTTTTCCTGAGGACCTGGGAAGAAAACTAAAGCTTGTATAATTCTGAACTCAGTTCTATGAAACCAAAGTGAATAGACGATAAACTCAGTTCGATGAAACCAAAGTGAATGGACTATACACAACTTTCAGTGAATGTCAGACTGCCTCTTAAAAAGCACAAAGTTATAAGTAAAACACTGCATTTATTTGCAGAGTACAATCAATATTTTCTTTGCCACAAGTCCTGGCACAGAGCTACAAAGTGGCTGTCTTATTAGACAAAATTATAAGATGGAGTTCTCAAGAACAGAAGTTACAGTTTAGGTAGAAAATGTGTATTTTTACAATCATATTAAAAAAAAAGCCAGAAAAGGTAGAGGAAATAAAAACTTTTCCCATAATATATTAACAAAGGAATCTTTGCATGGAAATCCCATAAATACATTCAACCTTGAGCTAAAGCTGCTAATAGAGAAAAAACCAGAGCATTTTTTGGAACCAGGATTGCCAGTCTGTGCTGTATGGACTCACCTTGATTGTTCATTATTTGTTGAGAGCTGATTGGAATCAGAATCAGATTCAGCCATCCTCTCTGGCCCTGGGGCAGTTTGACTCAGGAACAGGAGTGGAGTAAGCCCAATTCGGAAAGAATGGTTTGTAACAGTCACTGGTCAGTGATATACAAATGAAGCGGCACAAAACCCCCACTGCATAGGCTTTCCAAGACAATACTTGACGATAGGACTTGAAAATGGAAGGTGGCTTTTGGCAAATAAAAAGGGGGCAACCATTCCAAAACTAGAAGGGCAAATGGATGCAGGCACTAAAATAGCAACTGCAGAAATAGCAGATGAGGGTTTCCAGCCTATTGCAAAAGAAGATGGTCCTTCTTGGAGTAAGTGGGTTTTGTGCTCAAGTGAATCACAAGAACAGGCCATTGAATATTTCCCTCTTGGTGCCACATCTGCACAACTGTTCTGTTGCATGATTACAGATACACCTCAACAATGAAGCACAAATCCCTAGAGGAAAAACTTTCCACTGCAGATCTGTTCCAAGGCAGATTGCAGCCTGGTAATAGAAAAGGCAGAGCCGTAGAGTTGCCAGCATTTGACAAATCACAGTAAGTCTCTTTGCCTCAGTGAGATAGAGCAAGGAGAGCTCAACTGTCTGAATCTGTGGCATCTAATGAACAGGAACACAATTACCTCAAACTGTTAACAAAGAAAGAGTTATTTTTTCCAAAGCTGAATTTACAATGGGCTATTGCAGCTCATAACAAAAGTAAAGCTAAAACCTAGACAGAACTGAACATATTTTTTATTTTTCCATTTGAAACCTGGGATTATTTCCTCCAGGCATTTGGAAGGACAATGCTAGCAGGACCCTGTTTGCCAGTAAAGCTCAGTTTTGGAAACCACCATCAGTCAGCATGAAAATGGGTCCAGTGGTATGGAAATGAGCTCATTACTATTATTTTTTTCCTGGCACACGCACAATTTGTGCTTTTGGAATTTTGAAAAGCGGGACATGAATTGCAAAGAAAAAAATGAGTTAACAATATTAAACAGTCAGTTGCTAATTATTGAGCAATCCAAACCTGCGTCTGGAATGACATGCTCAGACATCCAGCTGGACCTCAGGCCATATGCTATCCTAGATCCTCACACACAGCTCCCACTACTGTCAAACACTGCAGTGTTGGGTAAAAAGTTCAGTGCACAGATTAAAGTATGGTCAGAGATGTATATTTGGAGATACTTAAAAAATAATAGTAAATATCTGCAATTTACCACTAAAATGAAAGGATGAGAGCTGTAGAGAGCAAGGCAGGAAATCACTCTGAATCATTGTTCTTGTTTCACTCTCATTGCTTTGTTTGGAGCAGAAATGTCTAGTAACCCCAGTGCTGTTTTTTCTCCATAAGGAGGCTACTCACATAGATTTAGAATGTTACTTCATCCTGGTACCACATTTCAGCTGCCATAGATCACATTTGTAATTGTTCAATGTAAGAAATGAAGTTTATTATCTACTTATTGATCCCGAGGTATAATACTTGGCAGAAAGAAACATAAAGAAAATTCTAATATAATGTAGTAGGTTTTAATGGTGTAATTCCAAGGATAATAATATTGCTAAAAATATTATTCCCCTAAGTATGAAAAGTCATTTACCTTTAGCTCTAGGTTTCTTCTTGGCCCTAGCTAAAATATTAACTTTTAATTTATTTGAATTGTATTTCTTATCATGTATTTTCCAGATAAAGACCACCTACATTAAAAAGTGTACATATGCTTAACTAAACCAGATATTCTATAGTATCTTCTTGTAACAATGTAGATTTCATTAAGTATATTCTTCAGTGGTATGATTTCCTACATTTATGTCATATTATCTTGCATATATAAAAAATAACCCATCATAAATAAACTTCAAAATAATTCAGAGAAGTCTTTAAAAAATATGGGTGTCTGCTTTTCATTTGCACCAAACACATTTGCTTACATGTGTTGCACTTACAAACTATTTCATCCTGGATCAGTGATTTGGTGTTGACCAAACAGATCCAATGTTGTAAATTTCCTGGTGATCACAGTCATGCAATAAGTTGCAATAAGGCAGAGGAATCTGCAAGTTTAGGACAATTCCCAGGAACTAAGCCAATACCTTGAACTCTTTTTGGATATTTAGTTGTAATTCTGATGGGCTTAAAATTGTGGCCAGGAAAAGCACATATTTTGTGAGTTTTTCATGATGAAAAATTGCAGTGTCAGTACCCCAAAATACCCAGCAACTTACATCAAGACTTGTTTTCATGAAGCTTTCAAACATCTTTAATTCTTACTCATGCAAACAATACACAAGTGTGGTCATGTAACTAGATTTAAATGAGAGACATTTAAACAACTAAGAATTGAAGCAACTAGAATCATAGAATCCTTTAGGTTGGAAAAGACCTAAGAACTGTAAGATCTTCAAGTCCAAGCATTAATCCAGCACTGCCAAATCCACCACTAAACCACATCCATAAGTGCCACATCTACCTGTCTTTTAAATAACTTCAGTAATGGTGACTCCACACTTTCTTGGGTAGCCTGTTCCAATGTTTGACAACTCTTTCTGTGAATAAATTTCTCCCAATAACTAAACTGCCCTGTCACAATTTGAGACAATTTCCCCTCATCCTATCACATGTTACTTGGGAGAAGAGACTCACTCTTACATCGCCACAACCTCCTTTCATGGAGTTGTAGAGAATGATGAGGAATCCCCTCAGCTTCCTTTTCTCCAGGCTAAAGACCCCAGGCAAACACCCCCAGCTCCCTCAGACAATCCTCATAAGACTGGTGCTCCAGACCCTTCCCCAGCTTTGTTGCCCTTCCCTGGACGTGCTCCAGCACCTCAATGTCTCTTGTAGTGAGGGGCCCAAAACTGAGCACAGGGTTCAAGCTGCGGCCTCTCCAGTGCTGAGCACAGGGGGATGATCCTTGCTCTAGTCCTGCTGGGCACACGACAAGCCAGGACACCACTGGCCTAGTCAAAGCAGAAGCTCATAAAGGAGAAAATAGCATAGTAGAAAGATTTGGTTTATATATTTTAAATTCCTTCACAGAAAATAAATATTCCTTCATATACAGATCCAGTAAGGACTGGGTAGCACCATTTAAGAACAAATCCTCTATGATTTGGACTAATATTTTTTATGCAGCTAGTCAACCCTGTATCTGTGAAATGTGAATTCAGAATAAAGATTCTTATACTAACTTAAAGCTTGCTATTTACACATTTGCTTCCCATATTCATTAAACATTTTCAGGCAGAAAACAGTAAAGAAAAATCCCATGGAAAGCTGGAATTCTAAGCAACTCATTTTCTGCTTTAGGAGGAGTCTCAGTGATCATTGTGAGCTTTATTATTGCTTTATTTGTGGGAATTACTAGCTCTTAAATTGTTCTGTTGCAAATCTGAAACACGCAATAATTTACATTACAGTAATGTTTAATAGAGAACTGAGAATTGTGAGATAGTTTACAAGTGGAGCTACTATTACACTTCTTGTAACGTCTTTCCATTAAAAAGTTAACAAACTGGATTAATTGCTTTGTGACAATGTTTCTTTTTAAAACCTGCTGTTTCCATGCAGCAAAATATAAATGTTGCATACCGTACCAGTATTAGTTTGTTTTAAAATACTGCTTTTCTCCCCCAGATGTTTATGGTGTACATACATAGTCTGCATTCTATTGCAGTAATTCATGCTATAATAACCTAACAAATCAGGGAACTTTAAAGAACTCACACAAATGTATGTGCAGTTTGTGTGGGAACAAAAACAGAGATCCTTCAAACTCCATGCAGTCATAATAAATTTGTAGATTGTAAAATGTTATATATGGCAGATATTATTAATTTGAAAGGGAAAATAATTTCACATTTCTTAGCTGAACTTATGTTTACTTACAAATTACATTATAATTACATCATTTTGTCCTCCCTGTTAGTTATGCGTACTGATAGAGAAACCTGGGGACAAGTCTGGAAAACACCTGATGAAAATGTAAATGATATCTGGCACTCCTTGATTTACTTGAAAGTGATTATAAAAGTTGCAGTAGCTAAAAGGTATCGATTTTTAAAATAAATGTGTACTTTAAAGGTGACAGCGTGTAGTAGAGTATAAGTATAAATTCAAATTATCTATTGCTTTACTATAAATCATCAAGTGCAGTTATTAATTATGGTATTCAATGGTTTTATAGGCATTTTCACATATCTTCAAAAAGTATATTAATAGCTGATAATAAAACTGGAGGTAGATACTACATATAGTATACTTCTGAAACATACATTTTTGAGTGAATATGTTCATAATCCATTGAATATAGGATATTATTTTTTTTTGCAGTAGATATAGTTAGGATTTTTCTCAGAAAAAAAAAGACTGTTTTAAGAAATACAAATTCTGAAGTCTGTAGTATCATGTACTAGATACTGCTGCTGTTGCCTAGGACTGAGCCAACTTGACTCAGAAGGCAAAAGTATTCTTTCATTTGATATGAGCCTTATGATTCCACTTTCTGCCCTATTCAAAAGTCATGTCGAATATCTAGATCTTTTGCTTCAAAATTCCACCCTGAACTGCAGGTGAATGAAATGAAATCCAGTCTGTTGACTATACAAGAGAAAGGTATGCGGACAAAAGGTTACAAGCAGCTGATAAAAATCCACTTCTCAGTGGAATATGTGCAGAACCAGTAAAAAAAGCTCACTTTATAGTAGTTATGATTACTAATTCCCACGTTGGGTAAGTTAAGTCATACGCCTTGTTTGTCTTGCATATCCTTGCCAGCTTGCCAAGCATATTGAGGCACAGGAGTTCCTCCAGTCTGGAGGACAGGCTGCAACCATCTGAACCTGCATTTGCAGTGGGTGGACTCGGAGTGGGCCTGTTTGGAATGTGCACTGGAATAATTTTGCTACTCTTACCCACTTGGCGAGTAGTTTGGGAACAGAGTATGTAGGCTAAAGCAGTTGCCTGCATCAGGAGGAAGAGGTCTGCATCCTGCAGCTTGGAGATTTGTCAAATAGGACCCTGCCACAGGATGACTGGGTTTTCTTGGCAGGTGCTCATACTATGCGTAAATATCTTTTGTGATAGTGCAAAGTGCCCCAAAATTTAAAAGCCACCGAGGAAAGATGGTACCACTTTAGGTGGCTGTATATAAGCATATTTCTATGGTCCTATTTAGAAATTAGTTTATAATTACTTTATTATATATAGCTAAATATATGCTTTGATTTCAATGAGTATTATAAAGTAAGGTTCCATTTAAACAAACCCTGAACCAAAAATGATGCAGAGGCCATAATGTTTACCTTCATCCAGTAAAGATTGAAGAATTTTTTTCCTAACTGTACTTATAATCTCCTCTGCAGGAAGTATCAGAACCTCCTCAAAGATATTTAGATTGCTGATGCACATTTTCTAATGAGCCTGTTTGTGATCCCCACCACTTAGATAAAGCCTTTAGAAAGGGCAGAAGTAAATGGGGTTTTTTTTATACTCTACTGTATTTCAGAAATTATGGATTTTATAAAAATACATGATTTTTCACACTATGTATCTTGAGAAGCTTTAAAACATTGCATAATTTGCATCTTGGATAATGAAATTTTCATTAATAAATATATAAATCATAAATCATTTATTCATACAGTGTAATGTAGCAGTTTATTACATACTGCTTGACTTTTGTAATCAGGGAATCCCCTGATGAAAAAATAGCATAATATTAATTACCAGCACCATCTGTGCTAAACAATAGGAAAAACAATATTTTAATACAATGACTTCATGCATGTCAGTTATCTTCAACATTAAACCCTGCAGTTTTGTTGATGGGGTTTACCTTCTACTCATTTAAATAACTGATGTTCTTACAAAGGTTAAAACTATGAATAAATGAATTAAAATTAAATATAATGAAAAATACCAATAGATACAGCATGGATCAAGTTCATTCATCAAATAAGTGACTATACAGGTATAGATACACCTATATTTACACATGCATTTTTAAATTTCCCTGCAAATGTTTCCAACAAAATTATTATTTACATGCTTATTACTCTCATAAGACTAATGTTCAACTTCTAAGAGTTGAGGGGGTTTTGTGATTTTTTTTTTTGGTGGGTGTGTTTGTTTGTTTTTTAAATCAACACAATTCTAAATACATAATCTTTAAAACATTAATATCTACTTGTCAGTACCGTGAACATAAGTTGTTTTGATGCACACAAAAATATTTAAGGTACATTTAGTATTCTGGATGTGCGAATTCAGGCGAGTTTGCTTTCTCTCACTACAATAGCAAAGATGTTACTTTTACACATCCAGGTGCTGATTTTGTTTAATGATTTAATGAGCTTAAAAGGTATGCCAGCTAAATCAAAGCTACACCTATGAATATATTTCCTTCTGGAAAACTTCTGCCATAGAAGCCAGCCAGGGGTATTAGGGTGAGGACAGCATTCAAGTTCACTGACTGAGCTTGCCATGGGAAAATCTTAAACACAGATTCCTTATTTCCAAAGTGCCTCACCTATACCCATGCCAATTTCACCAATGTTCAACATCCTTCTTTCTGCACAATCTTATTATTTATTTTCTTCTGACACAATAACTTTCTTCCAGTAAATTGTCATCAAGTTCTAATTATATTTAAGCATATGCCAATTACCAGAAGTGTTTTTTTTCCATATCTATCATATATTGAGGTTGTCTATTGACTTTCAACTTTCCCTATAACATGTTTTAATTTTTTAGTATTTCAAGACTCCATTGGCATTCATGGCCTTCAAAGGTACATGTCAGAATGCTAAGAAACCACAGTAGGCTGTGTCCCAGAACAGTGCTTTTATTTCTGCATGCATATACTTCTGGTGAAAATTATTCAGGTTTTTTATTAAGATTTTTCACTTTCTGATATGCACACTTTCATAAGTATTGGGTATAACATTGTTTGCAGGGATTTACCTAAGAGGAGACAGTAATGAGATTCCCAAAGCTTTAGGAACTGCCCAGAGCATTTATTTACCATAATAAAAATTACCTGCTTATTTACAGCCATCAGCTCACCTACTGAAAGGCAGTGTGAATTCTCGCAGCCCCTGGGAATCTGCTTTTCCCAGGCCTCCAGTGAGCTGAACATTACTCTCTAGCAGTGTATATGCACCTGACTGTGCCAAAGGCAGGCTGCTCCCTGCTCTCTGCTTGCTGTCCTACCCATCTTGCAGCTGGCTGATTTTCAAGCTCTTCCGTACCAGACATGGAGGGCCATGACATTGGCTTAGAATCATGGAATTGTTTAGGTGGGAAAAGACCTCTCAGATCTTTGAGTCCAACCAACCACCACTAAATCATGTCCCTAAGGGCCATGTGCCTCTAGGGATATTGACTCCACCACCCCTCTGAGCAGCCTGTTCCAATGCTTGACAACCCTTTCTGTGAAGAAATTCTTCCTGTTGTCCTGCCTGAACCTGCTCTGGCATAGCTTGAGGCCATTTGCTCTTGCCCTGTTGCTGGTTGCCTGCGAGAAGAGCCTGACCCCTACCTGGCTACAGCCTCCTTTCAGGTGTGGAGAACGATAAGGTCACTCCTGAGACTCCTTTTCTCCTGTCTAAACACCCCCAGCTCTCTCAGACACTCCTCATATGACACTCAGACCCTTCACCAGCCTTGCTGAAGGAGACGATGGCTCTGCAGACACCTGCCTTGTGCTAGAGTTGAGTGACAAGTCAAGGAAACGTTTCAGACTGAACCGTAACTCTCTTTAATGCTCTGTGTTAGAAACAAAGGTATACAGGAGGGCTTTGCACTTTTGAACTGTGACATACTGGTACTCAGCAAATAGCAATACTTTATTGTGACATCTCCAGATACTGTCTCAGGGATTCTGTATCCTCTTGCTGTCAGTGGATTCATGTAGAAGCTAAATCCATTCAGGTGTTCATCTCCTTACCAGGGCTATCTTGGTCTGCTACAAAGTTGCAAATCTCATCAGATACTCCCTAGGGACAGCTAAGCATTGCAAATTCTGTCTAATTTCTTTTTCTTCCTCCTTTTGATGTATGCCTGTGGCCATTTCTCCATTTCCATATCAATAATTCTTTTCTTGAACCAGCCTGGCTATTCTTCCCTCCAAGTGTTTTCTGGAGATCATCGAAAAGATTTATTTCTGCTTTGCAATCTGCTCTCTCAGTTGTGAACATGACTCCAGGCTGATATCTACTTCCACACCTGTATAACTCATAGGTTTTTCATTTCATGTTACTGTGATTTTCCTTAATTTATTAATTAAAGGGAACCTCCTCAGAATGATTGTTCAGATTCTTACCTTTTTTTTTTCTCAAAGAAAATGTCCTCCTCCAATTTGCCCAAGTTTGTACTATTCAGTGCTCACTTTTCCCAATGTCAGTCCAGACTGCAAACGGACCATTATGTAGAATCCACCTACTGCTCTTAGTGATTAGGTGACTTCCTCTTTCTGAGGCCTGTACGTCATTATTTCCTCTTACTCTCTTAGACCTAAGTGCTTCTTCTGGCAACGGTAGTTCTCTCACACATGCAGATCATTTCTATGGCTCCATATATTTAATTTCTTATTATCTCATTCCAATATATTATTACAGGCAGTTTTACTCTTGCCTATATAACATATTTTTCTCTTTTTAGTGGTGACTTCTGCTTTATGTCAAGGCTTTTCTTCTGAGGATTTTCAGGTCTCCTCCATTCTCTTTTCAATGTATTTCTACTCTCAGATACTTCCCCTTGCTCTTTTCTTTCTTATTGTTCCTTCCTCCCAGTTGACCAATAATTACTTTCAAAATATTATTTTAATTGTTCATCTTTTCCTAATCCTCACTGATTTCTCCCCATCATTATCTTCTCTACCTTACTTGACTAGGCAAATCCAAAATCTTAGGCCCTCCACTCAACACCACTGGAAAAAAATATTTTGCCTCTACTGAGACAACCTTTCAATGGTGTTCCAGTGAATCAGCTCTTAGTTTGCTTTTTAGCCCTTTGTTTAATTTATCCGTTGCCTTCTTCATTCTTCCTCACTACTCGTATTCTCTATTTAGAATCATAGAATGGTTGGAGTTGGAAGGGACCTTAAGGATCATTTAGTTCCAATCCCACTACCGTGGGCAGGGACATCTTCCACTAGACCAGGTCCCTCAAAGCCCCATCCAACCTGGTTTTGAACACTTCCAGAGATGGGGCATCCACACCTTCTCTGGACAGCCTGTGCCAGGGCCTCACCACCCTTGCAGTAAAGAATTTCTTCCATAAAATGAGGAAAAATGAGGACCTGATCATAGACACTTCATACAGTATGGAGCAGATCTCACTTGCCTTGAATATCCAAATAGTTATGCTGATAATACCTGTGAAGGATTCTGCCTTAGATTTCTGTTATGCTGTATTTTAATTATCAGGACAAGGTATTTTGGAAACATGACTGTTCCATTCAATGTTTAACGTCTCTCAAAGAGAAAAATAATAGCTAAAAAGTACATACTAAATAGTAAATTGAAGGAGTACAAATTCTGCTCATGCTCTAGCTTGTCAACCTGAAACTTGACATTCAGAGTCACGAAATTGCATATTCACTAATATTACAGGATGACTTTTTCTGTTCATAGAATCACAGAGTTATTTAGGTTGGAAAAGACCTCCAAGATCATTGACTTCAGCCTTTGAATACCACATTGTCAACTAGACCATGGCCACGTTCTGTTTCTTGAACACTTCCAGGGATGATGACTCCATCATCCAGTCCACCCCAATGTTTAAAAATCCTTTCTGTGAAGACATTCCTCCTGAGGTCCAGACTGAATCTTCTCCTGTGCACCTTGAGGTCATATCCTCTCACCCTGTTGCTAGTTCCCTGGGAGAACAGCCCCACCTCCGCCTGGCTACAGCCTCCTTTCAGACAGTTGTAGGGAGTGATAACATCACTCCTGAGCCTCCTTTTCTCCAGGCTAAACACCCCCAGCTCCCTCAGCTGCTCCTCATGGGACTTGTACTCCAGACCCCTCATCAGCTCAGTTGCCCTTCTCTGGACATGCTTCAGCACCTCAATGTCCTTCCTGAATTGAGGGGCCCAGAACTGGACACAGCACTCAAAGTGCAGCCTCACCCGTGCCCAGTACAGGGGGACAATCACTGCCCTGGTCCTGCTGGCCACACTATTTATGGTACAAGCTTGGATATAGGACTGAAATATGAAATAAGTTACAAAAATTGAGGAAATAAGCTAGGTGGCATTTGTGTACAGTTATTCTTCAGTCTAGAACAGCTGAAAGAAATAATTAAAATGCTCAGATTTAATGTAGGTTAGAGCAGATGATTGTTTTAAACTTGAATTTGTAATTAGTGTAGTTACCAAGAGATTGTGCACAAAATGCAAACTATTTGCTGCTTGATAATTTTGTTAAATAAGTCAATAGAGGGTCCAAAGACTGAGCAAACAAGTAGACCTGGTTATCCCTTCTTATCAAATTCAATCCTTTTATCTGTCACAGTTTCAAGACATGATACTATCAACAGATTTTTTTCAGAAATAAACATTCTGAAATTTCCAATCCAGACAGAAATAAAAGATTCCAGAGTGATATCCGTGCAAAGAGAATGAAAGACATGTCAGGAAAGAAACTTCTGTATGCATTTTTCTATGTACTGATAGCCTCCAAGCTGTAATTTTTATGTTCAAGGGTGGAAGCAATAGTCAGTTATCATATCCTAGTGGATCTACCCACTGTTTGAGGAGATTAAATTAGGGGAATGATAATGCTTGCTACTTTGCGTTCATGCTCCAAAACTGTGCTTTAGATGTTTTTGAAAAAACAAATAATAGTTGATTCTATTCCAGACTGCAAATTTAAACATTTCTTCAGAATGGAACCAACTCGTAACTCAGTGGATCTTTTTTCTTTTATCTTGTTGGACAATGATGGTGTTTGCCCTTGTGATACTTTCCGAATTTCTGTGCCCTGATTTTGTTTAAACAAGGCTGAAACACTAAACAAGGAAATTTTTTTCTTATTCAAGTTTGTGGAAACTACATGTGTTCATGGAAGATACATTTATGGTTTGGAACCTTGACTGAGCTCTTTATCTCCAGTTCTACATATAAAAAAAACCTCCCAAATCTTATAACAAAAACCAGATACTCCTATTGGATATTTAGACACTATGTATACTGATTTAAGACATAAATTTGTGAATCTTAAAGCCATTTATAGTTGCTTTATTGACAATCAGTTTTTCAAACCACTCTACCATGTGGCTGGTGGTTCCTCTCACTTATTTTTCTACCACAGGCAGTTTACCAGGTCATAGGATGTACAGTAGACTCTTGTGCATTGTCATTGTGTTGGCCTAATTCTCTTTTCAAAACAAGAAATGGCTTGTAGTGTTGATGGGAGCCAAGGTTAAATTACTTCTTTACATTATGTATGGTATAAGTAGCTTAGTTTCCCAAAATTTTCTGGAACGTCAAGTTAAAGAAATGTCATTTTCCTTGGACCTTGAAAATCACACTACTTAGACATCACTAGGGCTTGGAAACATACTCTAAAGAACATGCTTTTGCATCCCATCTGTAAGTGCAAGAATCAAAGGTAATCTTCTAGATTTTACTTTATTGCATCTTTGTGAATATTATGAATGGCTTTATTTTTTTTTTTCAAATTCTTTATTTCAGAAATGTATTTGAAATAATTTACGTGCAAGGTTGGGGAAAAATCTACTCTTACGTTGTCTTCTTTTTCTTTTATTATGGTTGAGTAAGGGTCATATACGACATTCCAGAAAAAAACCAGTAAATGTATTCCTGACAATAATTGCAATTAAAAAATCCAAACCTGAATTGGTTTGACTTTCATACATGATATTGTATCCTATATGAAATACAAATGAAATTAAATTCTTGTCCTAAAAGGCCAGTGGCGGGAATAGGAGGTAAAAATACATTTTTTAACAGCTCATAGCTTTCATGCACTAAATCATAAATATCAGTTGCAAACATAAAACAGATTAATACCATGACTAGTATTCTGATACATTTGACTCATGAACATGGAAATTGAAGACACAAAAATTACTGAATTTCAGAAAAGTCATACATGTTATACTTAGTAAGTCAGAGCTTCTCTAACATTGATTTTTAAATGAAATCTCAACCTGCTGTTTACCAGGTAGTGAAACTGAGGGAATCAAGTCCCAATCAATCAATCTTCAGTGTAGTGCCAAATAGGCTTGAGGAGAAACAGTGCCTGGAATTTGCTCATATTTAAACATTACCTTCAGATGAGAGTGAGTTTAGTCAAAAAGAGAAAAGAAGAAAAAGAATGAGCACATAAGCAAGCAGTAACACAGTCAAGTGTTGCTCAGTTGTGCATACTCTACCACTCCTGTACTCTCAGGTACTGATACCAGTTAGGAAAGATTTGTGTGTGTTGGATGATTTTGATGATATGTCAGTGTAAGAAAATTAAGTTACCTCTGGTATACTGACTTAAGAACTGCTAACTTGAGCTATACTTATGACCCTACTCAGAAAATCTCTCTAGTGTGCAGAGGAAGGCACAAACTGCAAAGAATCAAAAGGTTTTTCCTAGCTCTTTAAAAGGGCACTGGAAAAAAGCCTGGGAGAAAAAGAAAGAACTGTAATAGAAGAAGAAAATAGCAGGGGAAAAAAACAACAAACCCAAGGGGAAAAAAAAAAAGGAGGGCAAAAAGAATCCTTTTCTAAGAAAAACCATATTTTCCACCTTCCAACTGAGAGAGAAGCAGTAGGCCAATGAGGACATACAGATTATAAATAGAAAAACTCATGTTGCACAGTTGGCAGCTCACAGCATTTTCCACTTCTGCTATTCCCAAGGTTCACCAATACTTGAGCTTATAAGGAAGAGATTAGTAAATAAAAGGTACGAAAGGAAAATATGCCCTGATAACCATCATCCTTATCAACACTAACCAACTCCCAGAAACACAGGACAACCATTTTTTTGACAGCCTATACAAAACTTTATCTCAGAAATGGAGCAAAAAGTAGAATTTGAAAGAAGCCAATTTTATCTGCATATTGTCATTGTTTCAAACATTTCTTGAAAGCATATAGTTGCACTACATGAAGAATGAATAACGTTAGAAAACATCTACAGCAAAGTGGCAGTGACTATGGTTAGGTGAATTTTCCAGCTTAGTCTATTTAATTTCAGTTTTACACATTTACTTCAAAATTTTGTTTCATTGAGTCATGTATAGAATCAAAGGCCCTTCTAAAAAGCTTTGTAATTTTAAGATTATTTCATATTAATTTAATTTTACTATCAATCAAAGGCTGTAGTATGTGGCAAGCTTTTGAGTGCCAGAGAAAATAATCCTTTATTGCTGTTGTTGTTTCATCAACAAGAAGGTTACATAGTGCATTACTTCTGTAGGTCAAGCCTACTGTGCACACTGGGGAGCCTTTCTTCTCCCCTCTAAGTGCACTGGCTACAAACATTCACATCCCCTGTAATTTGCCAGCTCTTTGCAGCTCCTTGAGTTCCTTACTTCATTCTAGAGTTTCTAGATATATCCCTACCCTTGCTTTCCTCCCAGAACAGGATACCCTCTTGTCTTACCTTCCTGCCAGAGTGTCTTGGAAACAATTCATTCAGGGATTTTCCTACCTTAAAAAGCTGAAAACAGGCACACAGGTGAAAGTCTATAGGCTGATGCAGAGGCACTTTTAGGTTCTGGATGTGGTAATCAGAGTTCCATCTACTTTGATTTTCCCTGTTCAACCCATTGATTCACAGAAACTGATTAACTATAAAATTCCAGACGTGGCACAGTAGAAGTAGATAGAAATGCCATTAAGCTGCATGTTGAATCTCTTTTCAGTTTGGCAGTTATGCTGCTTCTACTTCTTTGTACCACCTCTCTGCTAACCTATGGATAGCAAGGCGAAGGTGTTTTCCCTAGAATAATTTAAATACACAGTTAAAATACCAGGCCTTCTTAAATGAAATCACTGTTTATTGCAACTCTGAGAACCATTCTTTTTCAGTGGTTAATAGCTCCAGTAGTGTGAACTAAGTTAGCTGAGTAGTCATGTTTTTTTTACTTCTCTCAAGATATGCTTTTGTTAGTCTGGATAGGGACAATTCTTTGTCAGTTGCTCCATCATTTTCTTTCTACAATACCGTGTCAAAACTGACTAATGGGGAACAACTTCTGTAAGCATACTACATATTCCTATTCAATATTAAAATGACTATTGATACATATGGAATAGCAAAATCACACTCTCTGTTTTAAAGAGAAATGTGAATACCTAGAACTTTTAACATGTCATTGTTACGCATAATAATATGCATTTTTCTTATAAATTGGTATAATATACTTAGCATAAGACAGCAACATTACATAGCCCATTAACTGGAAAAGAAGTATTCAACAGTAAAATACAGGTAGAAATAATTAATATATTCATTTTTTTCCAAGGGCTTTCTACTTAGTTAAGTTAAAGGCTTCCTTGAAATGCATGGACTTTGTAGGTGTTACATATCTGGGCAGTATATAGATGATGAGAGCCAGTGGATTTAATATATCCATTGAACTACAGAAAGGCATTATAGCTTTTGATTTGCATGCTGTATCTTTCATATGTGCAGTTTTCTGTGAACACAGTGATGTTTTTCTATGTCTAAGACACCTTTGCTGAAACCAACTAGCTGGAAGACCAGCTGGAGATCTTTTCAAAATATACTTCATAATCTTGAAGGAAGGGTATTCTTATTTTTCTGGCCAGCAGTAAATTTTCTACCTCAGTAGCATGGCTTATGGTACAGTATTAAAGATCCAAGCTTTCACAGCAGGTCGTATTGGCTATGTAAGCTTACACTGATTAAGCTTCTAGGAAGAAACAGTCAAATATAAATACATGAAACAACAACACAAATTCTCAATTGAACTTAGCTAAATCAATGAAACGTGAATTGTGAATTTATCTCACTTTAATGTACATTATACAACTAAACCCAATTTAAGAAATGGTCAAATCCATGGCCTATAGATTAATCCATATTGATATTTTCCGTGCGGTCTTATTTCGACTTTCCAGCACAGGATATCCAATACTACTGCTCTGTCTGTTGACAGTCACATTGGATTCTTTTAATAAAATCCAGTATTGCATTGCTGCTAGACTGAACAAGAAGTGAATTTCCACATGGGAAATTTTGGAAGAAAAATAGATGCAGGTCTTATTACTACTACTACAACCAAAGGCAATAATACATACTCTTTTTTTGACATATCAAGTCTATTGATACATACTACAGAAATGAATACAAAAATCACCACTGATTACTGCAGGATCACACTTGGAGGATGTGGCATGGAGCCTGGAGTCTTCCTCACCTGCTTGACTGTAAATTCCCCTCTAGTGGCTCTTTGGAGCATACAGGCTTTGCAGGTTGTTTTGTAAGCTTGGTGAGATTACTACATCTTGCTGACATTCATTGCTTATAAAATAATTATTATATGAAGATTATGAAGACTTTTATAACACTGCTAGGCTCCATCCACTCCCTTGCCACGCACACCACAGAATTCTGTCACTGCACACCCGTGTGCAACTCACAGCTGGAGCTGTACTGCAATATCCAGCTCTTCGGCTTATTTTCTCTCATGCCTTTGAAAACTGGTTAAGATTCTCTAAAGGTGCTAGGTTTTCCTTAAAAAAAGGGTCAACATTTCAAAATGACAATATTTCTTGTGGCTTCTCCATTTAGCAGACAGGTTTCCAATGAAATTCATGAAGATTTTCCTGGCAGTCCACATGGCATCTTACTTTGCCATCTGCTGGTGGTCCCCAGCTTCCAGGTTCCTCTGTTTTAGCTTACTCTTTCTGTGAAAATCTTCCAAAACTGGGAGCTCAGATATTCCATGTGGACTTTGATCAGTGGCCTGACCCTGGTGTCTGGGAAGACCTCACTTACCACATGTGAGCATGAGGACCTTAGCCTTCCCATTTTTCCTGAATCAGAGCTGGATCGTCTTGCTTTCAAGGCACTGATCCCTCAGTGCTATCTTAGCTGCCTGGAAGGTCTGGCTCAGGCTGTGACTTCGAGTTTCCAGTTTCTCTGCTGTAGAGCCAAGGGGAGGCAGAAGTAGGCTGATGCACCTTCTCATTTTCATTTAGGAGAACATAGATACAAGGCAAGACATAAAAAGCCAGAAGGCTCAGAACTTGTGTTCTTGTTCAGTTTCACATAGAATTTTTCAAATTCTCTTGAATGGAAATAAAAATCTGTTTTGGTTTTGAACAGAAATTCCAAGTTTCTGCTGAAACTGAGAGAAAGTGAAAAAAAAATCTTCAGAGAAAATACCATATCAAATATCACATATATTCGGACTCAAATGACCTGGACATAAGAGCAATGTTTTCCTTTTTTGCTTGCCCTTGAATGCTCACATGCAGTCTCCTCAGTGTCATCAATGTGCTGAAATATGCTATAATCACTGTTTTCCATTGCCTAATGGTCAGCATGCACATGAGCTTTTCCCATAGCACAGAGAATAACACAGACACACTGTCTTGTAACCTTAGAAAATTAAAGCTCATTTTCCCTGAAAAAAGTAAAACTGACTAGCTTACTACATGCACAAAACAAATTAACAAAGAAGAAAAATATTTTTGTTTCTTTTCTAATCTTGTTCAAGTATATTTATTTTAAAGGGTACTTGCAATTTCAGAGTGGAAATGGGCTTTTGATATTGTTTTACTTTCCAACACTGTATGCCAATAGGCTGCCTTTTCACCTTTTTCTCAGCTTGGGGGCTGTATGAAAAGGAAAAATATAGAAAAGCAAGAAATCAGACTACAAATCAATCTCCAGAAAATGAAAATATTCTATTATTGTAATTTGAGATAGATGGTATTTGTAGAGAAAACAACTCATTCTCATTAGGAATGAGATTTAGCTTTACTTTTTCACAGTGAAATAGAACCTTAACCCTTGAGCAATCCCACAGAAATAATTTTATATTGTTAATGTTCAATGTGAGACCCTGATCCCACTGAAGTAAATGGCAGAGATTCCATTAACTTCAGAAGAGTCAGATTAATTCGTGATCTCCTCGGCTGTTAGAGTCTCTCCTGGCATCTACCTAGCAGCGTAAGAAAGTAAAGTACCATCACAGAAAAGGATTACGTAGCTTTGATGAGCATCATGTGATTTGGTAATAAAGAGAATTTAAATCATATAGTACAGATTATTAATCATTATCATATACCAGTTTCTTGTCTTTGTGCTCACCTTTATTGACCTTCATATGTATGGCATCTTTCTAGAATATAATTTCCATCAAGTTCTAAGGTTTAGCTCATGCCTGCTTACATTTACCTTGTTAGCAGCTGTGGTATTGTGTAATGTTAGGGTGAGCATTACAGGAGGGAAGTTGATTAGGGATGCATGTGTTTTGAAAAGGAATTCTGTGGAAAGGAATACTTCTCTTCAGGAACCGTTTACTGCTCTCTTTTATGAAGGGCACTTTCTATTGCAGTGGAAATGATGGATTAGTTTTGTTTGCGGAAAGTTGTGAACTTCCATTGTTCAGGGGTGTGCAGTGCAGGACACGCAGACAAGTGCAGGCCGTTGGCTGGGAGACAAAGGAAAGTTTTGCTGGAGGTCTTACTTGGAAATGATGACTCCAGGAAGTGAAAGTTTGCCTTAGTTCAAGTTGTGATGAGCATTAGATTCACATTCTTTCAAGTGTCTTTGCAAGTTGTGGATAGGCAAGTGAGTTTAATCACTGATATCAGTATCTCGCAAGTGGACTTTCAGCAAATCTCAAAATGCTGTTACGGCTCCTTCCTTAGTGGCAAAAATGTATTATAAAGTAGGGGGAGAAAGAATAAAGTTTGTTGGTGCAGTATAGGCTTAAACATGATCCAAAATAATGCAGCATTTTACTCATCATTCTCTATTTTGTTTAATCCTGTGAAACAAGAAGAAACAGCCAGGCAACATTTCTAGATATTAAACTCTATAAGAGAAGGAATATGTCTCTTTGTGTGCACTTTAAAGTGCCTCCAACACCTTGGTTCTTTATAAACTGTAGTAATAATAATCATTTATTGCTATGCAGTGTGGTCTGGTTTCCCATTTACATCCAGTATGATTGGTTGTGCTGTGTTGCTGTCCTGTTCATCACTTCTCACCTTGCACTTACATGCAACTTCTATTATGGTTATTTTTAGAATACATAAGGCACTCAAATAACATGATTACAAGTGTGGAACAACAGCTTAGGAAATAGATAGGAGGATAGTTCACAGAAAGAAGCAACATACTGCACCTAAGCTGGGCAAGATCAAACCTGACATTGTAAAATCAAAGAGAGAGGGTTTAATAGGAAAATAATGTGATGAGACTACAATGACTCCTGCTTCTGTAAAGTTGAGTTACCAACATTTAATGAGTTTCTGAATGTATTAAAAAAATTCTATATGTATGTATCCACATGTGTGTCTATATAGGCAACAAATATGTGTGTAAATATGTGCACATACACCTGGGATGTGCATTTATGTGCGTGTGTTTCACAAAATACTCAAAAAATAGTGTCCTGCAGGAAACAAAATGACCAACTGTAAGGTCCTATAATAATGTTTTACCTTCCTGGAGAGAAGTAAAATGACTATAAGTTTCCCTTTCATGGAATCTGAGCAATCTTCATAGAAAGCCTCATTTTCTGTCAGCTTCAGGAATGACACATATTTACATGTATTCAGACAGTTTGTGATGCCTGGAGGCAATGAGTATCGGGGAGAGGTGCGGTGTGGAATGCCCTCCCAGCTCTGGCTGACAGAGGGTACTGAGTGTTTGTTCCAGTTGTCAGTTGTTAGAGCACCCCTGCGATTTCTCCAACTTCGTGCTGAAGGCTGTCTTGGGTTCTTATCGCCAGGATGGTGCTGAGCTGGTGGAGGCATAAAAGAATCTTTATCTCCCCTCTTGATTTCAGTGTAGCAGAGGAATGAGCCCAATATAATATGACCACTACAGGTAAAGTTTGTAAGTCTGTGTTCCTCAAGGTACCGACTTTTTATGATGTCTATCATATACCAAGTAATGGAGAAATTTTGTATCAGATATTACCCCTAATTACATTTTCTGTTCAATTAAATACTGTAATTGGTCTGTCAAAAATGCTACAGTAATATTTTGTTTGAAAAATAACATACATTTTGCATATAACTGAAGCAAATTTTAAAATTATTATAACCCCTCCTATCATAGGTACTCTTTACTATAACCCTTCTCTGAAAATGCTTGTTTGCCCAAAACGTGTTAGATTATCTACATTCGCTTCTGCTGACGGCTCTCACAGCTGGAAACTTTAGTCTCTGGTCAATTTTATTTACAGCCAATATAGTCTCATTTAGTTTTGGTTTCATCATTTAAGTTTAACATTCCTTTTGATGGTCCTTCACTTGGCTCACCTTTCTCTGATCATATTAGGTCAAGGTGTGTATACAACTCATCCAATGAGACTCTGCGTAAAGTACTGGCTGGAGGCTTTATAATTTGCCTAAGAGCATAAATTTGTTATTACATTTCTGTATTGATGTTACTTTACATCTCTCAGAGTAAGAAAATGTAGTTAGACATTATTCTAAATAAAGAAATTATACCCCTGTAGATTTTAATTGATTTTGAATCATTAAGGCTTGATATTTAAGTCAATGTATGCATCTAAAATAATATTAACACCTTGAAGCAATGTGATTTTCACCTAAAACTACTTTTAATTTCAATTTTACTTCAAGAAGGATTGCTACAGATCTTAAATAGTTGTCAGAGACGTCCACGATAAGGTAACATCTGGATGAAATTTAATGCTTTAAGAAAATAATTTATTTTAAGTAAAATAATTCAGCTTGAAAGAGATGAAGGTCCAGCCTTCTATATAATTTCTAATTTTAATAATTATTTTGGAGAATCTGTAGTTATTGAGAGCAGAGAACATGGAATAGGGTAGAAGTATTCCAGCTCTACTGCTTAGAAGCCCATAGAATAATGTAGTCAGTAAAGAGGTGTCTGGGGACATTGGTTGACAAGGTCAAGTGGTCGGATTTAATCAAATTCATTTTGTAGCTGTAGATTTAGTCATGGTTATAAGACAGAGAAGTCATCTCAAATAAGGAAGCCTAACAAGAAAGCAATGTATCATCTGCATGAAGTGAAATATATTGCTCTCAGCCATTTAGCTTCATGTCAGAATTAAAGGAAGGTTTTGGAAGTACAGTTCTAGCATGGGCTATTTAAATATAAGTAAGTGATAATGTAAAGCAGTTGTGCTTTTTTTTTTTTTTTCAGTGATATTGTAAATTTCTGGTAACAGTTAAACATTATTGCTACTGGGATACACTGATGTCATTAACTGGTTCAGGACAAAGATCTGTATTTCATTACCAGTTTCAAAGTTTGTATAGTTTTAGTGTAAGGAACTGGTTTTCAACACCTTCTACAGCCATCGTGGAAGTTTAAGGCAGATAAGGCATTAGTTTCACACAGAACTGGTCTCTGACTTTCTTATGCTCTTTGAAAATGGAAGACACTGCAGGAGCTCAGCTACAGAAATAGAAACTGATCCGCATCTTGTAGAGCATTGCTCATTACCTCAGTTTAAGACTCAGATCATATGAAATGTTTGAAGGTTAGAGCTTTGTATGAGCTACCAAATTTTGGAACAGATAGTCTGAAATTGTGATGATTTCAAGATCTGCAATCCTCTCAGAGAACAGGGGGATTTGTTATGAACCACTGATCAATAATTGTGCCTGGTCTAAAACTGGAACCAGAGTTGCTGTGTCTCATAAAGGATATCCTCTGGTGTTTCAGATTTTTTACTAGGTTAATTTTGTTTATGCATGCCTTTGTGTTCTAAGATCAATATGTTATAAATGCCTTGCTCTGAATTTTAAAAATTTGAATGAGTTGAGCTTATTTCAACTTGTTTCCTTGCATTCAATTCACGACATTATTTTCAATACATAGGCATTTTAAAAAAACGTATACAACCAAAAATAAAATAATAACAGTAAAGAAAATAGATTAAAGCTGTGTATTTTTACATAATGGAGATTTCTTGGAATTAAAGGCTCTAGGAATATGTCTATCCAATTATATCACCCAGTCCAAATGCACGAAATTTAGGTCAAATTTTCCTTTTTTATTTTTTTTTAATTTTTTTTATTTAATTGAATTTTGAAGATATAAATGAAAATGATTCACCTTTTTAAAATTTATTTTCATAATGTAAAATCTACTATGACAAGCATTTAGGCATTTTCTTGGTTGGAAGTCTAAGCTTCCCATTCTAGAAGTCTATTATTAGAAGTCTAAATATTATCTGTTACTGAATATTTTTTCTGAGTGTGATCTCCCAGCACTATACTGATCACAGTAAAACACACTTGTTTCTCATCAGCATTTCTCATAAGCCATTCCTCAGGTTACCCAACTTTCTTTCATTTACTAGAATTTCTTTTTTTTCATACCGCAGCGCACAGGACCAAGATTAAAATCCTAGGACAAGGAGTTAGGAGTAAGAACAAGAGAGATATATTGACAAATACTGAAGAGAATATGAAAGGTAGATGATAGAACCATGTAAGTAAGTGAATAGGAATTGAAAATAATGTACCAGGTGACTAAGAGGCAAAATAAGGCACACTCATCAATATTTTTCTGTCTTTCAAATGATCAAAGCTTTGCTTTCATGAGGTAGAAACTTATGGTTCTTCCTGTAGGCCCCACATTTGATTTATTAATTATTTTGAAAGAGGTAAATTTTCCATTCTGTTGTCCTAAAATTCTCAGGCCAGAAATAACATGGACCCTCACATAGTTGATATACAAACTAAAACGATGGATTAAGGAATGGGCACTATTTGGAAGCAAAGTGGTGACAAAGCAAAGGAAGCAGTGCTCTTAATGATGTAACAAAAGATAGAATGGGACATGTGACTTCAAAATAATATAAAAATTCTTCATTAATAATTCCAGTCTGTGATTCGGGAATTGGATGAGCACGAGCAACATATACAAAATTTTGCTTTTTTATTTGCACCAATCCTACAGAGTGAGTGAAAGGGAATTTAAAGTAAGTGCATAAGCACATTGAATAAATAAGCTCATCTACGGCTATTTGAGCCTCTTTGATGTAATCTACCATTTCATAGCCAGAAAGTGGCCACAGGAATCCAGGGAAAGGATCATTTAAACACTGAAAAAAAATCTCTCTAGGATTTTTTTGGTCAATGTCCATAAAACAGGAAAATACAAGCAGGAATATATGATCCATAAATTAGATGTGTGTTCATTATAGAAATACTTTAAAAGAAAAGGAAGCTTATTTGAATGAAACAAGCTCTATACACAAATAAACTCATAGATGAGACAGTTAGCTTTACTTAGTTGCTTACATCAAAGAGTAATGTGTGTAAAGTAATTTGTTTTGATGATTGGAGAACTTTACTCAGTTGTATTGATGAAAATGATTTTATAAAATTGAGGGTAACTTTCTCCTTTGGGTTCTTGATGGGAAAAGTCTAGGGAGTGATTACTCTTTAGGATTTTTTTTTTTTTTGGAGAGCTTCCACCTTAATCCTTTTAAAATCAGCGGCTGGGAAACAATCATGAACTCTGATTTTCTCCTTTTTATGCTGGTATAATTCCTAACTATCAGTATCAGTCAAAGGGTTGTCTCTAGAGCAACACTTGGAAGCAGCTTGATTTAAAATTTAATTTTAATTTTCAAGAGGGATTAAAAAGGAAAACTAAAAAGAATTCTAAGTTAATGAGACACTTCAGAAAAATCGCAACCCTACTTTTACATTTTAAAGTGCTACGTGAATTTTTGGATGTGACTTGTGGATTTTAGAAGGAGAGGGAAATTTGAAATTTTGTTGTGAGCAGATATAATATGAAGGAGATAAACACCACATATACTGCCAATATCTTCAAAGTCAATGATGCATTTAAATCAACCAACTTTGAGAATAATTTAGCTTTACTGTGTTGTAAAGTGGGCTACTAAAAATCCTATGAGTTTGCTCAAAAGAATATGGGGTTACAAACTACTGAGGGAAACTCTACTTTCCCTTTGTTGTTCAGTCCACCGGACTACTATATCTTTCATTTATTTTCTAAATTTGCTGTGCAAAGTAAGCATCTGACTCTGGAGGCAGAAAATCTTGGGGGATCACACTTTCAAAAGACTGTATGGGAAGATTTCCTTTCTAACGTAGTCAATTCTATTTATAGGATAAAGGCATAAATGGAAGAGTTGCATAAATTATAAACACCCCCTGAATAACCCAAAACATGTCCACGCTGCTGAGAGGAACCTAAAACCTCAAAAAGAGAGTCTATGCTGGCATAGACTTCAAAGTTTCAATATTTATTCCTATTCATGATGATGATGCATAGTTTTGTATATACCTCAAAGTGGTAAACAATATCAGTTCTGATACATACAGAGGACAATTTATGCAACTGTTCTGAAGTAGTATTTGCACAATATGAGGAACAGACAGGACACAAGTACAGATACCACATCCTCTACCAGCTATCACTATGCATTTGTGTAAGAACATCCATTCAATGGATATATAGCAGAAGAAAAACTTGTTGAAAAAAAGTTGAAGAAGTTGATGAGTGTCATTATAATGCCATAATTGTAAACTGGTACAATGATACCTATAGAAGAATTGTCATATATGTTTCCAGTTTTCTATTTTTAATGTCTTGATCATACTTCCATGAATATTGTTGAAATGCTGGTGTGTATGCAACCTCCTTCCCTGAAACTGGGCAAACTGAGATGCCCATAATATCTAATTTGGCAAGAGCAGAGACACGGCTAATTGTTTCC
Organism: Melanocharis versteri; assembly: GCA_013397845.1. Classification (NCBI taxonomy): domain Eukaryota; kingdom Metazoa; phylum Chordata; class Aves; order Passeriformes; family Melanocharitidae; genus Melanocharis; species Melanocharis versteri. Next base: position 1,799,334 of record VZTG01001350.1, on the reverse strand, counting down.
AAAAGAAGTGTTACATAACAGTTATGGAAGAAGACCAAGGAGAAGAGAAAATGCTATTTTACTTCAAACTCTGCAACTAGGGTTGTACTTTACACCCATGTCACCACTTTATGAGACTTGCACTCTGAAGTCATAAACAGTAATTTGACAATATTATCTTTTTAGTGTTAAGCTATGTCTACATGAAGTACTGCTCTTAGCTTATCTAAAAAGAAATTAAGATAGAAATAAAGATTTTTACAGCACTACAGCTGTTTATTCCCTTTTTCCTGTTTCTTCTATTCTACTATTCCTTAACTTCCCTTCATTTTTCTCATATCCTATTCTGAACTCCTCCCTCTCTGGGCTTATAAGCTTGAAGAAAGTTCATGCTACATTATTGTTTGCATGTCTGAGCAAGATGCCTCTCTCAGAAGCCCAGACTGTACAGCGTTAAGACTGTGCTAAGGGTAGTAAGTTCCTGGGCAGGGTAAGGTCATGGAAAGCAGAGAAGTTCTCCGAGTTGTAACAAAACTGGCCTCTGAAGCCCACGCACATGCCAAAACCGTAAGTTACTGCTGCTGTGGGCTGCAGTCTTGCAATGTGGTGTGGGATTATATATGTTTCAGTACATTCCTAAGTTTTCAGTAGCCATCTGTAAGCAGTGGGGTGAATGGGCTGCATTTCAGACAACCAAGGCATCCAGGAATATTTCCTCATAGGACACTGCTCCTTCCATCCCATACTCCAGATGCTGCCATATGTGTGATACAATATCTTGTTGTGAACATGCATCCATATTTTCAGCTTTGTCCAAAAAGCTTTCTCTAGCTATGCCACTCCTACTGCATTCTCTTTTCCGGCTGAAGGCACAGCACACGACAGGTTAGCTTGTGCAAGTCAGTTTTGCAGTATAATCTTGCTGATACTGAGATATTTTTTTTTCTGTAAGGAGAGCATGGATGTCAAAATTAGGAGCTGAGTTGTATGTATAATTTTTCAGAAAGAAATGCAATTTTTTTTCCAGGCATTACTACAATCCTGTGCAGTAAAAAAGGGTATTTTTACATTATTATGAAGATCATGGCTGTTCTGTGATTCTGATTTAAAGTTGCCCAAAATGTCTAAGCAGTTTGGTAGAATATCGTTTTGTTCATCTATAAGATTACCTGAGCAGTATCAGAGAGCATCCAGTCAGGAAATGAAGAATAATCTTTGCCACTATTTTTGGATAATAAATAAGATATAAATTTTAATGTGAGATGAAAAGTATCTTGCATAACTGAACTATCAAAAGAGATCAGTGATTTCTGCTCTAAATAAATACATGAAAGGAGACAGCAAACTGACACCAAGAAAATGCTAAGCTTTGCACCAACCAAAAATTAACTCAAATTCAGAGAATACCCTTTTTAGGAAAAGTCCGCTTAGGAATCCAGAAAGTTTCTGAGGTCACCATTTATTTCTATGCCATTCTTCCCTCTCCATATGTAGTGGACATGGGTTTTGGCCTCTAAAAACTGGCAAATCTCCCAGAATGGATGCAAAGGTCTGGACTAACAACGTGAAGTCTGACTCAGCACTGATTCCAGCACTCTGTGAGTCTGGCTTCCCACATTGCTGCATCCATTGAAATCCTGTGGCCAGGAACTTCACTGTAGGGATGTGATCATTCCTAGGGAGTAAAACATTCACAAAAAAATGTAGTAGCAATTTGGTTCTAACTTGTCTACAGGACTGGTTGAAAGGACAGTTCATACCCATTGGTCTCACCCATTCTCTTTGGATATCCTCAGATCTCCTGTAGGTTCCTTTGCATGAGAGGAATCTGCCTTACAGCATTTTTCCTACATGTCATCTAGAAACACACTGGCAGAGTTTTTTCTTCTTTATTTCAAAAGCCAGAGGAAGCTTTACTTCTAAATTTAAAGCTCAGAGTGATCATCTATCAGCCGCCCAGTGATATATTTAGGTCTATTTTCTTGCTGTCTTAGAATATATGTATGTCTGGCATGACCACACAGAAAATCTACACATTGCAAAATAAGAATAAACTGTCGATTTTTCCAAGAGCTGGGAAAAGTGTGAATTGTCCCATATTCAGCCTAGGGGGATATTCTGAGCCTTAACAATTTCATGCTCAGTCTAGTTAACTATTTCACTATTGACCAATGAAAAAGAGGAATAAAGTTCTAAAAAGCTATGCCATATACTCTTTCTAACACTCTAAGTGGATAATACTTGGGAAAATACCAGCTTTTTCTTTTTCATTAAGAGCTAAAGAACCAAACACTATGATTATGATCACAGAAGAATCCATGTCCTTAGTATGGAAATCACAGCCTAAGAGCCCAACAGAAGCTATGCAATTATATTTTTAACATTACATACTCTTACTGGGTGTTATGAATAGTCAGAACTTGATTATGTATACAACACAAAAATTAATCATATTTTCTTCCAAATTCAATTGCTGCCTAAACTTCATGTTATCTTCATTACAGAGCAGTATCATTGCATACAATAGTCTGTATCCAGATTTATATCCAGAGAATTCCGAATTTATTTTCCTCCGCATACATTCTTTTTTTAAAAAATGACGGGAAATCCATAATTGCTAGTCAAGAGGTTAATTCTGCTTCCAAGAAAATTTAGTATTTCCTTCTTTCAATGAGAGAATGGAAAGATTATTCTAAGAATCATCAAGTGTTCTCCAATGAAGGACATTGTTTTTGAAATTATGCATATTATCTATGTGTAAGAAAGTTGCTAACACTTGAAGATCATGAAATCTAAGCTGCCCTTTTCCTAGTTTGTTTGCCAGAGTATAGGCATTTCAAGAATTTAAGTTTTAAACTGTGATAACCACTCAGTTAGAGGGTTTCTATAAATCTTTGTAGAATCTTAGCAAGTATAGAGAGTCAGAAGTGATGAAGTTCAAAATGATTAAGAAGTGAGCCTCTGTGGAGGTTATTTTCTTCTTCTTGAGATATTGTAATTAACTAAGGACATACATCTTCTGGACCGGTCCTATGCCACCACTGCTCACATCCAGTTACCATTTTGGTTGAAGAGAACCACATTTTTAAACCAATCTTACTGCATCATATCGTAATTATCTGTCTGTACCCTCAGGTTTTGGACAGATGGCCACCATTCCCTCAGTACAAAAACTGGGCACATTTTTCCCCTGCCCCCATGCTCAGATGCTGCAGTTGCCTCTCGGGTAGGGCTGCTGGTCCCCCCAGCGTGCTGGCAAAGCACTCTGAGACCACTGTCTGGTTGCTACAGGCAACGTTCAACAGGCGAGCCTGAAGAGCCAGCGAACGGTACAGGCACTGCAACCTTGGTATGGACAACATGGTAACTACGTAGCAGGTCCTATAGCAGTTCAGAAAATCATGCAATTGGGGAGGGAGAGGTAATTTGTAAGATTTGAAAGATCTACCCTGAATGACTCTCTCTGCACGTTAACAGAAAATGCTGGGCCTATTCACAAACCGCTCGACTGGTGTCCATGCGCCTCAAGCCCCTGCCACAGCAAAAGAAAGTGGCCTTGCCCACAGAGCTCATCGGAAACAGCTCCCGGTGAGCAGCACCGGAGCTTGGCTTAACAATAACACAGCGTCAGCCATCACGTGCGGAGCTCGAGCTGTTCCCTGGCCCAGCCTCAGCAACTACACACGGCCTGCCACAGATTGTTTTCATCTGGGATATACCACAGGCTACTTGTTTTGCCAAAAGAAAATGGGCAATTTCCACAAGGTATTAAAACGTACTAAATAAGAGTTCCTCTATAAGTTAGAGAAAATGGCTCATTAGTTTACACCATTAATTACATTAACGCAGCAGGAATATGTATGTTTCTTTTTTGGCATTTCACAAACAACTTCTTTAATTTTAGGTAAATAGGTCAAAAATAACCTGAAATACATTGAAATGACTAAGTGTAATAATCCTTTAAGAGATCAAACATGTCTCTGAATGGCCATAGAAATAATACAACTTTATATGAACTCTTTTGAGCTGATGAAGCAGAAAATAGCCTTAATGCCTCAGAATACACAAAATATGTAACAAACATTACTATTTAAATATTAACAAAAGCAGGAGTCAGCACAAAAATGATGTTATGTAATTTACCCTAAACAGTATTTAAGAATAAACACTTACAGATTCTAACATTACTTCATTTTGCATTGCTGTTTATCACTTATTTGTAACTGGTTTGTACCACATAAAGTGTATTAACTTTTAAGTTACAGTGACAGTTTTACAACTTGCAGTTCATATATTGTTCAAATGTTGGAAACAGATTACTCAGCTTCATTCTTTTACATTTAAAAACCAGTAGGTTTAAAGGCAGTATCTGTCAAATTGCCTGTGCAGACTAAAAACTGGGTGAGAGCCCAGCAACAAAATAGAAACAGAAATAAATGGTCAACCTATATGAAGGAAAAGACATAGCTATTTCTAATTGGGGAACCAGACTGTGATTTAAGAGAGTTGAGAATGGATAAGATAAAAGACTAACTTAAATTTGAAAGATGGGTATCTCACCCATGAAAGCCCCCTTTTGAGCCTTGTTCTATAACAAAACCATAGCAGAGCATTTCACTTGGTGTATTCTTATCATGTTTATCTATTGCCACAGAATACCTTCCTGAAAACACTACCACTGTTATACTGGCAGTTAACCAAGAGCCTACACCTCTAGGAAAGAAACCGAAATACAAATCTGGCATACCACAATCACTTCAGCTAAACAGAAAATATTTATTTATAATCAGATTACTTAAAGTGTCTGAACAACAACAAAAAATGTTAAATAATGTTCACAGATTCCATCACATTCTTTTCTTTAATAAAAAAGTGGCTTTGTAAATTCAGTTATCATTTACAAACACTATTTTCTAACAAAATATGATGGAAAATTTCAGTATATCGCCATGCTAGAATTCTTGTTGCTTATATGAAGACTTCTGCAATATTGCCCCAACAAAGAAGCACTGAATGTGTCAAGAGGTCAAGTGAAAAACTGCTTCTGTTGAGACTATTTTGACCACAGAGGTAAGACTGAAAGCAAAGCTTTACAGCTTACCTGAACATAAGTCCTACTAGTGAAGCTCTAAGAACACTTACTGTTGTATTACATTCATGTGCCAGATCTGAAATTTCTGGAAGCACAGTAATAAAGACATTTCAGTATCAAATGTCCTTCCTTGGAATCCATGAAATCAGGCTGATTCTCTTTTGTTTGTGCGGATAGCGTTGTTTTTTTTTTTTTCCCGGATTTTTAAAAAGTTAGTGTTTGACAACACTGAGAACGTGGTAATGGGCGTGCAATGCTTGGCAATGCACTGAGCTACAGAGAGCATAGTCTGTTCATAGTGGGTCACTTACAACTATATACGTAAATGAGATTATTCAAGTCATTAAAACAGAACGTTCAAGAGAAATTTTGCCCAAAGACACAGACTGTAAACATGAGCACTGCTAATAGTTTTAGCTTTGTCAAAACACTTAACTGGTGTCAGTAACGGGAGCGTCAAATGTTGGCTTCTACCGTGCAAGAAAAAAATCTTCACTATTATCACTGTTTGGAAAGGCGAAACTAACGAAGCCGAGGGAGTCAGTCGGCCGGCTCGTCCGCCTCGCTCACCTACGAGTCAAAACCCGGGCGCTCGGGGGCGCGGGGGGACAAACAGCGATGGCCGCACAGCCAGGACTCCCCAGGCTACCGCAGCTGAGCGCAAGCGGCCAGAGGACCGCAAGGGAAGGACGCCGGCAGTTCGCCCGCCCGTCCGTCCGTCCGTCCGCCCGTCCGTCGGCGCAGGCAGCGCCGCGGGTGCGGGCCGGCTCCGGCGGCGGCACCTGTGAGGGGCAGCGGGACCCCTCCGTCCGGAGGCGTGGGGCGAACCTGCCCCGGGCGCCCGGCCTCGGGCCGAGCGGGACCTCCCGGCCTCGGGCCG